>JAQIUQ010007553.1:0-257254 GCA_030378365.1 Hybognathus amarus | reverse complement strand
TCATTGCTCATCACTTTGTGCCAAATGTCATGAAAGTAGAAAAATCACATTTCTTCAGTCCCTCAGATGGCAGTGGCACTGCATGAAAACCATCATGCTGCTGTGTTAAATATAGCTACATGGGCTCGGGATTACTTTGGAAAACCGTTGTCACTTAACACAGTCTTCCACTGCATCAAGAAATGAAACTTAAGACTTCCATTACACAAAGAGAAAGTTACACATCTGTGCCCGTATTCATAAAGATTCAAAGAATCCTCCTAGAAAACTCTTAATTTAGCTTGAAAACTTTATGTAGGAGTCTTAGCTTAAGAGTGATTAGAGGACTGATCTGAGAGCAACTCTGAACAAGGAAAAGACAAACTTTCAGCTTAGTGTAGGAGGCGGGGCTGACCCCATTGCTATGTATGACACAATTTTTGAAGAATGTGATTGGTTGGTTGTCCAAGAAGGAAAAAAAATGCCTTTTTAATTATAAGAAGTTTTATCATGTATATCTTTTGCCATGCTGTTAATTTCCTTAGGTATTTGATTGGCTTACAATGATATAAGTTTTCCACTCTTTCCAATTACACTGATTGCTGTCTATTTAAGTGCTGGTTCTAATGTTAGTGGATGAACACTAGGTCATCACTTAAAGGAGAGACTCCGGGCAAAATGAACCTTCGGTCTAATAAAACATTGGTACCTAGTCAACCGTTCTGTGAGATTTGTTTTCACAATAATCACATGTAAAGAGTTTTTATTTGTAAAAACTTTTAGCAAATAACGCTAGTAAATGGGGGCATATAGTAAGTAAAAGAAATCGCTAGTTAAAGGGTAGTTCACCTTAAAGAGTTCAAGAGATTTCCTTATGCATGCGTGAGAACTGCAATCTCCTTCAACTACATCAGTTCAAGTTCTCGCGCATGCTTCATGGAAATCTCTTGAACTCTCGTCTCAGGCCTACAAGGAACAAAAGGAATAGTCAAATAAAGTCGTTATTTTTGTTTGTTTTTTGGCACAAAAAGTATTCCGTCGCTTGATAAACTTATAGTTGAACCACTGTAGTCACATGGAATATTTAAACATTTTCTTTAATGACTTTCTGTGCCGTCAAGTTTCAATCTCTTAGGCAGCCTATGTAGCAGTGATCAAATTTAATCGAAAATATCTTCACTTGTGTTCCGAAGACAAATGAATGGTGCCACTTGTCGAACCACGAATGTCGTGCTGAGTGATCTGAACTGAATGAAGTTCAGCGAACTTCTGAACTGTATGAGCAATCATGTTTCGACTTTTCGAAAGATGAAAGATGGTGCTGCCTGTAGACATGAAGTGAACTGTCTTTATTAAGTATCTTCTTATTAAACGGTCTGTACACTTACAAAGTTCTCAATGCTTCGGTTTGCATGTATGGACCCTCATTATGTTACTGTGATAGTGTGGGGCTATTTTGAGCCTTGTTAGTGATATTAACTAGCGATTTCTTTTTACTTATTATATGCCCCCATATACTAGCGTTATACACTAAACAGTTTTTAGAGATAGAACTCTTTACATTCGATTATCATGAAAACAAATCTCAGAGAACGGTTGACTAAGTACCAATATTTTATACCTTGGTATAATTAGACCAAAGGTTGATTTTGCGCCGGAGATTCCTTTAAAGGAAAATTCGTTCCGGGTGTCACAGCACGGGGCAAGAAGCCGAAGCCGAGAGCTTATCAGCGCAAATTATTAACGGTTCATTCCCTGCTTGTGCGCACCAGGGAAGCCTGCTATATTCATAACTGCAGTTCTCTGAGCCTGCAAGGTGGGAATGTCCAGTGGAAACTAATGAACTGCGACACAAGAGGTTCTGAAAGAGCTGTAATGTTTGTGTGATCATGCTTGTTGCATTTTCCCATTTGCCAAATATCTTAATGTAGTGATTACTTTCCATTTTGGTGTTATGGCATTCCTGCGTATGTGTTGCAACATGTTAGTGTTCTCTAAGATCATTACAAACATGATCCTGCACGATCTCATCTATAGCGTCTTATTAACTCACTGTCATCTATTGTCTGCAACACATTCTCTTTCCCTCATTGTTCTGCCATTTTCTCCTCTGCTAAAGAAACTTTTAAGCCTCTTTGAAGCTCCTCATCGCATACTCCTCGCAACTTTGACCTTAAGACCTCTTTTAAGGGCTTAAGATGCTTTCTTGAACTTCTTTTTTTACTTTTTCTTAGAATTTTGTACACTAGGAACTCTTTGCACTAAGATTCTTTATGAATACGGGCCCTGTTCTATGCAGAGATACCATCGAAGTCCTCAGGCACCAACACATCTCAGATGCTCTAAAATACATTGGAAATGTGCGCTGTGGCAAACAACTGTCATGAGATGGGTGACTTGCATGTGTGTGTGTGTGAAGGCACCACTGACATGGAGGAGTATATTGGGATTGTACAGAGACATTTAATAGCATGAAGATGACATCTTTACTGGTAAGCAAGCAGCCAATGACAGGCCTCATTCTGCATGTGCTGCACTGCACACAGTAGAAGGGATGTGCCTGACTGCCTGCTTTGAGTCCAGGGCCCGTATTCATTGAAAATCTTAATTTAAAGATTAGGTCCTAGTGACATGTGGGTGTTTACGCTTAAAATTAAATAAAAAATCCTGGTTAAGAAAAAAGTCATTCAGAAAGCATCTTAACATTTAAAAGAGGTCAATATTTTATAGGAGTATGAATGATGACTAAGAGTTTCTTCTAGCAGAGAAGAAAATGGCAGAAAGACAAAGAAATGTGTTGCAGACAATGGATGACAGCAAGTTACTAAGACGTTATAGATTAGATCACGCAAGGATCATGTTTGTGACGGATCTTATTAGAGACACGCTAACATCTTAGACAGTGCAGAAAAGGCCCTAGTGCCAGAAATGAATCACAACATTAAGATAATTGGCAACTGGGAAAATGCAATAAAGCAGCAGTGATGATTTGGTCTGTCACAACCTTCTGTAAGCAGTGATCACGCTAACATTACAGCTCTTTCAGAACCTCTTGCGTCGCAGTTCATTTAGTTTCCACTGGACATTCCCACCTTGCAGGCTCAAAGAACTGCAGTTATGAATATAGCAGGCTTCCCTGGTGCGTATAAGCATGGAATGAACAGTCAATAATGTGCACTATAAGCTCCCACACAGGCTTCTTGCCCTGTGCTGTGACACCCGGAACAAATTTTCCTTTAAGGATGACCTAGTATTCATCCACTAACTGGGCTGACAGTAAACACAGTTCTTCTGTACAGTTGGGCTTTCTCCGTCTTTCTTGTTTTTTATTCCATGTTTGCTATATTAAAAACGAACATTCAAACCAGCACTCAAATAGACAGCAATCAGTGTAAGTTGGAAAAGTGGAACAGTTGTTATAGTTCTAAGCCAATCAAAAACCTACGAAAATTTGCAGCATGGTAAAAAGAGAAAGGAAATGATTCATATACATATGTATAATGTGTGTGTGAGAGAGGTTGACCATATATATTCAAGATTGCTCTTTTTTTTTCCTTCTTGGACAACCAACCAATTAAAGTCTTCAAAAGATTAGCCTCCTAACAAAGATGAAAGTTTTTTTCTTTCTTGAGACATCCCGACGTAAATGATTTTCTTAAGCTAAATTAAGAGTTTATCTGAGAGGGTTCATGGAATCTTTATGAAATATGGGCCCTGCAATCTGTCTCCTGCTACTGAAATGATGTACCTGCCCATTATGAAAAGGATAATAAGACAACGATGACCAAGGACTGTTGAGCAGCTGCCTTGTGCAGCGGCGAAATTGGGCAGAAATATACACTTGCAAAATTTCATAAACTATTAAAAAGTGTATGTTTAAGGTGATGTTAGGCACTGTGTAAACATGCCTCTTTTCTGACTATTTTGGAGTGTTTTGCAGGCAATGAAAATCAAAATTAGTTTATATTTACAAAATACAATTAAGCTGGTCAGTGATTAACAAATCACAGACTCTTGATTTTATTGCATTTTACAAAACTTTTTTTGGAAATAGGTTTGCATCAACTGATTAGACTTAAGGCTGCATTCACACTGTCAGTCCAAATTGTTATCTGATCCAAAATTATTAATGTGCACACTGTTGACAATGATTTCTGATGGCAACGACATTGCGTTGGTAGGAATACCCATAAAACAAAACCACAACATGGACAGTGTTTGCAGTAGTTTTACAATAGTTTTGCGATGCTGTCTCATTTAAATTTGACATCAGGGAAATGTGTATTCGCTGAGCTGGACTATGTGTCTTCTGAGGCAGCGGCAGAACCAGGAGGAGGCTGTTGTCAGCTTTCTGATCTTCGGCAAGATCCTCGCTCTCTGTCTGTCTTAAGTCTTATTTGGTGTTGTCTGTCCCATAATTGTGTGTGCTGTGTGTGTCTGTGTTATTATGTATGTATAGTGTGTGTGTGTGTGTGTGTGTGTGTGTGTGTGTGTGTGTGATATATATATATATAAGGCAAGTGAACAACATAAATACAGAGAAGTATGTTCATCCCTGTCCTCACTATTTCCAGATGGGATCCATATATCGGTGTAGTTAGTTGTTTGGGAGCAGAGCATGCTTGAGTCAAGCCCTTGGAGGGGTTGAGTGTAAAGTGAGCGTTTGCCTCTTATAACACTTCGCTCCCAGCTAGCGATCAAAGCAGCCAGCTATGTGTCCCACGTGGTGCAGTTCTCGCAGTTGCCAAGGCAACCCGCGGCTTCACTCGTGGGGATCACAGATGGACTGAGAGGAGGGATTTGAGATGGCTTCGGCCTTTCCACAGCCGTCATCAGCTAGCCCTAGTACTCATGCTCGGGATCCGAAGCCCGCTCGGTGGGTCCTTCCGCCCTGAGCGAGAGTTTGATGCTGGGCTTATCTTCTTCTAAGGAAGTTGATGTGTTTAGTTTTCGAAAGGTAGTGATTTATGTGATTCGTCAGCCCAATCACCACAGAATGAGGAGTTATTTGAGGTGATAAGCTCGTGCCATGGATTTGAGGACCATTATTCAGACAAAACGGGTTTCTGTAAAGAGGTCAGGCCACTGAGGGTGCCCCTTCCAGGCCGAAGCGAATCACCCTGACAACAATCCTCAACACAATCCTAACACAATACAGCCAACACAATCTTCGACTTCTGCTCGTCAAGCTAGTGGTCGTGGGAAGTTCCGCTCTCCATAGAGAGGCCTGTTGAAAAATTTATTTGTTTAGTTCCGATCAGGGAATTCGATTCAGGACACTGAAGCAGCTCTTGATTGAGGGTCGCTCAACCCAGGGTCTATGCGAAAAAAAAACATGACAATCAGAACAACAGAGATGTTAGCTGTACTGCTTTAAGGCACTTTCTCCCAGACTTCAGAGATCATCATGTTTTGGTGAGAACAGTCTGATATATCATCAGGCGGAGCTGAGATTGCACCCTCTGTGCAGACTGGCACATCAGATCCTCCCATGGGCCCAAGGGAGAATTCTTTTACTCAAGAAAAATGTATATCCTGGGACATCTAAATGTGGGAGCAGACATCCTGTCGAGGCAGGGGCTGAGCCCCGGGGAATGGAGGTAGTTCCGGCTAGGCGACGTCGACCTTTTGGTGTGCACAAGATAACTCACATTGACTGCTCTGGTTTTCCCTCACTTTTCCAGCTTCTCTGGGACTGGATGCTATGGTACAGCTGTGGCCGAGGCTTCGGCTGTATGCATTTCCCCGATCACTCTGCTCCCGGGAGTTCTCAGGGAAAATTCGGCCAGGGCTGGGGCCAAGTCTTATTGGTAGCCCAATGCTGGCTGGCCCGAGTTTGGTTTTTGGAACTAATAGCCCTCCTGCATGGCCCACCGTGGGAATTTCCCATCAGGAGGGACCTTCTGAACTCAGAAAAGTGGAAATTTTGGGTCTGGCCCCTGAGGGGTATCAGTTCCTGAATTCTGGTCCTATTGAGGTAGTGGAAACTGTCTTAAACTGTAGAGCTCCCTCCACAAGGAAACTGCATGCACTTAACTGGAGAGTATTCATGTCATGGTGTGACTCAGTTAACAACCCAGTGGCTTCAGTGTTTTCTCAGCCAGCCTTCCCCCTCTACACTTAAGGTGTATGTGGCAGCAGTGGCTGTTTTCCATGTCCCACTGGATGGCAGCTTACGGGGAAAGGCATCATCTTATTACACATTCCCTCCGCGGTACCTGGAGGATGAGGCTTCTGGCTCAGGTTAGAATCCCCACATGGGATCTAGCTGTGGTATTATAAGGGTTATCCCTGGCACCCTTCAAACATTTGGACAAGGCATTGGACAAGTGCCTAGACTTGACGGTTACTTCCTTCTGTCTAGAATTCACTTCCCAGTGGGAGTAAAAGCTATCATTTACCCAAGACCAGGGCATGTACCTAAGGTGCCCACTTATGTGGCCTGGCCAGTTGTCCTTCAGGCCTTCCATCCTACCCAAGTGTCGGCAGGACAAGAAAAGCTTCAGGATGCTTTGCCTGGTCAGGGCCCTTGAACCTTATGTCAGGAAGATATCTGGAGAAAATCTGACAAGCTTTTGGTATGCTTCAGGCCCCCTTAAGAAGGGCTGCCCGGTTACTAAACAAACTGTAAGCAGGTGGATTGTTGAGGCTATTTCTAAAAGCTTATGAGGTGAGTGGGCTGACCTTAGAGCCCATTCCACCCGAAGCATTACATTTTCAAAGGCACTGTGGCTGGGGGCATCACTCCAAAACGTTTGTACAACCTTTGTTAGATTGTACAGCTTGGACCCTCTGGCCGACTCCGGGGTCAAAAGCACTAATGTTCTGAGCTGTGCCTCATTTCACAATGGACTTTTCTTCACCATGGCAAAGCGGGCATATTGTTTCCCAAAGTGTCATCATTAACGCAGCAAGAGTTCATTCGAAAGGGAATGTCTCAGGTTACCCATGTAACCATGGTTCCTTGAGAAGGGAACAAGACGCAGATCAAGAAACTTTGCCATTGATTCCTGCACACCTGGCTGACAACAGCTGTGATTCTGGCTTTTTTATAGCTTCAGCATATCCGCCGGCACACGTCACAGGATGACGTATGCACCAAGTCAAGATCGTACTAAGTTGCCCATGTGACATCATGAGCACTGGTGCTGAAGGGATTCCCCAAAGTGTCGCCATCTATGGTTCTCAGGAAACCATGGTTACATTGGACATGGATGTAGCTTGAAACAGATTTGTAAGTTGCATTCATGTGATTGTTTGCTATTCACATTAGTTAATTCTGATCAGAGTATATCAGTAAGTCCAAATATACAAAAAAATGGATTTGGACAGACAGTCTGAACATAGCCTTATTTTGATTCTTGCATGTCTGTGATCTGTTGAGGCTCCAGATGATTTTTGCTTAAGTTGTCTTGATGAAAGAGATCTAGTTTGAGTCAGAAGGTCTTTGATGAATTGAAAGACAAGGCCACCGCCTGGCAGAAACATAGGGGTCTTTGGAAAGACTTCTAGCTCATCTTCAATTTCTCAGAATCACTATAGGGGAAGTATGGGAAGGGCCTGATCTTGTGATCAGGGTTCTTTTAAATCATGAAGATGTCTCATCCTCTGGAATCGTTTGTAGAGAAACTTTACTATCTGTTGTCTTCAGTACAGTGTGTTTTGCAAATGAAAATGGATTCGGTGTTAAGGGGCTTTGACTTTTAAGATTCTTATAATACTAATGTGTCACAGAGTTAGCCAACTGTTATGTAAATGAACATAAGGAAATTAAAATCACAGTTCATAAAGACCACACATGCTCTGTTGTGATCTGGTTTACTACAGTGTGCCATTCGTAATCATTCCTTCAATAGCAGTTGAATGTGATAAACGCTTTAGAGTCAAAAGTAATCTAAAGGTAGTCAGATTATATTACATTAAATGTGTATTGAATTATGTAACTAACTTCAATTTTCACCATGTAATTTGGAATCAGTACCTGATTACAGTTTTTAAGTAATCTTTGCAGCACTGCTTGTTGGCTGGAACCAATTTTTGTAGCCACACTTTCTTAAAAATACTATTACTCATGGCATCTTTCATTTCAGTTTGTTTTGCAGTTTGGAAAAACCATCACATGCGCACTGTGACCAACTACTTTATCGTGAACCTGTCCTTCGCAGACATCCTAGTCACAATCACATGTCTTCCTGCAAGTCTTGTGGTGGACATTACAGAAACCTGGTTCTTGGGACAGACCCTGTGCAAGATACTACCTTACTTACAGGTAAGGAAACTGTTAACGTATGGACTTTTATCAATTAATTTGCCACTACATGTTTTGGTTTCTTTTCATAGGAAGTCATATGCATCTGAGTAAAGTTTCAAATATTTTAACACATTTGTGAAGGTAGTGTAATCACATTTGTAATCTGCTGCTCAAGGTAGTTTGTGTTTGTGTCGCAGTCAGTAAATCACGGTAAACCGTGAATTTTTGAAAGTTTTATTTTTATTTTTTTGAGATTGAAATGACTCTGCCATGAATTACATGCTTTTCAACACAATTTGATGGATACTGATGGAGTTCCTGAATGACAACATGCTCTTCTGGTCATTTTTAAGGAACACATTCAACCTTTTGTCTTGGAAGTACCTGATGGATCATCTGTAATATTTCAGCAGACATACCCTTCACAGTTTGAAAGCTTGAAAGTAGTATTGTTTCTTCTCTATCCCTGATGGGCATAGTAATCTTTGCTAGTTGAATAACTGAATATTAATGAGAGTTTTGAAGTTATCAAGGCTGAAGAAGCAGCTGTGAGCCATGTCTGCGGCTGCTTCAAGTGTAGACATATGTCTGAATAAAATCAGTTTCCAATAATATTCATGTCTTTTGACCCTCAAATAGAGTCACATTTGATTGATGCCAGTATAATGTAGGATTGTTTCAATTGCATCCCAGACACTTAAGCTCAAACTTCTTCAAGCTGACATTTAGAGTAAAGCCAGAACATCAAAATAGCTCCACTTGAGCTGGACTACAGGATGAAGTCTCCATAGATGCTATGCAGATGCATCAGGCATATGCAGTGTGGAGCACCTCAATAAGCATATCTGTTGGAAATTGACCAATTTGCACAAACACATGCATTGAAAATCAAGCAATAATCATGTCATCTGACATCCTGTTGTTTTTAAATAAGGTACTGCTCTTTTAGAAATGGAATTTGTATAATACAATCCACATTTATCACTGAAAATAGAATATCAGTGAGTTTCAGACTGATCCGATCTGGAATGCTTACATCAGCGCAACACATGCATGCATTCATTGTTTTTCTCTTTTTTTTTGTCGGGAGTGTCTGGTATCCACTCTTTAAAGGAGGAGCTCTAACTTGTTCCCCATTTTAAAATATTATTAATAATAATTATTATGATTCACCTGATTGGGTTCCTAAAACTTCCTCTTAACTATAAAGAGGTCTGATATAATAAAACACTTACTAATATTAGTAGTAACTGTAATATTAGTGAAGATTAAATATTCTATTTATTTACTTGCAACCATGTTAATATATGAACATGTACTGTAAATGTGTCATTCAAATGTCAACTAATTATTTCACAGCTACATTTTGGTGCATAAACAACATTCTTTGGGTCATGCCTGTTCCACAGTAGAAATTGTTCATGCTGTTTATTCATTTGTTAAATCATGAACACGTTATATTAATATGTTTCCTTGTTTTATGTAAACCAGTCACAGTACCTTCTAAAAACAAATCCATTGCTAATACTTGCCTATATTTGTATTCCCATCAAAGGAATTGTATTTTGAATTCCCATCAAAGATGATGTCATCAAGAAAATGTATGGATTGTACAAAAGACAACGGAAATGAATAATGAGGATATAGTTACAACCTATACATTATTAACCAACTCAAATTTCTAAGAAAGCATGTTTTATTTTAAACATTTCATTTAGAGAAAGGGAACAAATGAAGAAATGATTTCTTCACTTCACATTTTATTGGACATAATAAGTCTGCAAGTTAATTTAATTGTGGTATTTTGATCAAATAAAACTTAAAACAATTACATTTTATCTAGTATAACAATTGACGTATGGCTAAGCCACGCCCTCGAACACGATGAGCCAATCACAGTGCGTAGCTAACCCAATACATTCCGACATTCTCTGCTTCCACTTCCACTGAAATGCAGTGCAGTTAGTCAGTTTTCATTCGTTTTTTCCTTTTTTAAGTTTAAAATGAGTCAAACGGTATGCATGGGGTAAATGCAACTCCGACACTACCTGTGCAACTCCGACACTACCCACCTTTTACCCTGTCCCAAGCCACATCTCAACCAAGAGAAGTGTCTGCTCTGGATTAAGTTATGCGGTAGACCACAACACCAACTAAATGCGGATAAATTAAACAAGGATGTCTACATCTGTTCTAAGTTAAGTCAACAACATATTTGAATGTTTTCTTTAAAATCTCCAACGTAACGTTCAGTCTAACGTTTAAGGCCAATTTATACTTCTGTTCTGCGTTGGGTAGGTACAGCGTAGCATTCACACAGACGCGGTACCATACCGCGTACCCTTCGCCGTAGCCTGACGCGCACCTCCTCAAAAATGTAACTACACGTCGCGATGACGTGGACCGCAAGATCTGTGATTGGTCGGCTTGGTAGCATCGCATTTCCTCCTATGCATTTCCGCATGTACCATCTCCTCTGAAATCTTTTCTCGTTTCTGCCTTTTAGTTTTAGTAATTTCACTAAAATGAACTGTTTTTCCACCTCAATAAGCTCCCACTCCAACATGATCCGCTCTCTTTCAGTCGCCATTGCTTGTAGTAACCTAGCCACGAGAAATCTAAACACAGTGGAACATTAAAACCCTCCGCCACCAACTAGCGTTTCGGAGCAGTACTGCAGAGCAACCAAGACCTGAACGCAGAAGAATAAATGCTCACGACGGCGTCGCCTACGTGCGTAGCCAACGCCGTACACTACGTCGTACACTAGAAGTATAAATTGGCCTTTAGACGTACATTAGAAAACATTAACGTTAGCTTCTAGCTGCGTTGTACATCATGTCACTTAGCTTCATTAACCTATCTGTAAATAACCGAGATAACAAACGTTAACAATGTTGTGCTGAATGATTGATGTAAATACTGTAACACCAAATGGTGATGGCAACGATATGCGGTTTATCACGTTTACGCTGTGACCTGTACATCTCTGCCTGGAGCTGAAGCTTTTCATCGACCTTCTCAACAATAAAATTATTAACATAACCCTCTAATGCATAGTTAAGGCCCTTTAGGTGACTTCCAGATGATATATAATCTTTCTGTCTCCAAAAATCACTAATTGCCTCCTGTGAAATGTCTCTTACTGTGACCGCTGCCATCGCGCCCGTGCCCGAATGTTGACTGTGTCCGAGTGAGTGGAGGGGGCGTGGCTTAGCCATAGGTCAATTAGCATGCGACAGTGTACATTACTTTCTTACATAATAATATTACTATCTGCTGATAATTCTGATAAAGTCTGTGTCTCTCCATCTTCTGTCTATTGCTCTATTTCTAGACGATCTCGGTGTCGAGTGTCGGTCCTGACTCCTGAGCTGCATTGCCCAGGATCGCTGGTACGCTATCTGTCACCCGCTGAAGTTCAAGAGCACTGCCAAGAGGGCCCGTAAGAGCATCGCTCTGATCTGGCTGGTGTCCTGTGTGATCATGATTCCTCAAGCTATAGTCATGGAGTGCAGCAGTCTTCTACCAGAGCTGACCAACAAAACCAGTCTGTTCACCGTGTGTGACGAACACTGGGCAGGTAAGAGATCTTCTGCTTCTTCACACTAGGGCTATATATCATTTTAAACAGGCCATTTAGTTTTGCTATGGGAGCCCAGAGAGATAGCAAGGCTCAATCGAGTATCGACTGCAAGCTCAAGAACGTAATTAATGGCTGTTTTATGGCTAAAATTATGTTCTTGTCAAACAGTGTTCAATTAACCCTCTGGAACTGAGGCATTTTTTCACCGTCTTGGGCCCAATTCCCTTGCCTTGATGCAGGTCTTTAAGCAGAACATGGAAGATGTAGTTTATATAATCTAATTTACATTTTCATTGTGCATTCTCCACTAAACAAACCTCACAAAAGGAGTCTTGTGTACTGACCTCACTTGCTGTATTGTTTGCTCAAAAAATGCATCCCATTTGTATCTCTTATTTTGACAAACAACTATAAATAAGGCAAACAAGCTAATGATGTCTAATGCGGCACCGTTTTATAGTAATATTAGTGCACCGTTTCACGTCTTGTGACTGCCGTTGGCCGGTAGCATTTCACACATGCTTCAGAGACTGGCATTCTGACAAAAGCGTTGAGTTTCTTCGAATGGAAACAGGACATTGCAAATGAACTGCATTAAATATTTCCACAACATTTGTGAAATGACATGTATTTAGTCATACTTTTGGGAGAAAATCTTATTGGCCTTTTATGTGAATAAAGTCATTAAAGAGATTAAAGTAGTACTATTATCAAAGTAAAGTTTTGATATATAACAAATACGCTGTGTGCAATACAGTCTAATTTGTTCAGTAATTCCAGGGAACAGTCTAATCTAACCCCCCTTTGTGTCTAATCATTAGTTATACTTTTCATATAATTTGTGATGAGTTTTGAACATGCAGCAAATCCATCACATCCTCTTTTACGGTTTCGATTTCAGTCACTCAATACTGTTGTGAATAATGAACTCCTCATACTGGCAGTTGTGTGTTGATTTATCAGTAATTTTTTAATATATTCTCCTTTCAGTTTTATAAATGGAAATTTGTCAAAATCAGAAGCCCAAAGGCACATCCCCCCCCCCCCTTTACCGTACTGCGTCAACATTAATCAGACTGTATGGATTCAAACATTTATAGTGCTTTGCTGCATATTCCCTTACAAAGATTAAATCTGTCTGCATTGATCGTTCCCTTGCTGAGCGAAAAGACACCATGACAGATGAAAGACATGAAAGGCAGAGCGCGGGCCCCTGGTGAGAGACGTGGGCCGCCCCTCAATGAGTCTCACAATGGCCCCCAATGAGCCGTGATCCAGCAATGACAGCAGCCCGTGTGAGGAGGTGAGGGCCCCCAGATGAGCACGGGGTCGAACACTAATCTCCCGGTGCCAGGCAATTTGTTGGATGACAAAATCACATTAAATCCAACCTTTTCCAATATCGAACAAATAGAATTTCACAACACAAGTCAGGATTTCACTGCAAGGTTTGCTGTCACACAACAAAAACAAATAAGGGTATAAATTCAGGTTACTAAACCGATATGCAAATTTTAATTTGGGAATGGATTAAATTAGGTACAGGGATAAATTCTTTTAGTGATACATTTTTAGAATGCTTTCTAAAATTGTGTCATCATATAGGGGTGAGTGGGACTCTAACACACGGCTAGTTATAACACACTCCCACACATGCCAGTATGATAAAACGTAATGTATTTAACTAGTTGCTATATCAAAACTATATAGAGAAAAAAATCTCCAAATTTCAGAAATCTTTGGCAGATATCACTGAATATTTATTTAACAATAGCAAAGTAAGTTTCTTTTACTAGCCGGGTCTAAATCCCAGTTGTGCAGGCGGGGCATGTTGTCACACTGTGTTACAATGAGCCCCTATTAGAACTATGATTTTATATTCTATACTTAACAAATTCTATTAAGAAACCATGAGAATGAAGACTGAGAGTCAATATTCTGAAATCAGAAATTATTCATTATTATTGTGTTTTGTGAAACTAAAAAAAGGTTATTTTAATTATAAAAAAAGCCTTTATTTTATATTAAAAAGTTAATAATTGTGTTTATTGAGAAAATATTTTAGGTTGTCTTGTATACTTGTTTGATCAGATCAGATAAAAGATAACGCTCTTGCCTACTCGCCCTAATGTTTTTCTAAACCCACAGAACTTTGCTTAATCTAAAACAAATTAAGATATTTTTTATTTTTAAATTAAGAAAAGGAAAGGAGTTGGGTAAAAATAAAATAAGTAAATACCATCTGCCAATAACACCGAACTCATTTCACTTGGTGTAAATAGACATTTATGCAATTATATAATTTTTTTTTTTTATGAAACCTGAGAGATTTTGTCCCTCCATTGAAAGTGCAGGTAACCAAAACTTCATAAATCTGTATTAAATGTGTGTGTTAATCCAAGTATTGTGAAGAGATATGATTGTTTATGTGATTATTAAATTTAGGCATTTATTTACATCTAAACAATACCTCATTTTGAACAAATTGTGCATGTATCGCATTTTCACAAGTGTCACATTCTTGAACTTTCATATTAAAGCATGGAGAAAAGCACATTTTTACAAGCACGCTCGTGTTTGATTTAACTTAAGTTTTATGAAAGTGTAGGGAAGTGTTTTTTATTATATAATGAATAAATAATGCATGCCCCGAGGCTTCCTGCTGTGCTTAATATATTGCATGAAGTTGATCGGTATACACTCACTTAGGAACACCATACTAATACTGTTTTTGACCCTCTTTCGCCTTCAGAACTGCCTTAATTCTACGTGGCATTGATTTAACAAGGTGCTGAAAGCATTCTTTAGAAATGTTGGCCCATATTGATAGGATAGCATCTTGCAGTTGATGGAGATTTGTGGGATGCACATCCAGGGCATGAAGCTTCCGATTCCACCACATCCAAAGATGCTCTATTGGGTTGAGATCTGGTCACTGTGGGGTCATTTTAGTACAGTGAACTCATTGTCATGTTCAAGAAACCAATTTGACATGATTCAAGCTTTGTGACATGGTGCATTATCCTGCTGGAAGTAGCCATCAGAGGATGGGGACATGGTGGCCATAAAGACATGGCCAGAAACAATGCTCAGGTAGGACGTGGCATTTAAACGATGCCTAATTGGCACTAAGGGGCCTAAAGTGTGCCAAGAAAACATCCCCCACACCATTACACCACCACCACCAGCCTGCACAGTGGTAACAAGGCATGATGGATCCATGTTCTCATTCTGTTTACGCCAAATTCTGACTCTACCATCTGAATGTCTCAACAGAAATCGAGACTCATCAGACCAGGCAACATTTCTCCAGTCTTCAACTGTCCAATTTTGGTGAGCTCTTGCAAATTGTCGCCTCTTTTTCCTATTTGTAGTGGAGATGAGTGGTACCCGGTGGGGTCTTCTGCTGTTGTAGCCCATCCGCCTCAAGGTTGTGTGTGTTGTGGCTTCTTCACAAGTGCTTTGCTGCATACCTCGGTTGTAACGAGTGGTTATTTCAGTCAAAGTTGCTCTTCTATCAGCTTGAATCAGTTCGGCCCATTCTCCTCTGACCTCCAGCATCAACAAGGCATTTTCGCCCACAGGACTGCCGCATACTGGATGTTTTCCCCTTTTCACACCATTCTTTGTAAACCCTAGAAATGGTTGTGTGTGAAAATCCCAGTAACTGAGCAGATTGTGAAATACTTGTCTGGCACCAACAACCATGCCATGCTCAACATTGCTTAAATCACCTTTCTTTCCCATTCTGACATTCAGTTTGGAGTTCAGGAGATTGTCTTGACCAGGAACACACCCCTAAATTCATTGAAGCAACTGCCATGTGATTGGTTGATTAGATAATTGCATTAATGAGAACTGAACAGGTGTTCCTAATAATCTTTAGGTGAGTGTATATTTGTCTACATTATAGTTAAAATCATTGCATAAACCAATTTAAAATAAACATATTTTTTTAGATCAAAGATTCCAATTTTGATTTTGTCTCATTGTATATTCCTTAGCACTATAAATATGAGATTAAACTGAAATCAAAAGTGGATCATCTCGGAAGTAAACATCTTTTCTCACAGGAACTGCCAACAGTATCTTAAAGAGTCTTCTCAATAATTCTCAATCATTTTGATGCTCCGTCACTTTTTTTGGAAACAGCTCTCCGTAGGCCGTAGAGAATCAAATCTGTGAAGCTGACAGTGTGACAGCCAAAGCAATTCTGTTCCATTGTGAATTAGTGCTGCAGGTCGCAGGCTTGGGTTCAGCCACGGGTGTTTGAGCAAATCTCTGCGCTCATGGATTGCCGATCACAATATATTCAGTCCAGATTTGCTAAAGTGTCTGGTTGTTATCCCTCATGAGCTCTCATAAAAGTCTCTTGAGGGCTGACAAACATCACAGTGCTAAAACCCAGCTCTGCTAAATATTATAAACCTGTGCTGTCAATCCAAATGGCATGAGATGCTTCGTGAAGGATGTGCCACTCTCCACCAGACGTGTGATGAAGTGGGAGAGTAATTTGGCGATACGACTGCCAAGTGCCCTTAACTTCTGCTTTGACAGCACACACAGCACATGATTGCCTATTCTCAAACCCAGCTGAAGAACCATTCTCAGATATAATCACAGTGCTCTCAAGAATCTAACCGCGTCTGTGACAAATGGGGAAACGATTCATATCTGTCTCCTAGTTAAATTACTGTTTGTAATCATGTTTTCTCATTTGTTGCTTTTCCAGGAAATGGGAAATGTGTTGTATCTATCACCACATATCTTCTAGCTGTCATTTCTCAGAATTGCTGCAAATCCACAGCCTTCTTTTGTGATTTGTCGTTTATGTTCATGTGTGTGATTTTGCTGCTTATTATATACACATTTAAAATAAAGTGCTAAAGCTGGAGTGGAAATCAAGTTTAGTTCTTAGATCTTTGTTTGTTTCCAAACGGTTTATGCATAAAGATTGGAAATACAAATCGAGCACAGGAAAAAGTTTTTTTCACTCCGAAACCAGTATGGCTTCCTTTCTTTCGTTGAACACAAAAGAAGAAATTTCCAAAACTGTTTTGTTTTATGCTACAGTTACAATGAACTTGGAGAATGAGGTTTTCAGAACCGTAAATGTGTCGCCATAACCTCTTTATTCGACGTACTGTTCTCTGCTCTGATTGGTCAGATGACCACAGTCTGTTGTGAATGGTCTACTCTGCTCTGATTGGTCATATTGATCAGTTGTTGTGATTGGTCTACCGCTAACAGCGCGTGTCAGAAACAAAATGTCTATTATCATTAGTGAATTTCAGTGTTTCTTCAATGCACAGTGATATGAACAGGAATGGTGTGGGTTTATCTGCATCTCATTCAGTCTCACCCTGTTGAAGTGCAGCAGAGTGGATTTGCAGATAAAGTATAATAATAATAATAATAAAACCTTTATTTAACCAGGTAAGCGCATTTGAGAACACATTCTCATTTACAATGGTGACCTGGCCAAAAACCCTTTTTTTGCCCAAAAAAGTCTCTCTCAACATGAACAGCAGTTACAGTGTTCTAGGGCGGGGCTAATGAAGAGCCAATAAAGAGCAGAGGCTGGCATTATGCAAATGTGTTACATTGTTATACTGTAGGTATGTAACAGGAAGTGAGACTGGAGTTAATTGACAACTCAAATCAATGATTTCTCATATGAATTAAATCATGACAATCCTGACTGTGTTTGATGGACACGACACTGCCGAGGATCATGAGCACCTGATGCTCAAACCGTGTATCAGCATGATCATGCACCAACACACACAGCAAGACTTGTGACAGAAGGGTTTGATGAAGATGAAAGTGACGTTGAACATCTCCCATGGTCTGCACAGTCACCAGATCTGAATATTATTGAGGTGTTTTGGACGTTGAGTTAGAAAACGTTTCCTCCACCAGCATCATATAATGACCTGGACTCTGTTCTGGAAGAGGAACGGCTCATAATCCCTCTGGTCACTGTGAAGGACTTCTATCTGTCATTCCCAAGATGAACTGATGCTGTATTTGGATGCAAAATGAGGCCCTCACCATACTAACAAATTGTTGGAAATTTCAGTTTCATTGTCCAACCCCTGTATATTTAAGTTCAGTAATTTAGCTTAAATGACAATTAATAGGTAATCTTCATTGCCATTTAAGTGAAATTACTGAACTTAAATATACAAGCTTGATAAAAATGGTAATTTTAGAAGAAAATTTCAAATGGCACTTAGAGGTCTCGAAATTTTCATATATAAATCTCTCTTCTTCAGTTTAAAAGCCTCGGGTCCCATGGATGAACTATTCATTTATATCAAAGGAACATGAAACATAAAATCTCTTACTGCTCTGACTTGAATTAATATAATTCATAAATGAATGTACATAAAACACACCATGAAGCCTTTGTAAAGTGAAAATGAGTGTGCCTTTTCACATTTGGGTTTAATTGAGGAACATTTTGAAATGAAAAAATATAAGGTCTGTGTAAACATTTAATAAGGTTTGATAAGCTTTGAAACATTCAATTTTCAGAATGTTCAGGAAATGGGAAGCAATTAAGAATAAGTGGAAATAATGGATGCTGATTGGCTCAGTACCGGCATTCCTGCTGAGATAAAATATCCATCATAACTCCTTTTAATTTATCTAAAACCTCCCTTCTGCTTTTAATGCACAGAGTGCCGTGTGCAACTGACTCATCTCTTCTGCAGATGAAATCTACCCTGAAAGTCTACCACACCTGCTTCTTTATCGTCACTTATTTTGCTCCATTATGTTTGATGGTCCTGGCATACATCCAGAATCTGTCATAAACTCTGGTGTCAACAGGTATGTAAGCATGCTTGACTTGCACACACATTACAGTTAAGCTGAACTGCATTTGAACTGTTTATAAATGACAGCATTTTCCTTATTTTGTGCATGCGTAGTCTAAAGTAGCATTGTAACTGATGGGAGTTTTGGATTTGGTAACAACAGTGTTTTACTGTAAAATCACATGAAGTGCCCTGTTTTTGATTACGCTTTATTTTAAGGTGTCCTTGTTACAGCATAATTACACATTTAAGTACCAAGTAAAATTACTAAACTATGTGTTACCTATAGGGTTAGGATTAGGTCTGTTGTAGTAATAGGGTTAGTTGGATGTAATTATGCAGAATAAATGTGACAAATGTAACAATGACCCAGTAAAATAAAATGCTACCACTTTACCCCGTATACAGTGAGGGAATTGCACTGTTAACCAATTACCCAGCTAACAGGGATCAGCTGGCACAAATTCCCTAACGTTCTGTCAAGGTTTCTCGAAGTTCTGAACAAACCGATTCTTCCAGTGACGTCAACAAAACATCTGGCCTTTCATAATGTTCTCAAAACTTCAGCACAAAAGCATTACTCATGGAACTTTTTTTTGACACTGGATGTTTATCAAAATGTTTAAGACGTTCAGAAAATTATAGTAAAATTTCTATAATGTTTGCACAAATTAAACGTTTCCATAACACTGGCAATTTTGACCATTCAGAGAACACTCAGAAATAACGCTTTCATGACTAAAAGAGTAGTTCATCAAAGAACTTTTGTGATCATTTGACCTCCACTGTATTCCAATATGTGCCATGCTTTCTTTCTTCAGTTCAAAAATAAATTAAGGTTTTTGATAAACATTCAGGATTTTCTCCATAATTGGACTTCAATGGAACAAATGGTGTCAAGGTCCAAAAGACAGTTTCAGTGCAAACTGTCCAGAAGGGCTTTAAACGATCCAGGCGATGAATAAGGGTCTTATCCAGCGAAGCGATGAACGAATGAACAAATCTTTTTCCAGTCATGACTCAAAGGGTCCTAGATTTGACTCTTATTCATCGTCTGGAATCGTCTTCAAGCCTTTGAAGCTGCACTGAAACCGTCATTTAGACCTTTAACGGTTCCCATTGAAGTCCATTATATGGAATAAAATCTGGAATGTTTTCATCAAAAACCTTAATTTCTTTTTGACTGAAGAAAGAAAGACATGGGCATCTTGGATGACATGGGGGGTGATTATCAGTAAAGTCTTTTCATAAGTGAACTACTCCTTTAAGCGATGATCACACTATCCAATTTCATTAAAGTCCTTTGCGATGAACACACTGTAAGAACACTACATGATATCGCTGTAAGTCACACTGGAAGATCTTCACATGTCACACTCTTCGGTGACGGTGAGCTGCGTTCTGGCTGCAAATGTTCATCTAGGTCATGGCTTGTGTTGAAAAACAAAGAGGATAGGACATGATAGGACACGTCACACTGCAGGACTGCGAGCCAAATCTTTTGACAGCCAGAACAGAAGTTCAGGTCACATCTGATCGCAATGGTCATTAATGGGATCAAAGACTTCAGATTTTAGTCTAGGATCAGAGGAATCTTTTAGGATTTACAAAAGATGGTCTCAGACAGCCAATTGTGTGCACCCGCTTTAAATTGCAATGAAAACAACATACATCTCTGCTAGCTGGGTAGAGCTTTCACTGTAGCATTTTATAGTTATTTTCCATCCTGAGCAAATTCCCGGGACGTCATCGGTGCTTCAGAGGAAGTGGAAAGTCTCTGCAGTGCTCCGCTCACGCCGCGGCTCGGGCGAGCGTGAAGGTGAGGACCAGCGCGTTCTCGGCCGAAGGTCAAACAGGTGAAAGTCCTCGACGGAAGACGGCCCCGCATGCTGATGGCTGGTGCTGTTTGTGTTCGCCCTCTGTTACCTGCCCATCAGTGTCCTCAACATCATGAAGAGGTAAGAGTGTGTGTGCTGGGCAACAACGTTAAAAAAACAGGACCATTCAAGATGTTCCCCTAATAACAATTAATGACTTTTTTGAGAGGGTTTATTGTGATTCTCAACAGGTGATCCACATTTTTTAAAATAATTTTTAAATCAACATATAAAAGGCACACTATCATGAGTAATATATGTATTGTTTGGGTCACACTTTATATTTGGTGTATTTACTATGTACTTGTGCTAAACACTTGTGCTGAACTAATGGTCAGGTTTAAGGATGTAAGGAAAGTGCATGAATCAAATTATTAATTTAAATCTTGGTACATTAAGAAACGTAATAAAAAATTTCATTGTTGGACATGAAAATAATGTCCAAATGAACACTGTAAAAAATGATCGTGATTTTAACAGTAAAAGACTGTAAAAATGCTACAGTGAAAAACTGTTAATTGGTTAACATAAAGTTTCCTTACTATATACGGTAAATTACTGTGATATAAATAATGGTACGTTTAATGTAATTTTACTGTGAAATACTGTTACATTTACAGTTTTTGGAAGTGAAAAAGAAGTCATTGTATAATTTACAGTGAAAAATGTAAATTGACATTCCCACAATTCCCTGCGTGACACTTCATATTTAATGTATTTTAACTGTTTCTTCATAATATTCTTAGTTTTTTTTTCTAATCAGTTATGCACATTAGGGTTTTATGTTACATTTAATGTTGTTAAATTAATACTTATTGCATTTTTTAAATTTCAACATGTTACCATGATGGTGTTTAATGTTTGTGTGAATGACACTGTGCAGCTTCTATATAATAGTATGAACTTTCTTGTGGAAGATCTGATTATGATGAGCTTTGATTGATCATTTGACTCTCATTACGGCTGTGATTGTTGGCAGTCAGTGTATTACAATTGAACAAAACAGATATTAATACTTCAAAAGGTCAGTAAATTAACATTATATCAGATAATGAAATACGGTTTATTGCTGTAAAATTAAATATGGTCAAAGTCTGTTAAACCTAAAATGTTGCTACCATATTTTAACAGGAAAACTCTGGTAACCACAGCTGCCAGGGTTTTCCTGTAAATTTAACGGATTTTTTTTCTTTTTTTACAGTGAATGGATGGATGGATTATCCTAAAATTGGCTTCATTTTCTTTATGCAAATGATTTTTCTTTGTGCTTTTAATTTGGGGGTAATTTTGGTTAGAAAGTATTTAAACAAACTTGTGTATGTGTATTTATATGACTTATCTCTGTAGGATGATGTGTATCATGCTTTGCAAATTTTAGCATTTGGTTAACTCAACAGTTAACATTCTGTCATTGCAAAAAAAAAAACTGCATTAATTTTTCAAAAGTGTTCTTATGGTAGTATAACGCATTATTATGAGTAATGTGAGCCATGTTTAAAGGCATGAGACAGACTGCTGAGATGATGTCTGTTAATTATGTGTCTCTTTGTACGTCTGTTCAAGCATAGAATCTGTAATGAATTTCCCTCTAGTAATGTTTAGTAATCCAAGAAATGAATATAGCTCTTCGAGTCTCACTGTCTTAATTTCAGCCACAATAATACATTTTAACTAGATTTTTGCATTGAAGAAAAGTGGCAGTTATCTATCATAACCCAATAGTTGTCTGGGTATTTACCAGGGCTTCGCTTTGTGGTTGTCAGATGTATGGTGCGATTCAAACAACGATTCACTCAGATAATCAATACAATCTTTTTTTACCACATATAGTCACTCAATATATATATAATCTTTTAATCCAAAAAAAAGAAATGCTCAGGAGAATCTCAGCAGAAAACAAATGCAAAACATAACCTCAGAACATAGACGATATAGAGACTAAAATCAAACAGGAGCTGTGTCCCAATTCAAAGGCTGCACCCTCCAAAGGCCATATTCGAAGGCCGGTTGTGTCATTGCAGCACGACAAAGAGTTCCCTGATTCAAAAGCGACGCCAAATACACCCTTCATTTCCACGTGAAAAGAGATGATACATAAATGAACACTCAGCGGTCTATCCTACCGCATAAGTCATTGCGAGGGTGACGACAGCATTTTTATTTTAAAAAAAAAGGGCGGCCAAGTGTTTGGTGGTGGTACGGCACATTTAAATGTAAAAGTATTATGTTTTCATTTACTCAAATAGCCAGAGAAACCAGCGGTAAAGCCACAAGTTTTTTTTTCTTTTTTTCTTCATCTTAACTCATTCACCATTGCGTGCTTAATTTGTTCTGTGGAAACGCGAAAACGACATTATAGCCTACATTGTAGATTATTTCTTTATTATTCATTATTTGATTATTTTATGCTACTTTAAATGTGTACATAAAAGAGAATTCATGGCTCTGGATATTTGTTTATTTTTGTAAGGGTAAAGTAGGCTACTTCACATTTGTGCATGAAGTTCCTTACATTCTCCCACTGGTTATTTTAAAAATTTAAGGTACAAAATGTTGATCCATTGTCACAATATTAACAAATTGTTGCTAACTACAACTGAATACCAAATTACATATCACCATAACAAAGTAACTCTGACTGGTCTAGCCTGCAGAGGATTGTTGCTCTTGTCGCCTAGCAACTGTGACTGACAGCTGCCGACGACGAGCGGGAGTAACGATGTTTGCACTGGACGTTTTATATCCAACTGGGTTAAAATAAACAAATTTGTCACCATAGTCCATTTCTGTACACAATAAAGAGAATACCAATTAGAGGTACAATTAACATTTGAATATAGGCTATATATGTGCCTATGCTTTTATTATTATAGGTATTAGTATTAGTATTATTTAGGCTATTTCATTACATTATTTACTTAGGTTAACACCCAATATTTGAACAGTTTAGAGTGTAATCTGGCTATTCAGGACACAGCATCTACACATTAAACCAGCTCTGGCCAACTCTTAAGCTGAAAATACATGACTCTAAATATTTGTATCATTTAAATAAATATATTATATTAAAATATATATTATTTTAATAATAATATTATATTATATATTTTTATTTTTATATTTTTAGTGATTATGTGAATTAAAATTATGTGATTATATATATGATTACAATAGCCAATTCTGTCTCCATAGCGCTTAACTCAATTTTATTAAATGAATGATCAGGGTGGCAGCTGTACTCTTACACTGTTGCTTGGCACCAGGAGCGGTAATAGCGAACACCTGGTTGCGCAATTGGGGAAATCCCACGAAGGCTACATGGTGCATCCTTTGAAGTCTGCAGCCTTCACATTGGGACACAGCTAGGGAGTGTAGGATATACTCTACCAAACTAGACACAGGTGGCACTGAATCCGTAACCACGGTAACAAACAAGGAGGAAGCAGTAACTAAGGGGATGTTTACACAACACCGTTTTCAAGTAAAAATTTTGAATATGTTTCGGCCGTTCGTTACATGAAAACGTCTCTGCTTACGTATGTAACCTTAGTTCCCTGAAGGGAACGAGACGCTGCGTGTAACCGCAAGCGTCTCTTCTACCCTGGCAAAGCGCCGTCTTTTTTCTTTTCTTTCTTTCTTTCTTTTTTTAATGATTGGACAAAAACAATTCAACTTTAGCCAGCTTCTTTTATAATCTCGGCACCTCAGTGTGGAGATCAGTAAAAACGGCAAGCACCAGCGGGGAGGTTGCACACGGGAAGGGAGAAAATCTTTCAGCTTATTTAGATTTAATAATAGACTCCTACCAAACCACTGGCCACTCAGTGCTTAGTTTTGATACAGAAGCTGTTGCGCTGATGTTTTTGGGTGCCTAGGATGTTCCGTCTCTCCATTGGACTGATTCCATACGCGTTTCAGGATGCACAACGCAGGGCGTTCCCATAGCGGTTACACGCAGCTTGAAGTTCCCTGAGAGTGAACTGCGGTTTGGGTGCCTGAAAACCGGTTTCGAAGTGCAAGTTTTTGCAAATGACAAAAAAGCGAATCACTGAAGACGATGATGTCATGCACATGTGTATCACGTGTTCAGTCTACAGTGTTTCATCGCCATCTCCTGGCCTGGCAGCAGAATACAGCGCTTTCACGGATCCATACAAACGGGTTTCGTTTTGACAATCGTGTCATCTGTGCGCGGAAAACTCAAAGGAAAAACCTCTCCATTTTAATCACATCGTTGTCATTCCTGTAAATGTACTCTAAGAAGACAGAAACTAAACTGAATGGAACTGCATGCACATAAATTGAAAACACAATGAAATTAAACGTGAGAGTGGTCGAAATATGACTTGGGTCTTTCAAGTGATTTTTCACCCTTTTTATCATCCACCAGATGACTGGTGGTTTAGTAATAATACCTCTTGATGGTTATAATGTAGCACAACAGGGTTACCCAGGGGTCAGTGTTAGCAATCATTGCAGAGAAAATACACAGTGCTTACAGTTCAATCAATGAGCATGGCTCCCGGTTTCCACAGTTACTCCTTCACTTCTTCAGGAAAAAAACAGTACGAGAAAATGTACAGACAGACAGTCATTCATATAAACCTGGTGTGAAGTAGAAAGGTTTTATTACAGGGTCTATTTTGCACAGATTATTTTGAAGGTACGTTGACTGTATGCTATCCTTACATTAAAAAAGAAGTCGATTTGAAGTGTTTTTATAACATGAGAAGAAAGAAAATGTGAAGCATCCAGTGATGCATAAATCAATCTCAGCTTTGCGTTCTGATCGAACCAGTTGGTGTTTGTTTATTAATAATAACATACTGGAATCTTGCTTATTACACATCTACTTTGAGTTGAAATATTTTATTTTGTAGATAAGTATTTCCCTCACTAGTTTAAGCTGCTTTGCAGACTGCATGTGTTGAGCTGAACTGAAGGCTGCAAGTAAAATTCCTTCAATATATTCTGTTTAAATCTACTTTTTGTAAGGATTGTTAAAGGAGATTCCCAGTGCATTTGAGAAATGGGCTTTATTTTTATTTGATTGTTGCATTTATACAGAAGCTTGTTTCCGCCACAGAATTAATACATTTTAAAAGATAATTGCCACTTTTTATTTCAAAATTGTGAGATATAAATCTTAAAATTGAGATTTGCAATTGCAATTCTGACTTTTTTCTCACAATTGCGACTTTATATCATGCAATTCTGGCTTTATAATACGCATTTGCCAAGTTAATATATCGCAATTCTGAAATCATAGAATTATGAGATAAACTTAATTTATGAGATATAAACTTGCAATTGCGTGTCAGACAAATAGCTTATAAATTGTTATAAAGTCAGAATTTCGACATATAAACGTGCAATTTTGAGGGAAAAAGGCAATTTTGCCAATTCTGACTTTATAACTCACAATTGCAACTTTATGATCACACAATTCACAAAAAGTCAGAATTGTGAGATGTAAACTTGCAATTGTGAGAAGTAAAAGGTCAAAATTGTGAGATATAAATCTCAAAATTGCGAAAGTTAGAATTGTGATTCCAATCGCAATTGCAATTCTGACTTTTTTTGTCACAGTTGTGACTTTATATCATGCAATTCTGGCTTTATAGCATGCATTTGCAAGTTAATATTTTGCAATTCTGAAATCTTAGAATTATGAGATAAACTTAATTTATGAGATATAAACTTGCAATTGCGTGTCAGACAAATTGCTTATAAATTGTTATAAAGTCAGAATTTCGAAGATATAAAACGTGAGATTTTGAGGGGAAAAAAGGCAATTTTGCCAAATCTGACTTTATAACTCTACAATTGCAACTTTATATCACACAATTCACAAAAAGTCAGAATTGTGAGATGTAAACTTGCAATTGTGAGAATAAAAAGGTCAAAATTGTGAGATATAAATCTCAAAATTGCGAAAGTTAGAATTGTGATTCCAATCAATTGCAATTCTGCCTTTTTTTGTCACAATTGTGACTTTATATCATGCAATTCTGGCTTTATAGCATGCATTTGCAAGTTAATATATTGCAATTCTGAAATCTTAGAATTATGAGATATAAACTTGAATATATGAGATATAATCTTGCAATTGCTGTGTCAGACAAATTGCTTATAAATTGTTATAAAGTCAGAATTTCAAGATATAAACATGCAATTTTAAGGGAAAAAAGGCAATTTTGCCAATTCTGACTTTATAGCTCACAATTGCAACTTTATATCACACAATTCACAAAAAGTCAGAATTGTGAGCTGTAAACTTGCAATTGTGAGAGATAAAAAGGTCAAAATTGTGAGATATAAATCTTAAAATTGCAAAAGTTAGAATTGTGATTTCAATTGCAATTCTGACTTTTTTGTCACAATTGCGACTTTATATCATGCAATTCTGGCTTTATAGCATGCATGTGCAAGTTAAATATTGCAATTCTAAAATCTTAGAATTATGAGATATAAACTTGAATTATGAGATATAATCTTGCAATTGCTGTGTCAGACAAATTGCTTATAAATTGTTATAAAGTCAGAATTTCGAGATATAAACGTGCAATTTTAGAGGGAAAAAAGGCAATTTTGCCAATTCTGACTTTATAACTCACAATTGCAACTTTATATCACACAATTCACAAAAAGTCAGAATTGTGAGATGTAAACTTGCAATTGTGAGAATAAAAAGGTCAAAATTGTGAGATATAAATCTTAAAATTGTGAAAGTTAGAATTGTGATTTCAATTGCAATTCTGACTTTTTTTGTCACAATTGCGACTTTATATCATGCAATTCTGGCTTTATAGCATGCATTTGAAAGTTAAATATTGCAATTCTGAAATCTTAGAATTATGAGATATAAACTTGAATTATGAGATATAATCTTGCAATTGCGTGTCAGATAAATTGCTTCTAAATTGTTATAAAGTCAGAATTTTGAATATATAAACGTGCAATTTTGAGGGAAAAAGGCAATTTTGCCAATTCTGACTTTATAACTTGCAATTGCAACTTTATATCACACAATTCACAAAAAGTCAGAATTGTGAGATGTAAACTTGCAATTGTGAGAAAAGGTCAGAATTGCGAGATATGGTGTAAACAAGCTTTCATACGTTTATGTCTGTTTTCCGCAGAGTATTTGGCGCTTTCAAGAACACCAACAACAGAGAGACGGTCTACGCCTGGTTCACCTTCTCACACTGGCTGATATACGCCAACAGTGCCGCCAATCCTATCATCTACAATTTCCTCAGTGGTGAGTGTTTAACACGTTCAGCTACATCAGAGGTTCTGTAGACTCGCCGTCACTGCGCTGCATATGTTCAGTGTCGTCCTTCTTCACACTCCAGATTCAGATCTTGCTAGCAGAGAGCTGTCGTGTCACAGAGGTTTATTCAGTGGAGATGAAGCATGTGCTGTATGTCGGTTCCTCCATCTGCTGGTCACACTCGGCCATTACACCAGTCGTTCACCTCACTGCCTGCAGACACACACACACACTTCAAAGCTTTGAGATGCAGGTTGCCCTCCAGAAACATCCTGCACCTTTTCATTCATAATGCGCACACTACATTATTTATTCATTAGCATTGCAATATTCTCTTTGTGCCGCTCTAATAACAGAGTAGGCTACATCATTACCTGCTCATTTCAAGGAAGCTTTTGACATCATAGGGCAGTTTAGAGGATCCAGTGCCGCTATGGAAAATAAATCAATCCCTTTAATCCCAGAAGTCACCATTGAGACCAACATTTTGAATTTGAAAGGTCTAAAAGGAGCATTTGGTGTTTTTAAAAGCAGAATATAAAATGCACTGTGCAAAATTTATAAATGTATGGTAAAACAGCGTGTCAGCAGTCGTGCACACGTAAGTTAACATACATTAAGTGTGATTCAAGGCCCGCTATAGCTAATCAGACCTTTCATTCTTCACTTCATCCAGACGCTGCTGAATGTGATGTTTAGATGAATATGTAAATATGTGCTCCGCTTTCCTTTCTAGTAACACACACACACTCGACCAAACTGACAGCGGTGAGGAAACATCAGTTCAGAAATCATCTGATCATAGAGACGTGAATATGTTTACAGCAGCTCTGAGACTCACATGTCCACAGATGAGGTGATTCACATTTATGATAGTTTGAATATAAAGTAAATTTGAGACTACATTGATCTGGCAATGTGCGACTTATAGTTTGAACACTTTAGCATTATCCTGAACATGAGCATTCATCATCTGTCATTGAAGGGAAGAGAGGCTTTTGGGAGCTTTTATGTGAATTTTTTCAAAGACAACAGGAAGTCAGGGAAGATCTCATTTTTTCATTTTCTTTACAAGCTCTTCACACGAAAGCAATAAAAGAAAGTGATTAATACATGAAGAGTTCAGATGCAAAAGCCTCTAAGTGCCATTTGAAATTTTCTTCTAAAATGATCATTTTTATCAAGCTTGTATATTTCAGTTCAGTAATTTCACTTAAATGGCAATGAAGGATTACCTATTAATTGTCATTTAAGTGAAATTACTGAACTTAAATATACAAGCTTGATAAAAATGATCATTTTAGAAGAAAATTTCAAATGGCACTTAGAGGCTTTTGCATCTGAACTCTTCACATGAAATTTGTATGTCCCCTTTTCATTTTTAATTAATTCAAATAATACAACTATTCATTGTTAGTTCATGGCATGTTATCTGAGGTCCATAGATAATATTAACAGATACTGAGTATGTGCTGTGATTAAAGGGAGTTCACTGTGAAATTAATTTTTGGTATGTTTTATCTTACCTCAAAGGCATCCAAGATGTAGGTGTCTTTGTTTCCACAGGAGTTTCAATTTTGATATTCTTAGGTCAAACCGTTGTTGTCTGTCAGTCATATAATGGAGGTCTATGGTCACCACCTCAAAGAGCATGCACAGAGAAGTCCAGATTAAACATGATTTAATGACTCGTAAATGTAAGTACACATTGATGGCCTAAGACACGTAAACGAGCGGTTTGTGTGAGAAAACCAACAGTATTTATATTGTTTTACCTCTTGTAAACAGAGCCACGTCCAACTGCATCTGAGGGCGCAGGCGCTTCTGAAAGTGATCTCTCTGCGGTTGCTGAAAAAATGCGACGTTGTCTGTTAATATATTCGAAATCGTCTTCCATTTGCGATTTCCTGTATATCTAAATATGTTTAAGATCTTCACAGTGAAGGGTAACACTTCTGAAATCTCTGTGTGAACAATGAGTGACGTACATGCACGAGAGATCACTTTCAGTGCTTGTGCAGACCGAAGCGCCCGCGGCCTCAGATCAGTTGGACATGGCTGTGATTACACGAGGTAAAAACGATATAAATACTGGTTTGCTTTCTCACACAAACCGCTCGTTTCGTGTCTTAGGCCATCAATGTGTACTTACATTTACGAGTCATTAAATCATGTTTAATTTGGACTTCTCTGTGCATGCTCTTTGAGGTGGTGACCATAGACCTGCATTATATGACTGACAGACAAGAACGGTTTGACCTAAATATATCAAAATTGAAAAACTCCTGCAGAAACAAAGACACCTACATCTTGGATGCCCTTGAGGTAAGACAAAACTTTGCAAAAATTAATTTCAAAGTGAACTATCCCTTTAACATTAGATAATAAACGCTGCAGAATGCATCGATGTTGGTTCAAGTGAACAAATGCAACCTTGTTGTAAATGAAATCCTGTATTCTCGCAGGTAAATTTCGAGAGGAAGTTCTAAAGCGGCGTTCATCTGCCATTGCTCCGGCGGAGACGAGACACCGAAGGAGAGAGTCCGAGCGAGAACCAGTACAGACAGCCGCAAATCCCTGTCTACACAAGTCAACAACTTCGACAACATCTCCAGGATATCTGACCAGGCGGTGTAGCTCTGTGTGGGTCACGCACCAGTCACGGCCACCCAGGCTGCCCGGATGTTTGGGCCTGAGGCTTATGGATGGAGGGATTGGATGAACTCTTTCTGAAAACGAGATTGTGTCTTGCGTAAGAGCACATGAACCTTCGGTGGAATTGATATTCGTACCCTGTGAGGTTATTTTCCAGCTCACGGCTCTATTGGACGTGCAGACACAGGTGAAAGTAATGACTCTGAAACACATCAGACACTGCATTTAACTCAAGACTGAAAGGTAACGATGATAAAAGGGAATGTTAAAATAATGTTTCTTATCCAATCTAATGTAGAGAGATAATGGGTGAGCAATCTGAGTGTACAGTTCTCTGCAAACACTCGCTCCACTGAAACACGGCTCTGTTCGTTTCAGCGTCACGTGGTTCCGGAACAACAAACAAACATCATTTTTGCATGCATAAACTGCTTCAAGGACATTCGAACAAAATTGATGTATATTTATTTTTTATTCCATGTTTAAAAAATGTACAGTTAAACATTTAATGTTTCTTTAAGAATGCTGTTTTGTATTGTTTTTACAGTTCGGTAACACTTTACAATAAGGTACATTAGTTAATTAACATTTTCTGAGTCACTGACTCAAAGGGTCCTTGAAAAGACCCTTATTCATCGTCTGGAATCGTTTAAAGCCCTTTGAACAGTTTGCACTGAAACTGTCTTTTGGACCTTAAACCGTTTGTTTCCTACTGAGAAAATCCTGGAATGTTTTCATCAAAAACCTTAATTTCTTTTCGACTGAGGAAAGGAAGACATGGACATCTTGGATGACATGGGGGTGAGTAGATTATCAGCAATTTTTTTTTTTTTTAAGTGAACTGCTCCTTTAATAATGTACATTGAAACATTTACTGAATACATTTTTTAAAATCAAAAGTTAATATATACACTAACATGAACAAACAACAAGAAATTATTTATTTATATTATTAATAATTTGCAAAAATTATAGTTTATTTTAGCTAATGCATTAACTACTGAGAGCTTATTGTAAAATGTTACTGGCTGCTACCAGGTATTAAAAAATTAAATTTGAATGTTCACTTTAGTGTTTATTTCACAAGTGTTTGCCTATAAGTTTATATTCCTGATGCGTGTTGTTTTAAAGCATTTTGTTTTTAACGTCCTTGCGCAGTCAAGCATTAATGTATTTGCTCTGAGTGTTTGCTTGTTGGATCAGGAAGCCTGGAGCTCTTACTGTTTTATTCACTATTAGAGTAATAAAGCGGAACAATGGCACAACAATGCGTCTTTGTTTAAGTGTGACAGACGTCAGGAGAACCAACAGGTGAGCAGCAGAGGACTACTGTATGATGTTTCTCAGGTGCGTGCTTTTGTGTTATCTATCATAAAGTGTGTACTGCTGCTACTTAGATAGTACTGTACTTTAAGTGTGTCGATGTGTTTGAAATTATGTTTGTAGATAAATATATTCCAATTCTCTGAAGCTATTTGTCATCTTTTTGTTAGCACAGAAGTGAATTCTCACTCATGCTGACTTAAATGTCTTTTGGCAGAAAATGTGAATTACTTTGGTCTATGTTTGTACAATCCAAAAATAAAGAAGTAAACAATAATAACTCTGAAGTAATTGAGTATGTTTTGCCAGCACTCACTAGCATGGAAATATATGATGGTTTAAGCTGGTATTTCTGTCCTGTCTGTGTCAATGTTCTGTTTAGTCTGGACCTGCTCTCATTAGTTTACCTAGTTTACCATTAGTTTATCCTTTCCATCCAAATTGGTTATACCTCTCAAGGTTAGGGTTAGGTGAGCCTATAGTGAATGTTTTATGAGCCGTATGAAAACCACATTCATCTTCAGAGTCACGTATAGACGAAGCAAAACCAAAACAATGCTCTTCTGCAAAATTAATGTTTTTTTTTGTATTTTTAAAGGGGACCTGTTATGCAAAGTTCACTTTTACATGTTATTTTAACACTGTGTGTCCATAGTGCGTGTAAACAACCAGCATATAATGTAAAAATATCCAACCACTTTTTTATTTTTTATTATCAGAAGAGTCTTTTTCATTATCATATCACTTTTCCAGATACCCCCCTAGTGGTGATGTCACAGTAAGAGCAGGCTCCGCCCACAACTGCTGATGATCTGCCCTATTAGCATAGACCCCGCCCTGGGTGAGGTGCACCAATGAACATAAGAGTCTCCTGAGGAAACGGTGTTCTCTGGCTCTGTCTCACACTACAGTTCCCACACGAGCTGTATAGGCCTTTTAAGGAAGGGGGGAGGAGCTGCATCTCATTTGCATTTAAAGGTACACACAAGAAAATGGCAAACTTCGCTCATACATAAATACTGGCAAATTGGACCTGCTATAATTAATGATCTGAGGGGTATTTTGAGCTGAAATTTTCAGAGGACCTGACATATATAATACCTTTTTACCGCTAATATGGTAAAAATCACACAGTGTAGCTTTAAAGGGGAAATTGAAGCAGTCAATCAAGCTTACATGATTTACAAGATGGATTTCCACTATAATCGACAATTATATAAGAAACATGACAAATGTAAACATATAAAGAAAAAACTTTATATCTTTGGCCGCCAGGGTGGTTGGTTGGCTCTGGGCAGTGAATATTCGCGACATTAAACTGTTTACACACGAACGACTAATGTTAGGTACAGTCGTTAGACAAAAAGACGACGTATAATGTTATAGGTTAACAAACTGCACATAGAAACATTGTTCACGATGTCTGCGTCATATTCCCATATTGCGACACCATGTAAGTTACGTCGCTGTGTAGAACATCCGGTGGGGTTTGGGCGAAATAGCTGGGTTTGCAATGCCACCCAGGTGTCAGTGTGGCTGTTGTACTGCGATGCCTGACCGTGTCAGAGTCCATCCGCTGTCAAGAGGTTGATCTTGAGCATGTATTGCGAAGGTCAATTCTGCATCACCGCGGCGTGCACGTTACCATGCTGTGCCGGAGGCAACTTAGGCCCCGCCCCACACTACTGCGTTTCGCTCAAAAACGGAGACATTTTGCTGTACATCTGCACTCTCCCGTCCAGACTAAAACGGGAAAACGAAGACACTAAAACGGAGAAGTTTAGAAACGCTGCAGCTGCGTTTTGAGTTTTGAATCTCCAGAGGGCGTTTTAGTACTGGACGTCACAAACGGGAGGACTCTCAGAAACGCTGACTCAGAGGCTGACGCTCGGCTCTATGATTGGGTGTTATTAGTCATGACGTCTCCTTCCCTGATTCGCCAACCACTGTTTACACCGGGCACGCGCATGCCCAGTGTTGGTGAATGGTCACGTGATCCGCGCTTTCAGTCGTTTAATGTGGACTGAGATCACTTCTAATACGCAGATAAAACGCTGGTGTGGACAGAGATCGTATTTGTTTAATTCTCCTTTCTTTAAACGAAAAAACGGCAGTAGTGTGGACGGGGCCTGAGACGTGTTTGGAAGCTGGCGATGTTTTCCCTGAAGGATGTCAGAGCGGAGACACTTTTTCCTGACTATACAGTATGTAGCTACCAGCACTACCAGTGCGAAAAACATGGACGTTTCATTTCCCTTAAAGGGGTGATGAACTGAGAAATTCAAATTTTCCTTGAGCTTCTGACATCTAAAGAGGTCATCATATTATAAGAATATCCTGTAAGTTTCAGAACTGAAAACGACCTTGTTAGTCCAATAAAAGCTTTTATTGACACCAGCCTCAACAAACGCTCTCGTTTCTGAAAGTGTGGAAGTGCGATGTCAAAGAGCGATAAAACCCCATCTGCTTGATCAACGCCTACTCAACACGGCCGCTCTAGCCCCTGCTCCACGTCACTCTCACGCATAGGTAAACAATAGCATACCTCCGTGATGACAAACCGGAGCGACCAGCAATAAACATTCCGTTGACAAATTGTTGTGCCGTGCCTGGCTGTGGAAGAAGTACAGTCATAAGCTTCCTCTGGATTCCAATATTAGGAATGCCTGGTTAAAATTTGTTTTTAATGACGTTCCAGCAGATGAGTGTAAAACATTATCCGTAATGTTCGCTTCCATTTCACAGAGGATTGTTTGTGAACAAGACACAGTTTGAGGCTGGATCTGCAGACCGATTAAGATTTAAAAGGCGCTGTACCTTCTATATTGGATCTAACAGGAGTGGTGCAACACACTTATGTGAGTAATATTTTTATTTTAGAAATAATAATCTATTCGGCTAGCATTGCATTGGTTACAGATCGTTTGATATCTAATAATCATGTGTATGTGTCTAACAAGTATCCGTTGTATTCAAGGTGCTGTTGGTTCATTGTCCTGTAGTTCAGAATCGGACTTGGGTCAAACGCAATGGTCGACCATCATTCTGGTTGCCATTTTACAGACAGTGGTTTTCAAACAATTTCCCCACGTGTATTTACTCGAAAATCTACTGACACAGAGTTGAAGTCATTATAATATGCAAAACTGTTATCCACTCACAGTGGGCGTTTACTTCCTGGTCTTCAATGTCGATACGTCCCATAAAATCCGTAGCATTTTTCAAGTAGGCTGAAAACTAGGGAAGAAAATAGCCCATAACTTATTCATTTTTATGTTTTTGAAGGTAAAACCAAGCGAACGTCAAAAAGTTGAACCTCAGACAACAAAATAAAAACATTTAAAAAGCCAGTTCATGTACCCTTTAAAACAAAGATACATGCTAACTTACATGTGTACTCTACGAGACGGTAATATGTACGGCATACATCGGAAAAACAATGTTTTTATGTGCAGTTTGTCAACATATAACATTAGACATTGTCTTTTTGTTAAATGACTGGTACCTAACATTAGTCGTTCGCAGTCAAAACATTGGTGTAAACAGTTTAATGTCACGCATATTTCATTACTTGTGCTACTGCAATTCCACTGCCCAGAGCCTGAGCCAACCCTGTGACGCCACATGTTAGAAATACTCTACAATGGCGGCGCCTGGTGGCGAAAGATATAAAGTTTTTTTCTTTTTTTTCCCTTTTAGATGTTTACATTTGTCATGTTTCTTATATAATTGTTGATTATAGTGGAAATCCATATTGTAAAGTCATGTAAACTTGATTGACTGCTTCATTTCCCCTTTAACATAGATCATTCAGAGCTGTAATTGTACTTTATTCTTCAGATAGTCATACAAGAAAAGCACTACATTGTAGTTATGGTTGTGTTTGTTGGTTCAGGAGGAACTGTAAAAAGTTTTTTGGTGTTCAGTGACTGACATCTGTCTAACTCAGGACTGATAACATGTGATATCTGCGCTAGCGGGTGTGTGGAGGAGTGGAAACACACGCTGAGAGGTGCAGGACATCAATCTGAATGCAATGATTGAACATTTTCCTTCCACAGATGATATATATTATGCTAGACCAACTGAACTTAGTGATTCCTATCAGGATATGAGGAGACTTTCAAACAGCATAACAAAAGTGTCTGAATAAAATTTAAAAATACTCTAAAATAATGTCTGAGGTTTAGAAGATCAGCAATATCACAAAATCAAGAGTGTCTTTGTTCCAAATTTGATATGTTCAATATCTGTTCCAAAGTTCAATATGGCAGGTTTTGGTTCAAAATATGTTTTGGTTCAGAACATTTTTCATTCAAAGATCAACAGTCTGTCATTAGTCTTTAGTAAAAAAAAAAAAATTGTGTAAATGATTTGCTTCAAGTGTGACGTGTAACCCAACATCAGACATTAAGGCCAGGCCGAAGTATATTTCTGCACACAGTGACTGCGAACCAATCAATCACTTCTTTAATGCTGCTTTCACACCAGACACGAATAGCGCGTCAAATTCGCCCTTACCACTGTCCAGTTATACGTGTGAACACTTTGAATCCATTTGCGCACCAAGAGCGAAATTGAAGCACGTAAAAAAGCAAAAGTTTAGACTGGCTGCGCATTCACTGTCCTCGCGGCTGCTGCAACTGAGGGGGCTGGCGGCAGAACGAACTAAACTTCCACGGACAGTTTTTAATGTTTGATATCAAGATTTTGCTTTAGTATATTTTTCGGGACAATTAAGGCCGGTTTCGGGATTCTGGACAACAGCTTAGATTACGGGACTGTCTCAAACTTTTTGAGACGTCTGGTCACCCTATACAGATATTTTTTCGCTGAGGAGCTGAGAAGATTTCTTCACTCCTGCAGTCTATTCTCTGACAATCTTCAGAATCTTCTTGACGAGCAGCTTTCAGTTGGTATTGGTGTGATGGCGAGTTCCAGCGAGTTTCACATTCCTGCCTGCCTGCCTGTGTTTCTCCCTGGGCACTTCAGCAATGCTGCAAGCTTTTCTCTCACAAAAAGATTGTGCACACGGCACGTCTTTTTTTAAAGACGTGTCTTTCTAAAGATGATCTGCCCGTGTATTTCTGAGTGTGGTATTCTGATGGATTCAGCTGATAGTAGGAGCCCGTTCTCATCCTTTAGCGTCACATAAAGCGCTTTCATGACAAAACGGCGCTATACTACGCACATGGTACCCTTTATCGTTTATATAACACGCGAACTAAGGCGTCATAAATCCTTTAGCGTAATATGAGACTACCCTACCCTACCCACACCTAAACCTAACCATCACAGCGCGTGTTATATAAACGATAAAGGGTACCATGTGCGTCAGTATAACGCCGTTTTGTCATATAACGTTCTATATGACGCTAAAGGATGAGAACGCGTTGCATAGTAGCGAGCCTATTTTGACGTGTTTGGGCTTTCGATTGCGTTCAGACAGCGCTCTATGGGTGTACTCACACTAGCCAGTTTGAACCCTGCCCGAGTGCGTTTGACCACCAAAGCGCGGTTCGTTTGACTAGTGTGAGTGCTCCGAACCGTGCCCGGGCGCGGCTCGATTGGCCGGCCCTGGCCCGCTTGGAAGAGGTGGGCCAGAGCACGGTTCAGTTGGACTCGGGCGCGGTTCGCATGCAGTGTGAGCGCTAAACCGCGCTGGAGCACGGAACAGGACGCGTGACGTGCAAACCTCCTCATACGAGCAGCACGATTTCGTGAAAATTTTCGCGACACATCTGTTTAACAACAGTCTGTGAGAGGGCAGTGGACCAAACGACACACAATTATCCACAAAGAAAACAGAGCGATGGACTTCATTGTGTTCCGTTCAGAGAGCGCGCTCTTCTTGTTTATCCCGAAACCGTCGCACCATAATGACGTAAGTGTGCTCCGGCACGAATGCTGAAACCCTATGTGAGTGCAGGCCAGCGGGGAGTGGGGAGGGGGACAATCGTACTCAGGCTCGGTTCATGGTAACCGTGCCTAGTGTGAGCACACCCTATGTGTCATGTTCTCCTCATCCACACCCGATCTATTTGTTGATGTCAAAGTCCCCTCATTCACACCTGATCTATTTTCTTCACGTGAGAGATACTTCGGCTGAGTGACCAGAGTGACCTAAGACGGCAAGTCTGGAACTGAAATGGCTGATGAAGTCATGTAAATCACCACATCACAAGGTGAGCTGGAGTTCTCCGGAGATGAGGGCTCATCTGTGCTGCCATCCTTCGACTCACTGCATGTTATTGCCATCTTTCTGGGTGCTCAATGACATGCACGATGGTAGAGCTGATACAGGGCTCTTCCAAGAGCCACCACCGTCAGTGGCATCTGTCGAGGCATCTTTTGTTTTACTCCCTGTCCGAGGGCACGGCTGAGCAGCAGGACGCTCTGGCACACAGCTGGCCGCGGGCCTTCACAGATATGCATTTAATGCATTACCCAGTTGAAGGTAAGTCCGTGGGAAAGCATGACTTGATAATCAGGTTCGTGAGAGGAGCGAGGAGTTCCAATCCTCCCCTTCCTCCTTTGTTCCCTCTGGGACCTCTCCATTGGTTCTAAATGCCATGCAGAGTGCTCCCTTTGAGCCTCTAACAGTGCTTATGGTTGCATTGGCCTCCATTAAGAGGGTAGGGGACCTGCACGCATTTTCTGTAGAAAAAGCGTGCCTGGAATTCGGCCGCCTTTCTCTAACGTGATCCTGAGACTCCGGCCTGGAAATGTGCCCAAGGTTCCCACCACTCCTTCCGGGACCAGGAGGTGAACCTGCAAGCACTGCCCCCAGAGAAGGCAGACCCAGCCTTGGCATTGCTCTGTCCAGTATGCGCTCTTTGTGCCTACGTAGACAGGACGCAGTGTTTCAGGGCCTCAGACCAGCTCTTTGTCTGTTATAGTGGGAAGCTGAAGGGCAAGGGCCATAGTGGACACCATTGCTTTGCATACCAGCAGCAAGGTTGACCGTGCCCCTTGGTGTGACTGCTCACTCCACCTGGAGTGTGGCGTCCTCTTGGGCTCTAAACAGACATTTGCAGGGCTGCAGGCTGGGAGACACCCAACACATTCGCCAGACTACAATCTCCGAGTAGAGACTGTGTCCGCCCATGTTCTCGCTTCAACCAGCTGGTACTAGGACCTGCTCAGGTGTCTTCGCTTGCTCATCCTTCCACTCCACTGACCCCCACATGTGTACTCCTCTGTAAGCCTCTCTGAGCATGTGTCTTTCCCTTGGCAAGCGACCTTGCCACCCTTGGGGTTGAAATATTCCACCTGCGGCTTGACACCCCAGTGTTTCTCCATATGCTTCCTTCGGGTTATATTCTCTAAGTACCCAAGTTCAGTCTTGGCTCCTCAGCCAAGAAACATATCTGCATGTTGCAAGACAGATTCTGAGCCATGCAAATTCCGCAGACCCATGGCATTTCTTTTCGTTTTGTAATACTCAAAGTCGATAGGCTTTCTAAGCAAAACCCCATTCATCGTTATCTGACGGAACGTCTCTGTTCCCTACTCTGGGAACGAGGGTTACATATGTAGCCAAGACGTTTTAACATTACTCTGCTGTTTGGGTAACAGCTTCTGCTTCACTGTTTGCTATATTGCCCAACACTACATAAACTACAGGAAAAGTTCAGGACTGTTGTTTTGGGCTTGACTGATGCTGAAAAAGGTTAGTGGTATCTGTTTAGATATGTATATATATATACATACATATATATATATATATATATATATATACACACACACACACACACACACACACACACAACTTACCATATGTATATCCCTAACAGTTCGATATTCTTTAATATGATCCTACATGAAATCCTCAGCCGCTGACCCAAGGGCCGACCCTCGTTACACACAGCAGTGCAGGTGAGAGACACAACACACACACCTGAGAGCATTACTCATCAGCACTGTGACGTCATGCTGGGGTGAAGAGAGTGTGAAGAGGAGCTGTTCTCACACACAGGTGCTTCACTGACACTCCAACACCATCATGAAGGTCATGAAGACAGCTTTCCTCATCGGTGAGTACAGGAAATACATGAAGGATTAGTGAGCTTTTACTTCTGTGCTTCATTGACCCTGGAAGATCTTCTGGTGGAGTTACTGACTTATCATGTGCTTGTGCCTGAACATTTGTGTTTCTCTGTATTGCGCTTGAAACTGGGACTGAAAATCTGTCATTAGGTGAAGAAAAGAAAGAAAGAGAAAGAAAGAAAGAAAGAAAGAAAGAAAGAAAGAAAGAAAGAAAGAAAGAAAGAAAGAAAAGAAAGAAAGAAAGAAAGAAAGAAAGAAAGAAAGAAAAGAAAGAAAGAAAGAAAGAAAGAAAGAAAGAAAGAAAGAAAGAAAGAAGAAAGAAAGAAAGAAAGAAAGAAAGAAAGAAAGAAAGAAAGAAAGAAAGAAAGAAGAGAAAGAAAGAAAGAAAGAAAGAAAGAAAGAAAGAAAGAAAAGAAAGAAGAAAAGAAAAGAAAGAAAGAAAAGAAAGAAAGAAGAAAAGAAAGAAAGAGAAGAAGAGAGAAGGAAAGAAAGAAAGAAAGAAAGGAAGAAAGAAAGAAGACTGAAGCAGAAAAATGTAAGAAAGTTTGACACAGAAAACATCTGATTCCCTTTCTACGTAACATTGTAAAGTTTATTGGAATACGTTTTACAAATTTCAGTCTTTCTCCTTCAAAAAGTTGTGTTTAATTTTCTTTGTAATTATTTATTACATTTACAAGCAGTTTCTGAACTGAAAATTGTTTTCTTAAAATCCCACACTTTTTCCTCAGTGCACTAAATATAAAGATGCTTTTATAACGTTTCTCGAATTAAAATAGATGAAGTATCATGAGCTTTTGTGTTGCTGTCATTCAAGCAAACGGCACGCATCAAATATAATCACACTCTGAGAGTCAGTCAGTGCATATATCTATAGCTAACAATGGTTTCAAAGGGAACATTATTTACATTACTCTCGATGCCTCCAGAACAGATAGACGTTGTTTCTCGTTGCATTAAGGGTAAGGTAATTATGAATGTTATTTTTTGTTCCAGCGTGTCATCTGCTATTCCAGCTAATTGCCATTAACTCATCAAGAACTACAGATTGCACTTCACATATGGCCGCTTGTGTTAAACGCATCTGCAGAAGTGAACAGGCTGTCTTCAGAGATGTCTGTAATTATAAAGGTACAGGTTTCTTATTTAAACTTCTATGAAGCAAACAGAATGCCATCCATAATGCAAACAATTACTTGTTTAATAGGATGGGACCGGGGCTGGGTGTCGTGGGTTAATAACTGTGTCAATCTTCTTGATTCAAGCTAGTTGATTTTGTCAAGGCATTAAAAATGAAAAGCTTCTGATGTGAGGGGGAAGTTGGGAACACTGGTGTAACGTTTGAGTGTAAGATTAATTATTTATAGCATATTTTAACATTACTTCTATATACACACAACAACCAAACGTAAAAGTAAAACCATTAAAAAAACTTGAACTGAAAAGTTGAACTTGCTTTCAACTACTTGCCAAAGCAACATTTCTCATTTTAATTTAGTTTAACTGGATGTACTAAAAAAGAATAAAACTATATACACTGTAAAAATTAATATGCTTTATCTAATCAATAAAATTGTGGCAACAATTACAAACAATATTATTAATTAAATTGAACAAATTAGAATTGCGTAATAATTAATCAAATCAGTCCTTAAAAGAAAATGAGTAAAGTTTACACCAAAAAATGTATCTAAAATATCTGCATAACAGACAGACGTCAAAGATTAATAAAACTCTTTATTTTATATTGCCAACATTGAAGACACCTGATCACTGAAGGAGAAAACCGTCATTTTAAAACAAACCTGAACACACACTTCAATCATCATAATGGTGACTTAAATGTATGGAGGTTTTTTTCACTCATTTTAAATGTTTAACTTTTAAGGAATTAATTTGATTAATTATTACTCAATTCTATTGTTAAATTAAATTAATAACATTGCTTGTAATCTGTTGCCACAATTTTTTGATTAGATAAAGCACATTCATTTTTACAGTGTATCTTTTTTATATATAAAAACGCAAACTATATTCAAAGAGCTACATTCATTTGAAAAACATACAAAAGTTCAAAATATTAATAAGAAACTACTTTAGTATCTCAGTTATACTAAAATAACCCTGATACAACATGCAGAGCTATACAGGATTAACTATAAATCTATTATTTCTACTTATTCTGAGATATCCATTGGAACACTTTACGAATAAAGTCATATTTGCTAACAGTAGTTAATGCATTTGTTAACTTGAACTAACTACTCTATGAGACATATATTATTACAACATTTGTTAACCTGTGTTAATGCCAATCCGTGTCTCCTCTTGTGAAACGTCCTGTCACTGTGGTGGCAGTAACTGGATTAAAGCGCAATAGCCTTGAGCAAACTGTAGGCCGTATGTGCACCGAGGAAAGGACTGGCTTGAGGGCATGTTTAAGTTGTTTGTTGGTTGTGCTTGAGTGTGTGTGTGTGTGTGTGTGTTGTAGAGAGAAAGAATATTGGCCTTGGGGAAGCAAACGGAATAACAATGTATGAGATCATCAGTTGATATTCACATGTGATATTGACTGTCATGTTGATACATTTTAACATCTGACCGTAATAATAGTTTTGGAAAACCACAGGGCACTTTAGAAATCATGCAGATAATTATTCAGCTCAATTAAAGGATTAAAGGCTTGATAAACAATCAGTACTGCAGCACATACAATAGCTATTAAAAATTGATGAGCGCATTGTGTGATCCAGATGAATAGAGTTCACTCGTGTCAAAGCTGTCATGTTGAAAGTGCGTCTGCTTGTGTCCGTGTGTAAAGATGGAGGCTGCCACACGACTGACGCAAAGCTCTGTAACGCCACCCTTCAGATGATGTCGAGCCGCTCGCCGGCGCTGGGAGAGTGTGTGTGTTCCGGGCCGGATCCGTGCTCGAGCTCTACAACAGCTGTCCTCTCAGTGCCAGCATCGCTTGGGTATACACACTACCACATACATTACACACTGCTACATTAATCTTCAGATCTAAAACAAATGTGTATCTAACAGAGGCTATATGCAGCTTTCTCCAAATAAACGTAAACAATAGCCTTTTTATTTTACCATTTATGACTCAAAACATCTCCTGATGAGCATAGCTTACACCTTGATCCGCTCACAGTGGGTGCACCTATAAGCCTGTATCCTATTTTTCCTATTTTCTGTTGGGTCGGACTTTTCCCTGCGCTGTCTGACGAATGTGACGTTAAATCGTGTTCATGTTAAACGTTTCAGATCAACTCTGCCACCACCACTAGTCAGCAAGTAGCCTACATTCGTAGTTGCAAGCAGAAACACTTATCTCAAAACAATATATGTATTTGAACTGTTCTTACCTCTGTAAACATAATGTATGTACCTCCTTGTATGTCGGATGACGTGTGCACTAGGTACACGAGTGCGCTCTGCGAGCTGAAAGGAAGAGCAAGTTCTGTTTTGGACCACATGGTGTCAGTGTACAGTTTAAATTTCAGGAAAACGCATGTAGCCTCTTTAATGTGCAATGCCAAGTCAAGTCAGTGTTATTTACGTAGTGTGTTTACATGGTTTCAAAGCAGATTTACAGAAATTAATCATTTTCTTCTTTGTTACACCAATGTAATGCCCTATTGTCGACATTGAGCAGTTACGGTAGGCAATTTCAGTGAAATGTGCATCTATTGTAAGTGCATTACTGTAAATGTGATTTTTACTAATTGAGGGTTGAGTTGAGTCTGTGGTAATTGAGTTTTGTGTAGGATTGTTTAAATCTGTCAGATCTCAGATGATCTTTTTGCAGTTGTTCAGCATTCAGCTCTTTTCCATACGAATTAAAGTGACATAGCTGTCAAGCCCCCAAAGGGACACAAAAAGAAACTAAAAATAAAAAGTAATCATGAAAGTATCATAGAAGTAGTCACTATGACATGTGCACTATCCCAGCTAACAAAAGCATGTTCTACGATAGTTTTGTTAACATTCCCATTAAGTTATGAAAGTTAGTTCTATTCAAATGTTTTTAAACTTTCTTAACGTCCCATGTATTTTTTTTTAATTAATTAAGAACCCCCCCAAACCCCAAAAGGATTTTTTTTTTAATCAGGACTTAAACTCAGGTTTGTAATGACATGAGGGTGAGTAAATGCTGTCAGAATTCTAATGTTTCCTTTAATGTTTTCCAGCTCAAAAAAACAAGAAACTTGAGACAGAATGGAAAGCCAGTGGTAAGATATCGTTCTGTATATATAGAGCACCAAAGCCTTTCGATCTCCTCATTAGACACTCTCATAACGCGTTGTCAAAAGTTCTGACTTCGGTACCAAGTTGGCACTGAAATTATAAAAAATTTGACTCTTTGAGTGCTGTTGAGCAGAATCATAAACACCTCTGATTCTGTTCACAAGCTCATCGGATATGTCTGTGATTGACTACGCCAGAAGTGTTTGAGAGTGTTTTAAACATAGACTTTAAAAAAATATGGACGTAGTATCCATGACGTCACCCGTAGGTTTCTGAAGAGCGTTTTTGAAGCCTAAAGTGGGCGGGGCCGGCCGTCGCCATCTCGGCAGTGCGTCACCTCTCGTCACTACCGGATAAAATGAAATGGGCAAAGAGGCGGGATGTGGGTGGAGCTAAATAATGCTATGCTACTGGCCTCGGGCTAAAGCCAATAGTTAAAGTTCATGTTTTCGCACTTCGAAATAATAATAGTTAAGACGTAACTAAAAGCGAGACTGTTTATTTTACTTTTTTATCAACTTTATTAATCCCACAAGGTTAAGAGCATGTGTACAACAGTACATAACACAGATCACACACATTTCTCACAACACACAAGCAGTCAACTATGTGTATCATGATGCTTTATTATTCTGCTAGTTAAAAATGTATTATCATGCAGACTGTATCTTACAATACTGCTCTGAGCTTGTGTGTGCGACAGTGATTCACGCACATGTCAGTTGACGTCTCATGTCAAGTTCGTAAAGCGCTTTTATTCAGTAACGTTCCATTTTACAATCTGATTTTGTCCGCTTCTCAGTTTCTCAGATGGGTTAAACCACAAATATTACCTCAGAAGTTCAAGTATGAACTAGAAATCCGCAATCATTCGAGGGTGTGCATCATTACATGGACGGAGAGAACGCACTGAGATCATCACTGACATCCATTAGTGCGAGACGCTGACAGACAGCAGACAAACGACTGAGCAGACAGTGAAAGCAGCGCCAATCCACCTGTCACTCAAGTGGCCACACCCTTAATTATGCAGAACTTTAAGGCTTAATATAATTTAAACAGATGAGTTGTAAAACAATTTACCCCCGTCACAGTTCGCTCATGAAGGGCAAAATTAGCGAACCAAGACCGAAATCACTTTTTGCTCCAAGCTGTAAACATGTTTTATTCTGCTGTGAAATTGGGCATTTTAACATGGAGGAGATATACAGATTTGACTCGCTTTTGCAGCCTGCCTCAAGTGGCCACTCGATGAATAGCAGTTTAATTTACTTCCGTGTTGGTTTCAAGAGAGACTAGGAGGTTGCCCCTTGGTTTGAAAGCGTCTATCAGCGGACCAGTCCTGCTTTCAAACACTCCCGTGTGTATCTGTGTGAGTGTTCGGTGAAGAGTGTCACTAGCTGCGTTTCCATTACCCTTCAATTTGCGCAAATCGAAATGGCGAAATGAAAATACGCTCAATGGAAACACGTCAATTTCGCAAAAACTCCCGTTTATCGCAAAAAAGTTTTTACGCTCGCATGAGGAGGTTTTTTTCCAAAACTGCAATGGAAACGGGTTTTGCGCATTTACAGTCACCTGACTTAGAAGACGGAGTGTGTTTTCAGGTCCGTGTACGCAAATAATAATAATAATTATCATCATTAGCCTATTATAACATTTAGGCCTATTAGGCTACATATGTAGAAGACGCTATTATCCAAAAAAGGAACAAAGAATTCACACTCTCATTGTCACATCTCATTCATAGTACAGGTTGGACAATAATAATAATAGGGCTAAGATTATCACAAATAAACACTCAATTTTGACCAATATCCAAGAGTGTGTAGCGAAGTTTGGAGCACGCACTGGATGGCATTTAGAAAATCTGTAAAATCTAAATTTTCCCATATTAATTTTTGAATATTTTAAATGTTTTAAAGGGACAAAAAGTCATAGCCTAAACAAATATCAGAAAATTCGTTTAGATGTATAGTGCAGCATTGGTGTGGTCAAACTAAAATGTTGGTGATCAACTTTGCATTTTAAAAATACAACAACAGTTAATTTTTCGATTTCCAACGTACCTATGGACATAAATTCATAATAAAAAGAATCAATAATTACAGGAATAGCCTCTCTAAACCTCAAAAGAAATGCCATCAAGACGTCGAAGCAGAAATAAGGGAGAAACACCCAGGAACTTCGTGTCTTTCCTGCCATTAATGCTTGGATAACACAGCATGTCTCCTTCCATTAATAATAATAATGTCAAGTGCGGTGCATGGCTGTGAAATAGGTTATAAACCCTAAAACCCAAAATCCATTGCAAGATTTTTGGAATGACTTATCGCGAGAGGAAAAAAGACGTTCTAGTTGCATAACATCGGTTAATGGAAACACCGTCATTTCGCAATAGTTTTTTGTCGACATTTGGAAAATATCGCAAAAGATTTGCGCAAATCTGTAATGGAAACGCGCCTACTGATGTATATTTAGAACATGTTTTTGAAGTGCTGATCATTGTAGCCAATCACAGACACACCCGATGAGCTTGTGAACACAATGGCCAATCAGAGGTGTTTACGATTCTGCTCAACAGTGCTTAAAGAGACACTTTTTTGAAATTTCAGTGCCAACTTGGTACCAAAGTCAGTACTTTTGACAACACTACTCTCATGCCCTCGATCCAGTACACCACACGAGCAGATCCTGTCTTGAGGAGACGAAGGCTTGTCTCGGGGAGGAGTCCTGCAACAGACGGATGGTGCCGTTTGTCCAGGAGTGTAACGCATACCAATGCAACCTCAGCCGGTGCAGACAGGCAACGAGGCAGTTCTACTCGGCTCTTCCTCACGCTGCGCGGAGAGACTGGTGTTCTGTGAGTGTGATGGAGAAGACCAGGAGTGCCAGCAGATGAAGGCCTCTCTACACTCTGGATCCTGCGCCAGCGACCCGTCACACACTCCCTGGACCTGCCTGGAGGCGCTGGACACATGTTCTGGAGATGCAGCGTGCCGGTGAGTCCTGAACACTGATGGCAAATCATCAACAACATGATTTACACATGGACATAACTGCATTTGTATCAACTAGGGGTGTAACGAGACCCTCATGTCGCGATTCAATGCATATCACGATACTGAGCTCACGATACTGATATTATTGCGATACTGCTTGATGAAAGGTTAACAAAAAATTAACTGTTGATTAAAATGCTAAATTTGATATTACCCTGCAAGTGTAAATGAATAGACTTAGACTTGGACCTGAAATCCAAAGCACAGACAATAGAGACACCAGAATAACAATATTATATGCATATTGTTTCAAAGCAGCTTTACAGAAAGTGGGTTTCAGAAATGTACATAGAAAAATACAGTTTGAACCCAGGCTAAAATAAAGTCAATTTCTCCCCAATCCAAGGTATTTTAGCTAAGAGGTGAGGATGTATCAGTATTCAAACAGATCAACCGTTACAGAAATTCATCAAGAAATGATCAAAACCATAACAAGGCAACACTCTCAGAAAAAAGTATGAAAGCTGTCACTGGGGCTGTGCCTTTTCAAAAGATAAACTTTTGTCCATTTTAGGTGCTAATATGTACATGTTATGTGTTAATATGTACATTTTAGGTGTTAATATGTACATTTTAGGTGCTGTGTACATTTTAGGTGTTAATATGTACATTTAGGTGCTAATATGTACATGTTGGGTGCTAATACATACATTTTAGGTGTTAATATCTCCATTCTAGGTGCTAATATGTACATTTTAGGTGCTAATATGCACATTGTAGGTGCTAATATGTACATTTTAGGTGCTAATATGAACATTTTAGGTGCTAATATGTACATTTTAGGTGCTAATATGTACATTTTAGGTGTTAATATCTCCATTCTAGGTGCTAATATGTACATTTTAGGTGCTAATATGAACATTTTAGGTGCTAATATGTACATTTTAGGTGCTAATATGTACATGTTCAGGTGCTAATGTGTACATTTTAGGTGCTAATATGTACATGTTCAGGTGCTAATATGTACATTTTAGGTGTTAAATGTCCATTCTAGGTGCTAATATGTACATTTTAGGTGCTAATATGCACATTTTAGGTGCTGATATGTAAATTGTAGGTATTAATATGTACATGTTAGGTGCTAATGTGTACATTTTAGGTACTGTGTACATTTTAGGTGCTAATATGAATATGTACATTTTAGGTGCTATATGTCCATTCTAGGTGTTAATATGTACATTTTAGGTGTAATATGTACATTTTAGGTGTTAATATGTCCATTCTAGGTGCTAATATGCAAATGTTAGGTGCTAATATGCACATTTTAGGTGCTAATATGCACATTTTAGGTGCTAATATGTACATTTTAGGTATTAATATGTACATGTTAGGTGCTATTGTGTACATTTTAGGTGCTGTGTACATTTTTGGTGCTAATATGTACATGTTAGGTGCTAATATGTACATGTTAGGTGTTATATGTCCATTCTTGGTGTTAATATGTACATTGTAGGTGTTAATATGTACATTTTAGGTGCTAATATGTACATTTTAGGTGTTAATATGTCCATTCTAGGTGCTAATATGTACATTTTAGGTGCTAATATGCACAATCTAGGTGCTAAAATGTACATTCTAGGTGCTAATATGTACATTTTAAGTGCTAATATGTACATTTTAAGTGCTAATATGTACCATTAAGGGTACAAAAGTGTACCTTTTGAAAAGGTACAGCCCCAGTGACAGCTTTTGTACCTTTTTTCTGAGAGTGAAGAAGGAAATCTTCCACAAAGGAGTATAACACAAGTTCAAACCATAGTCCAGATGAAATCTCCTTAATGACTGGTGAACGAGGCCAAAAGAGAACAAATATTCAAAACGCATGAAAAAATGCTCAATTCACGATGAGTCAGCGGGTCAATGTTTATGATTAAGTCCAATGTGGCCAGAGTGTGAGATGAACTGAGTGCAAAAATGAAAAGACACATTTACAATCTCCATTGGCAGATTAATGCTGCTTGCATTGTCTAAAAATTGTTGCAAAAATGCAATGTCCCATTCGTTTATGGTTGATTCTTTTCATAGTTGTGTAATCATGTTTCTTTGCTGAAAAGACCAACATGGATTTACATTCTGGCCTAGGCTAGGATTCAAACATACAACATTGTAGATAAAACGTCCCGCTTAGTACACCAGCAGAGATGAGTTTGTAAAGATATGCCACAAATTTGAAATTTTCACAGATTAGTGTTTGTATAGATGTGGTTGACAAGCATGGTTGACCAGAGAACTTTTGATGATGATGATGCTGGTGATGAAAAGCAACTCTTTGCTATTCACAGGCAGATATTTAACAGGTACCTGTCCAAGTGTTTTGGGGAGAGGACGCCACCTATGATTCGCCCAGTGAATGGCTAAATCATATAAACCCTGACATCTTTATTGGGGAAGACCTCCAATGCAGGGTGGCATTTGTGGAAACAATGGGTTCAGTACTTCATCACCCATGCACTTGTGATGGATTACATCATCATGACCAATATAAGTGCAATGAGCTGAAACAAATCTTCCAAGACAAGTCCTTCTTCAGTAAGTGCTTTCAGAGGTCGTAACTGTGCAGTTGTATTCAACAGAGTCTCGTTGTGATTGATGTGTTCTGATTTAACCTCTCAAATCGCAGAGGTCTCAAAAACCAAAGAAAATGTCCGACATGGAGAATCAAACATGAAGCGACAACCAACCAATGAGCCGAGCGCTGGCCAGCAGTGGATAGAAACTGTCCAACATGGGCGATCCGACGATTTAAGCAACGAGCAACAACCAACCAATGAATCAAGGGTTGAGCAGCAGTGGTTGAGCGGTGAGTCGATTCACTTGAAAAGTGGGATTTCACCTTAAACATGCACTTTTCCCTTGTGTAATGAAACATATTGTCTGTGTTTATACCAGATCAACTGCTGCACCTACTGATATACGTCTCCGCATTAACACTAGTGGTGTTGCTCGTTGTCAGCCTGCTTTTGTTCAGACTGAGGTACGTTTGTTTATTATTTTGTGTCCATCAAAATGCATTAAACTAATGTAGAGAATATTCTTATATATGACATAGTAATTATTAATTATTATTTTTTGTTTATTTTAAGGAGAATACACCAAGCTGCTGGTAAACAGTCAAAGTCTCTAACGCTGTCATCTGTTATTATTTGAGCGCTTTTATAAAATTCTGGTAGTGATATTCCTGATACTTTGCACACTGTCGTACTTCCAACGCTGACATTATCACTTCCGTAACTTAAAGGAAACATACCGTAGAACCAAAAGTGTATCATGGGCTTATAAAAAATGAGTTGCACTCTTGAGTAATAAACAAGTTATGTTTGCTTTGTGTAGTTCAGTATTGCAAAATATTGTTCAGCATAGCCAGTTGTTTGTAATGTGCTTCTCTGGTTCTGTTTCAGGGCATAAATAAAGTGTTAATGAGCAACATTTAGAGTATCTACTGTCAGTTCTCTCATTCAACTTTATTAAGTTATGGGAGATCCAGCATGAGGAAAGAGGTCATATATGTTCTAGTCCATCTGATATTCATCAGGGTACATCAGTCTGTCTTGTGTCCTTTCCTGCCGACACTCGACACCTCGATCCAGATGTGTTTAAGTCTAATGATGTGTTTCCTGAACCCCAGTGTCAGGAGCACACTAAATCAGCATTAGGAACTTCACCACAGACATTAATGAGGCCTTTCACCAAAGCCGTTGTCTTACCCCTCATGGTTAAACTTTTATCCCAAACAGTGTTGAAGATGAACATGCGTTTTTCATTAACTCATTTATATTTGCATATACTGAAATAAACACAAGTGTTGCAGTAAACTAAACAATGCTTGGGTCAAATATGGGCTAACCCAGCTGTTTTTTTTTTTAAATTGCATTTTTAATCCAACGTTTGGGTTTGTCCATATTTGACCCAAAATTAAGTTAAAACAACCCAGCATTTTTTAGAGTGTATTCTCAAGTCTGTATGCTTTTAAAAAGATTTTATTTTTAATAATATATGTTAATGACTTATATTTACATCTAAGATTAACATTTAAGATTACATTTCTATTATCTATTCATGGTTACAACTCTTAAGATAATAATGCAGTATAATATATACACTCCAAAAATGCTGGGTTGTTTTACCCAACTTTGGGTCAAATGTGGACAAACCCAAATGTTGGGTTAAAAATGCAATTAAGAAATTTAACCCAATGGCTGGGTTTGTCCATATTTGACCCAAAGTTGGGTTAAAACAACCCAGGAATGAGAGTGCTAATAAAATGTGTTTTGTGCTGTTTAAAGTCATAGGAAAATAAACAATTATATTCATGATATAATACACTCAGATGAATATCTTTTGAAATGCATTATATATATATATATATATATATATATATATATATATATATATACGTGTATATATATATATATATATATATATATATATATATATATATATATATATATACGTGTATATACAGGCAGCAAGTAAACGCTCACCCTTTAACTCTGTGTGCATAAAACTAAATTGCACCTCAGAGATTACTTAAGGTTAAAATAAAAGTTCAGGTATGAAATGAGATATGAAATTTAAAATAACAGGACATAGTTTTATTTTATTAATAAAATATAGATTAATCTTAAATAAAAGTTAAAAAGTTATTCAGTCAAGAAAAGGGAGTGGTTTTCTTTTTCTTTTGTTCTTTGATCCAAATTCATGAATGTGCATTGCCGCGGGTTTATTAGGCTACTGTCACTTTAAGACTGAATGCACGGATCAAATATACTGTTACACATGTGTTTCCCCTCCACTTTTCACGTTTACTTAAGACAAAACCAACTGTGGAATGATGATATTTTGACAATAATTTTGTACATACACTTTTGTACATACAAAAAAATGCTAGGTTTTTTCAACCCAAATTTGGATCAAATATGGACAAAAAAATGTCATAAAAAATTACAGTTGAAATGACATTTTTAGGTTGAAACAACCCAGCATTTTTTAGAGTATGGGTCAGTTCGATCACAAGAAGATGCGAAGGAGAACTCAGTGCGAGCTAGTGCCAAACTTCTCTCGAACAAAATGCAAACATGGGAATTGTTAAACAAAATTGAAATGTGCGTGTCTATCGAATCTCCAGTTTTTGGAAATTTGTAACCGGTGCTAAAATGGAACCGGTTCTCGATACTCAACCCTACACTTGGGCAGAAAATTAAGAAGAGGACAGGTGTAAAACAAAACAAAAAGAGGGAATGCAGAATAAATAAATGAAATTTACACATCAATTTGCTAAGTCAATAATCTTCACATGCAGTTATGGCAGTGTGCTGTAATAAACTGCTGTGTCCATATATTTGCTTTCGCTTGTATACAGCTGAGAGTTAAAAGAGCTGAATATCTATTACCGTCGCAGATATAAGCATCATACAGACAAACAGAGAGCAGGTTAAACACTCACACAAAACAATTAGAGCCATTGATAAACATGGCAAGGAGAGAAGAGTTAATTATAGACCGTGCGAGATCAAGTCAAACATGTTTGCTAAGAGTTCACCCCACCTGTATTTAAACCAGATCTGAAGAAATAAAGAGATACAAGCTGTCAGTCAAAACAAAGTAGACAGACTCACTCATAAATGTCTTAAAAACGGGTTTTATTCACCAAATTACTTAACATATATACATGCAGCCTTTACTAACAAGAAACGATGACTTCCAAAATCGTGTCCAACGTACAACAAGGCAGGTTAAAAAGTTGGAAAAGACATTGGTAAAGATATGTGACGTTAGTATAAAGACAGGAATAAGCAATTTAGTTAAAGACAGCATTAAGGAACATTTTCATTGATATTAAAGTAAATCAGACATTGTTAACGCTCAAATGATTTGCACTATATATTTATAAAGTGACTTTTATTGTTCATCACGAAGTGCTGATATGGCTGAACTTTAATGAGATTTAAAGCAGCATATGCAGGCTATATTACTTGGTGGAAGAATTCATTATTATAAGTATTAATATTAATAAACATACAGATTTAATACTTATGTCTTATCATATTGCTGCAGAGTTTTGGCTAATACTGTGAACATGACAGTATACATGATAGGGAAGATAATAAGAAACTCCTACTGCTTTAATAACACCTGCGATAATCAATCTCTCTCTCCTCTCTCTCTCTCTCTCTCTCTCTCTCTCTCTCTCTCTCTCTCTCTCTCTCTCTCTCTCTCTCTCTCTCTCTCTCTCTCTCTCTCTCTCTCTGCAGAATTGTTACTGTAATAAGCAGGATATGAATCATGAAGAAAAATGATTTACTCGTACAGTGAGTAATGAGCCTCTGATCATGTATAAACGGGGAATATTATCTTGGCTATCTATTTTCTTCTTGACAGGAAAGGCAGTGGCTCATTTCTTTAGTGTAAAATGCACACGCACACACACACACACACACACACACACAGTAGATATTATTAATTTGAATACTGCATTAGCAGCTCTTACAATGAATACAATATATGTTTTGCTAATAATCCCATTAAAATCATTAGCTTCTGAATGTTCAATATATATATACAGAAACTGTATATATATGTATGTATGTATGTATGTATATATATATATATATATATATATATATATATATATATATATATATATATGTTTGTGTTAAAACCTTTTTTCTTGGTTATACGAACTAAGGGTGCTAACATTCCATTTTCTTACAAACTTCAAGGGAAAGTTAATTTTGAATGATCTCTAACATATCTAAACGAATAATACACTGAAAAATATTTTCATGATTTGTAATCACAACATTGTTTCTTTTGTCAAATCAACTTAAATAATTTATGTAGTTCAGATAACATAATATTTTGAGTTTCTGATGATTAAATTAATCTCCTTCTTTGTATTAACTCAATGTTATTGCTATTAACAACTGTTTTATAACTTTAGAATGCCTTGCCAGAACAAGCAAAAACATTTTGGGCATATAAATGCCACGAGAAATGACAATCGTGGTATAGATACGCACTTTCATGAGACTGTGTTGGAATACTCCCACTCATATTCAAATGGCAAAAGTAAAGCGGAATATCAAAGATTTCTTCAACATTTCATTTTTTTAAAATGTTATTGTTGTTTAATATGGTTTGTACGTTTGGGCTTCACTTTATGTATTTGTCCTCAGAATAAAGAGTCTAGATGTTTAAAGCGGCTCGGCTGACCTTGGAGTTACTGGTTCGCTTTAAGGCTCTGCAGATGAAATCTCCTGCTTCCATCACCTTCAACAGGTCCACCCCCTGCATCACAAACACAAACAGGCTCAGCCGAGCTGGCGTACACACCAGGGGGCGCAACAGCAAAAGAAACTGCAAGTCAGAGGTTAGTGTTGCTGAGATGTTATCTGTGAGAGGATTAAAAAGAGGAGGCAGTTAAAGGGTGTGGATAAAACATGTGAGAGAAACTGTAGAACATAATTACTGCCACCAGAATATCAGGTATATCAGGACTTTTATCTACAATTTTACCAAATAATGCCCTCCAGACACACTCTCACACACCCATGCATATATACTATGACAAAAACAATTTTCCACATTTTGTTCAAATGTTCTTGAGACAACAGGGAAAACTGAGTAATGGAAAAACTGGGAGTGTAGCTGAAGTGTGTGTATAAACATATAGTGTGGTCTCAGAAAGTATGTGGATACAAAAGCCAAACATAGAACACATGCATGTCTTTGCATGATGTAACAAGACGTCAGACCAAGTGGTATTTACTTTAAAAGAAAAATGTCTCACAATTATACAATATGCATGCCATAAAACGATGCCAAAAAGTATCAGGACACTTTCTAATTGTAGAAATGTGTAGAACTTGAATAACGTGCTGAACTCCACCTGTGATTTCTCTGCTTGCACACATCCACTAACTTCATGCATCCGCCTGACTCATACATCCACAAAGAACATCACCATTACTAAAATAGCTCAGGAAAGTCAAAATGAAAAAAGCTTGTGGAAACCATTTGTTTGATTTCCAGTTTGATGCCAGCATTTGATTGATGCCAGTTGGTTGGTTATTCTGCATATAATGACATTCAGACATTTTGGGGCATATACTTCAACACTGGCCAAATGGGCTTTCAATAAAACGATCTATCTATGAGAGAAAATGGAGAAAAGGCTGTTGTCTTCCCTTTTGCCAAATATGTAGGAAAACATCAATACCCATAATGCACTGGGCACATTGCCGGCCAAGGCTACTCCCACCAGTCCGCCATGGATACTTAGTCAAACACCGCCTTCATTTAATAGAAATTACCTCTTAGCAAACTTTTAATCATAACGGTAGGGCTGTCGCTGGTTATGGAATTTCCCTTGCGGTAATGTTGAGTGGCTCAATAGCGCGATATGCGGTATTACCGCCATTTATTTATTTAATTTATATGCATTTGTTGCTATATAAATAAAGTTTACGATGTGGACAAAACAAGGTAATTTAACCAATAACCGAAACTAAACAGCGTCGCGCATTGAAAGCATGATTGAAAGGCTTTCACTCAGCGCGCACATTGTTATGACAACGGACTTTGAACCGTTCATTCAACGAACACGTTCAAAGAAGCTGATTCGTTAAAAGAGAAACAAGATGTTAATTCTTTTTAACTTTGAGTTCACTTTTCAAGGCTCAGCTGATCAGCAATGCGTCGCATGGGTAACGCGGAAGCTGATGCTTCACTTAGAGACAAATATGGCATTGATTCAATGCGTGACTCTGTGATTTTATTTCCCCGCGGCTTCCTCGCGCTGTGGGATGCTGACCAGCGCTGCTGCTGACGCGCATTTGTGGGAAATACCCGTGACGTGAAGGTTAAAATGATGATACGACAAATATTTCACTTTCCTTTGACACGGCAACCTTTTCACGACTTCAAAGACAGACGCAGGTAATCGCATGCGCTCTGCCGATCTCTCTCATTCACTGTCTGTGTGAAGCCTCTGTAGGCTACACATCACCAAGATAAACAGTCTTGTTATCATTATGAACTTGTTTAACATTCAATACACATGCATGAAGTTCAAAACAAGAAGAGTATAGCCTTATAAAAAAAAACGTGAATATCGCGGTTGCTGCGGTTACGTGCAATCCTCTGCGGTTGACTTGTCAGAAGCGCGGTACTACAATATTGCGGTTATTGCGACAGCCCTTCATAACGGTGTCAACTTGTATTATTCTCGAGTTGTTTACCGGAGCAAGTTAGTCTCCAGTTTCAGTGAAGGATCCAGCGTAGGTGTATAAGACACATGCCTTTGGTGTGAGAGACCCGGGTTCGAATCCCACTGTGAGACACCAATGTGTCTCTGAGTTTAACCCAAGACACTTAACCCCTAGTTGCTCCAGAGGCGTGCGACCTCTGACATATATAGCAATTGTAAGTTGCTTTGGATAAAAGCATCAGCTAAATTAATAAATGTAAAGGCTGCAAAGAATCGTAAATATGGAGAGACGCCCGATAGGAAATCTGAAAAACCTGAAAAACTTTATTTCTCACAATTGCAATTTTATATCACTCAATTCTGAGGCAAAAAGTCAAAATTGAGAGATATAAGTTGCATTTAACTTTTTATTTTTTTATTCTGTGGCAGAAACAAGATTCCATAGTTTAAGGCCAAACGGCGGGGAAAACGTTCTGTCAGTTATGCCAATCAAATCTTATGTTGTGTTTGTACGCATGGAAAGGCCCTTGTACACTCGAGTCTGAAATTCACGTTTAAAATTTTCACATGTTAAAAAAACAAATATGACCTCACGTTATGTCAATCACGCTTGCACACTGCCTCCGAAACTCACGTCCGTCATTAAAAAATCGGATCTGGTTCGATTTTCTGCATTTTTTTGCATCTGTCGCAAGCACTTTGAATGGTGTTTTGACAATTCAGAGCCACCAAATCACGGAAACGGTAAAACGCATTCGGATATTTCGGACTCAGGGCCCTATCTTGCACCCCGCGCAAATGAATTCATACACTGACGCATGTATTATTCTTATTTTGCACCCTGTGCAAAGCAGGCTTTTCCCTCCACAGACGCACGACGGGTAAACTAGGAATGAACTTGCGCTTCCTGGGGGATCGGCGCAAAAGGAGGCGTGTTTCTGCGCAAACATTATTTTCTCATCAACACAGATGTAGCGGTTTTTATTTTTGCAAATCATACATTGCAGCAAGGAAAAATATTAACACATGAGGGAAATAACACACAAGACAAGACACATATGTGTATAATGTTTAACCGACACTGATTTTGGGTTGGTCTCCTCGGCTTTAAACGTCCTGGTAAATTCTCCTGTTATAATAACAATGTGCCATGCAACATGTGCACCTGCTCTTAAAGGGTATGTTGGATGATGCTCTGATTGGTTTATTTCACGTTACGCCCAAACCACACCTATGAATAATGAAGCAATATCAGGCCAACCCGTTTTAAAGTTGCGTCGGGCTCAAGAGTCATTTATCCCGCCTGTTAAATAGCAACAACACCCAAGACCCGCCCAAAAGTTGACTTGCGCTTCGCGATTGATACTTGCATTTCAGATCGTTAAAATAGAGCTTTCAGTGTTCAAGGATCTTGATTTTTTGTTTAAGGAGTAAACAAAGTACAATTCATTTTTCAATGATAAACCTACTCTTATAATAACTGTTCTGATAATAACCCTCTGCTGATCCGACTCTTCTGGTGCTGGGATAAAAACATGCGGATCTGCAATTTTCCAACATTGTAACAATACAAAGCAGGTTGAATATTGGCGACTGTACACTTTAAGTGTTTAAACGCTCTGTTGTTTATTAACGCAACATTCTTGATGATAAATACAGAAAACCAAGACTTACGGTTTCAATTCCAAGACCATGTAGCATATATAAAACATCCTCTGTAGAAACATTGCCAGACGCTCCCTTGGCATACGGGCAACCTCCGAGGCCGGCGACCGAGGAGTCGACCACAGAAACCCCCATCTGCCAAACAAATGAAGAAGGCCGGTTAAAACCAATCGACGAGAACCTGAGAACAATAGTGTCCATTATCGCAAGGCATTTGCGTGTTACTCGGTTTCCTGCAGATTGGCATATATATAGAACATCTGGTACGTTATAGAGCACCTGTACCTTCTACTGGACTGCATTTTTCTTGGAAGTCCCCTTTAACCAGGCATTACTTGAACCAGGATATGATGCTATAGTAATTCAACCCTGGGTATTAATCACATATTAAAGAAAACATGAGGGTGAATGAGGAGATTTATTTTAATGTAATAAATGTGTTCTTTCAGGGTTGAATATGAGCACAAAATGGGAAATAACAATCGTAAATGACCTCTGGTGGGACAGCACTCCCTTTTCCAAAACCAGATTTGCTAATGTGAAAGATACTTGGTTTTGGCAAACGGAGATCCGTTCGAACCCAAGGCGAAAAATAATTCAATGTTAATCACGCAAAGGCACTATGGTTTAACCTTGAGTACAATGCCTCAGTCTTCAGTGGTCCTGAATAAATACAGCTCGTACATATGAAAAAATAATCACCTGTAAATGCGTCCACTGTCTCCGTGAACTTGCACAGCGGCAGGTTGGATTGCACAATGTTCATAATCAGAGTAATTGTAGATTTTCAACGGGGTGTGGAAAAAAGGCATTTTTTTTACACTGGACCACAAGTGCCTGGCCTCCATATGAGAATTAATGATGCGTTTTGGGGCCAGTTTTGCACGTCTGCGCTTTTGTTGGAGCGCTTAACCAAACACCCAGAAGATGTTGCTAAGCAAAGGATTAGACATAGGCCTACTACTAAACTCCAATGAACTTGACTGAACTCTGTCAAGCTGCTGATACTGACACCCTCGGTTTATGAAACATGAGTTAAAGTCCTCCTTTAAAGAACCGAACTGGACTCAGATCACATTTGGTTTCATTTGAGTTGTGACCGAGTCTCAATCCATTGTCTTTTACACTTTAACTGTTGTAGCTTTTATTAGTACTACCACAATTACGTTGAATATTTGAGACACTTTTTGCCTGAGGTCACTTTTTTGAGCTCTATGTTTTCCAGTGATCCTGAAGACACTGATTATCTCTTCAGGTCTTGGATTAGGATAAACTTGTAGGATAGTGGCCCACCATAATCCGAAGTTGCCCATTCCTGAGGCATATTTTGTCATAAAATAGTTATGTCATTAACTATTAATATCTTAATTTCATTCACACAACATTAAAAAAGGTGGTCAAAGCTGTTGTTTTAGCCCAATTTTGGGTAAAATATGGACAAACCCAAACGTTGGGTTAAAAATGTAATTTAAAAATTTAACCCAATGGCTGGGTTTGTCCAAGTTGGTTGAACAACCCAGCATTTTTTTAGAGTGTTATTAGTGCTGAATACATTTCTGTGTTTTCAACAATAATGAAAATCTTCATAGAAATAAAATAAAAGTCATCTCTTTCTCTGTATGCCATCGTTACCTAATCTGTAACTATTAATGTTTTTTTTTTGCCTCTACCTACATTTTTTGTAAAATATTAACGAAAATAAACCTGAAAATAAACACTAGTGGCAGTAAAACTTGTAGTTCTTTTTGGTAACACTTTATTTAACAGTTACATGTACAGTATGTACTAATAAATGATGCATAATTACATGCAACTGATCCAATCCCTATAACCCTACAGTGAGAACCCTATTGCAAGTAATTAAATACTTAAATTAAATATAATTATACTCCTTAAAGAAGATTCCTTTTTACACAAATTATGATTGCAATGTCAGATTAAAGACAAAAAAAAAAAAAAAAGATTTTCAGCAGTTTCTAGCACAATACACATTTACTATAGTGCATGGTTTGTACTAAAACACTAAAACACAAAACTAAAACATTTCAGAAAAAAACGTCCATGAACAGTCCAGTTCCCATGTACACACTATACTTATTATAGTAATTGCATTAACTACTAACCCTGAACCTGTTCCTAAACCTAACCTGAACCCATGCAGTTACCTTTTATTACCCAGTACTTTCTTAGTTAAGTACACTGGAAGTACACATAAGTGCATGTATTGTAAAATAAAGTACAACTAGATAAAGCTTATGTGCTTATGATTTGAGAACATTATTAAAGACCAGATCTTTTTGAATGAACATTCTGTTAATGTCAATGGAAGAACATTTATTCATAACTTGCCAGAATGTTAGGTAAGTTCTGAGAACGTTCCCTGTGAGCTTGGACAGAGCATTAACCTTTTAGTGTCACTCATCGCTTCATCGACCATCATAGTAAAAGGTGCGTGTTTATATGTTTTGAATAAAACTGAACCAGCTTTTAGCACCACTGACTGGACATTTCACTTTGAAAATGTTGTAAATAATGAAAAACATAACCCCTCCACCCGGGTTCCGACTCTGCCCGAACCCGGGACTCCGGCCTGAGAGTCAGGCTCTCTAACATGGAGGCTAAAGATTGTCACTAGAGCTCCTATTGAGATCAGGAGGAGTGAGGTTTACTTGTACAGCAACTACTAGCTGGCCTCCGTCACATTAAGAAACAGAACATCATTGTGCAGAAATGTCACCACAAGTTTTCCCAATGAGCCTGGGTTGGGGAATGGAGTTAACTAGATCACTTTACAAGGCATGATTTAAAATGAAATTAACCAAGGCATTGACCTGCTGTACAGTAAACAGTACTCCCAGGACACAAAAAAACCCTCTTTGTTAGACGCTAAAGGACTGTGCTGTTGAGCAGCAATTGACTAAAAAGAAATAACAGCCCCAATTAATTAAGTTACCGTATGGCTTCAGAAGATTTAGAATATAGAGCACAAGCCGTATGGATATTTCAGGACATGGCAAGGATATTCCTTCTAAAATTCACCTTTTTGTTCCAAGGGAAGTTTGGAACAACATGAAGGTGTGTTAATGAGAATTTAGATTTTGGTCTGATCTCCCTCTTTAAATCAGTAGTCAGCGTATTCCCGCAGGAGCTAAGACTGGCTATTGGCAGGTGTGTAAAATGAGTGTGTGATGTATATCGAAGAGTCTTGGGTACCCAGAAGAGCTTCTGAAAACTACAAATTAGAAAGCCAAGCATCTATCTGCCAGCCGCTCTCTTTCTGTTTTAGAAGCATTGCAGATTAAGGTATTACAATGTTTTCCATATGTCGTCCTGACTGTCATGAGAATATTAAAGACGTTTTCCAGCTTCCCAGGCAAAGCCAGATGTCGGGAAGGGGGAATGGGGATGGAATCCAACAGAGCGCTGAAATTAACGCTCCTATCCTGCTTTTGACCTTGATATAGCATCGGTGGACATCAATAAGTTGTTGTATTCCATTCAGACCTCTGGGGCATGGCGAGCTGACCAAGAAAATAATAAAAGCTGCTTTCCTTTGCTGAACAATGCTCCCTAATTGCTAGCTCTCTCAGCAACAAGGCACTATTTCATAGCTGGGCCGTCTGAGTCGCTTGTAATTGTTGTTTTTGTTGGCGAGAGGAAAGGGACCCATGCCGCTTTGCGCCGTACTTCAGATTTCCAGACATGGGCTTTTGATTTTTTTGCGTCAGGGTAAGATATTCTGCAGGGCAGACGCTTTGTTGCGTAAAACACGGAGTGGTAATTTGCTACGTCGCCAGTCCTTTCTGCATCCACCCGCTGTGTGATGGCAGACCAAAACGTTTTCGCCTCCAGATTTGCTGAATACTGTCCATGGACATGATGTTCAGCAAACAGCGGTCGGGAACTGCAAATTGATGCCGTTTAATTAGTTTCAGCTTGGCTTAAAAAACAGATGTGGCGCTAAAATCCCAGCTCATGCCTTGGTGTTGCTCTCGCTCAGACCTGCGTACGGCTGTGGCGGAGGTGCAGGCGTGGGAGGACAGAAGACGAGGAACTTTGGAGGAAGCCAGACACGAACAATGACCACCTCAGTTGACACGTTGTTGCGAGTATGAATGGGAAGTCTGAGAGGCACAATGCAGGACGGTCTGTTTCTTTGAGTTAACTCTGACATTTCCACAAGAGATTACGTTTTTGGGAAACCCAGAGTGCCGACAGCGTTCCGATTTGGGATTTACGCAGTAAATAAATAAAGCGGTCTCCATGAAACCAAGACACAGCTTTTCCCTGGTAACATATTTCTGAGCGATCTCTAAAGCAAGACAAAATAGAAAATAAATGACTTATTTTAAAGTAAAGATGGAAATTATATTTCACAGGGGCCTACGGCATGAATGCCCTCTATGGTTTGGGATCACGGTCTCAATGCCAAGGTAAAGAACTTCCCACCTGGATATATGTGACTCATGTAAACACATCTATATTGAGTGGATGACAATAGTTTCTTTGTACGATGAGCTTGCATATATCCACATACAGGCCAAGAGTGATGTCCAGAGAGGTATTTGCTCCTACAAGTTCAATTAAACCAGCAAAATATGAGGAAAATGTGTTGCATAGGAGGGAAGAACAAAACCCTAAACTTGGTTACGGTATTGATCTGACAGAATTATTTAGCATAAGAAAGCAAACTACAGCTGCAGGTTTTATTTTATTATGCAAAAAAAGAAATGCATAGAAAAGCAAAATGCTCACAGAAAGAAGCATACATTTACTATAACATAATCTGTTGTTATTATTATTTTGTTGGTTCTCTCTTGTTTTTGCATGTGTTCATAATTTCTTTGTGTGACAATCTAGTTTCATTGCTTTATTATCACACATAAAACCAATTGACTCCAAGCACAACTGCATTATGCTTACAAAATCAATTTTTACATTTGAATAATGGATGAAAATGTTGATTTTTTTGTTTTCCTAGGTTGGACATCGCTTTTGGCCATACTGTTGGTGAGTCCAATTCAATCCATTGGTATTGATCAAAAAGCATAAAAGAAGAATTCAGATAAACTTAAGTCTAAAAGCCACTGCACTGTTTGTAAAATAAAATGTTTCTGAAAGTATAGTATAGTCAAGTACATTGTCTTTATACCTGTCAACTCTAGTGCATTGCTTTAGAGAATTTCACAGCAGCTTTGGAGAAACCAATGATTGCTGAAACTAGAATATCTTTCAGATTTGTTCATTTCGTTTTGAACTGTCCATAGAAATGTGTCCCCTCACTGACCAAGGCATTATTGTCCTGACATGACCTTTCACGAGAGAGAGTTGACCTGCCCTCAGGCCTGTGGGGAACGAACATTTCAAGCTTTAGACAATGACCTCCTCACTGACCTCTTGCTATGGGACACAGCCTACACAAGCTTTTAGGACCCTTATTTCCATTGTGAAATTGCTTTTATGAAAAATAACATTTTCCTCCGAAGTCTTATTTCCAAATATATTTAAAATTTTATAAAATTAAATTTGAATTGTAGTTCCACCATAGTCCACTATGTCAGTAGAAATTCTCGATTGCTGTAAAGGGGTCAAAAAAAAATAGAATTTCACGTTACGCCCAAATCACACCCTTTGACATCTAAGAGGTCATCATATTATAAGAATATTCTGTAAGTTTCAGAACTGAAAACGACCTTGTTAGTCCAATAAAAGCTTTAATTGACACCAGCATCAACAAACGACTCGTTTTTGAAAGTGTGGAAGTATGACGTCGAAGAGGACTAAAACCCCACCCGCTCATCAACGCCTACTTCAACACGGCCGGTTTAGCTCCGCCCACCGATTCGCGCATTCACGCATAGGTAAACAAAAGCATACCTCGTGATGACAAACCGGAGCGAGCAGCAATAAACATTCCGTTGACAAAATGTTGTGCCGTGCCTGGCTGTGGAAGAAGACAGTCATAAGCTTCCTCTGGATTCCAATATTAGCAATGCCTGGTTAAAATTTGTTTTTAATGACGTTCCAGCTGATGAGTGTAAAACATGATCCATATGTTCGCTTCATTTCACCGAGGATTATTTTGTGAACAAGACACAGTTCGAGGCTGGATTTGCAGACCGATTAAGATTAAAAAAGGCGCTGTACCTTCTATATTGGATCTAACAGGAGTGGTGCAACACACTTATGTGAGTAATATTTTTATTTTAGAAATAATAATCTACTCAGCTAGCATTGCATTGTTACAGATCGTTTGATATCTAATACAATACGAATACTTGTAGACACATACACATAATTATGTGTATGTGTCTACAAGTATCCGTTGTATTCGAGGTGCTGTTGGTTCATTGTCCTGCGATTCGGGATCGGACTCTGGGTCAAACATGTATGGGCGAATCATTCCGGTTGCCATTTTACAACAGTGGTTTTCAAAACAAATTCCCCCACGTTTATCGACCGAAACCGACAACAGAGTTGAAGCTCATTATAATATGCAAAACTGTTATCCACTCACAGTGGGCGTTTACTTCCAAGTCTTCAATGCGATACGCCCATAAAATCCGAGCATTTTTCAACTAGGCTGAAAACTAGGGAAGAAAATAGCCCATAACTTGTTCATTTTTATGTTTTTGAAGGTAAAAACCAAGCGAACGACAAAAGTTGACCTCAGACAACAAAATAAAAACATTTAAAAAGCCAGTTCATAACCCCTTTAAACTTGCGTTGAGTGCAAGATCCCGCGGTAAAATAGTGACAGCACCGAGTTTCGCCCTCAAAGATACTTGCGCTTCGCGATTGATTCTTGCGTTTTATATAGTTAAAATAGAAAAACTTGTAAAGTAAATCTCAAGGAACAGCTTTTGTCTCTCAAGGAAAAACAAAAAACAAAAAACTTTTTTCAATTAAAAATCAAAACTCATTTTTTTATTTATTTATTATTTTTGAAAATGCCATATTTAAACATTATCTTAAATTATATTCTGAAATGTGTATTTTTAGTTCCCTTTCAAGGGAACTTCGAGCTGCGCTGTCAAACGCGATGGGAACGCTCTGCGTGATTGCGTCGTGAAGCGTCTGTACAATCAGTCCAATGAGAGAGTAGGACGTCAGGTGACGTCATTGACCAGGAAACTATAAAGCACCCTTGAGATCAGACCGCGACAGCTTCTGTAGCCTTCAGCAAGCGATCTCTGTACTCTGTCCTTGTCTATTTATTGTTGTTTGTCAAAGCCCAATATATATCACTATCTATATTTATGGCAAGATTATAGACGGTGTGTGGTTCCCTGCCCTCGTTATATCACGGGTGGGACACACATCAGCCATTTGTTGCAATGTTTGGGAGTGGAGCATGCCAGTAGTCAGTTCTCGAGGGAGCTGACCGTGGGTATTGCGAGAAGCGGTCCGCGAGGACGCTCCGCTCCCGCCGGGCGTTCTCCGAGGAGGACGGTTCGGCTCGCGGTCCCCGCGCGGGTCTCTCTGTTGCCGAGGCACGGAGACGACTCGCATTTCAGGGGTTCGCAAATGGGGGTTGGGAGAACTTGGACGGGCTCAGCTCTATCTCAGCTTTCACATGCCAGATCTAGTGTGACTGCGATTTCTAGTTCCGAGGAATTGATATCGTTAGTGTTTAAAAAGAAAAGAGTACAAAACAAATAAAAATGTTAAGAGAAAGGCAGATGTTTGAGTTTTAAATGAATAAATGATTAGCCTAAGTCAGCTCATATCTCTGCTGAATAAAGAGGAGCTTTTAAAAGGTTTTATTTGTGCTTTTGCCAGTTTAAAAATTTTACTGGCTTGCTGAACATTATGAAATTGAAAATAAAGAAGAGTTTTTAGATTAAATTTATCTTAAAACAAGAAAACTCTGTATCTCAGCCTCCTCGTCGGGGTTTGTATTTTATGTGTTTAATTCCCAGGGGCCGTATTCACAAAGAATTTTAAGGCGAATTTAGGAGCAACTCCTAAAATAATAGGCGTGCCACTCCTAACTTTAGGACTCCTAATTTTTTTCACTAAGAGTAATTCACAAAGCATTTTAGCCCTAAAAGTAGCACCTAAGTCTGGGACAGCTTAAAAGAAGTCGAGAGGAGAGGACTCCTAACTCACTGAGACCTATTCACAAAGTATTGTAGCGACCAGCGCCTCTCGCAGTCGTCCGGGGTCTGCGACACAATTCCCACTAAACATTGGACGTCGGATAGACGTACAAATCATGTCTATATTGGGTCCGTCGGTCCATGACCAATTCTGGACATCTATCGACGTCCAAACTAGGTCCACTATTTGGATGTCCAACCATGACCTAACTTGGACGTCATCTTGACGTTCAACATTTGACCTTTGAACTTGGTAATTTTTTGGACGTCATTTGGACGTCTATGACAATTGTAGAAAATGTACATGATTTATTTGTTTTATTTACAAATAGCGCCTATCAACATGATTAATACATATGAATACAGATTATTTATAAACAAACACAATTTATTATCTGTATGATTTAATTTAATTTATTTTTTTCATTTTGTTTTTCATTTTCCTGTTTTTCTTTAAAGACGTCATCTGGCGTTACAAAACAACCCCTTCAGTGGACCAAAAATGGACGTCCAAAAATGACACGAAAAGACGTCACGTTGCGCAGTGGGCGGGAATGCTGCATTCATCTGCAAACAAATCCTCCCATGTCTCATGCTTAGTTTTGCTTGAAATCCCAGTGCCGAGTTTCACTTTTATTATGTTTTTAAAAAAAATTCTAGCACCAACTGGGCCAGCAGCAGTAACTGATCCTGCGTCCAGTTGGGCTTTCTTTTCCATTTTAGTTCAGTAATCCACCGTCATTCAACTATTACACTTCAATATGAGCAACATGTCCTTGCTTTAAATAGTCTAGTTAGGCTAAAAGAATGTCAATTAACCAAGCAAGTGTTAATGCAAGTGTCGTTTTTCATTATTAGGCAAGTTAAGGTTTTCATTAGGGTATTAGGCACCATTCACATATAGCGCCTAAAACGCAAGGTGCGCCGCATTCTCCCGGCGGTTGCGCTCTGGTTGGTTCTTGTCACGCGCACCGCTCCATACGGACGCGCTTGGAAAAAACAGGTGCACAAATCGCGCGCCTACATTTAAAGTAACGAACTTGAGCGCGCAAAAGATGCGATAAGTGAACACTGCAGGCCCTTAGGCTACCTTGAATAATTTCATTCATGACTTTTCTCTCTCTGCCTTTTTAGAATTACACTTCACTGGGCCTGCACAAGCATGTCATTATATAGCCTATACATTTCTAATAAAATTACTTTTTTCATTATTATTATTTTGTGTAGGACAAAGACATTTAGATGTCTGTAATTCCATGATTTGTTGCTGTGTTATGTTCCGCATGATGACCCTGTCATCTAACAACCAATCACCGTGATCATTGCGAGGAAGCTCGTGCATGAAAATTGACGTCATCCATAGCAACGAAGACTCACTCTTAGTTTAAGAGTTGTCATTTTTCCTTACTAAGAGTAGGTCTGAAAGGCGTTGTGAATAACTTTTAAGAGAAAACTCCTAGCTAAAATATTTTAGTGCGATTTAGGAGTACTCCTAGTGGTAAGACAAAATTCTTTGTGAATACGGCCCCTGAACAATTATTTGTCTGCTTTGGGTCACTCAAGGAAGAGTCCCCTGCATCTAAACAGGTTATGAGCAAATGAATAGTCGAGGCTATATCATTGGTTAATGAAGCGGCTGAACAGCTTTCACCTATGGCTGTTCGGGCCCATTCTACTAGAAGTACGGCGGCCTCTATGGCCTTTATTCCGAGTGTTTCCCTTCTTGATATTTGTAATGCGGCAGGATGTCCTCTCCGCATACATTTGTCAGATTTTATGACCTTGGCCTCTCCACTCCTGGGGCTAGGTTGCTTGCTTCTTAGTGTGCGCAAGGACTTCACACAGAACGGGCATTTCTCAGCATGGCGTAGTGGGTATGGGGTTCCCATCGCGTTTGACAACGCAGCTTGAAGTTCCCTTGAAAGGGAACGTCTCAGGTTACGTATGTAAACCTGGTTCCCTGAGAGGGAACGAGAGCTGCGTTCGCCTGCCATACTTCCTGCATGCCCTGATCGACTTGCTTCAGGCCTTTCACAGAAGCTGTCGCGGTCTGATCTCAAGGGTGCTTTATAGTTTCCTGGTCAATGACGTCACCTGACGTCCTACTCTCTCATTGGACTGATTGTACAGACGCTTCACGACGCAATCACGCAAGAGCGTTCCCATCGCGTTCGAAAACGCAGCTCCGTTCCCTCTCAGGAACCAGGGTTACATACGTAACCTGAGACGTTTTTAGATACAAATATAACAAATACAACAATTTTTCTTACAATTTAAATAATATATTATTACATCTTTGCAACAGGTATAATTTCTTGAAGAGAGCAGACGTCATTGTAGAACCTGGATCTCCAATGCCGTGAGCAGATTCAATTGCATTTAAATCAAACAACTTTTACATAAATGTAGTGCTATTTTTTTATTTTAAACAGTTTGTCCATAATAATGCCAGTAATCTGTGTCACTTACAGCATCATATAAACTAAATGAGCCAGTCTTTGTAAAAAACGCTCAAAAATCTGAAAAACATTGCATCTCAAAAGACACATTGTGATTTTGTTGTTTTGTTGTTAGGAACAGACTACATATTTTGGAAAAATCCCTTTAGGCATCCTAGTTCCGATAGAAATTGTTTAATGAATATAAAGTAAGAGAACACACAAGTCGCAACAGATGTTTTATAATTAGACAGTTTGAGTTGATTTGCATCGCTAGTTCACTTACAACAACATGGGTCACATTATTGGATTATATGTTGAATATGGTTACATTTTTCAGTTCTCCTTCAACCATTTATGTTGCAGCTGCTACCAGCCAGTTGGCGAGTCACTTTTTTCACATGCATTTGGCGCTTGGCGAGTGTGAATTTCTGGACTCTTCTAGATGTCGTTCCCGGAATGGCTGTGTGAAAAGCGTGTGCGTTTCCCAATCTGTGGGTTATGCTTCATTTACTCCAGTCTAGATGACAAAAGGCTGGCTTTCATTCTGATGCATGTTTGAGTTGAGTTCTGATGTATGTCTTGAGTATCCTCCAGATACTTATGGAGGACATTAAATAAATCATTTTAACATGGAAGATGGTCGAAGCATCCTTCCGTGGTTAAGTGTCATGATCTCCTTCATATTAGGTTAAAGGAGAGGGAAAGTGCTTTTGTTTGTTTCCCAGCCACAACCACAGGACCTCTGGGACGGCTCCGAGTCTGCGTGCTGACCTTCCACACTTCAGACCATGGCTGTATAAACACAGGTCAATGCTTCATGCTCAGGTCAGACACTTCCTGAGAGAACAGGCACCCTACCGGCTGAGATATATGTGCGTCTCCACAGGAGTCAAAGCTGTGACGAGTTTGTCAAATCCTCCCCTGTGTTTTCATGCATGTTTTCACAGTAATGGGAGCTGTGCTAATCACTCATCAGAGTCTATTACAAAGATCTCCTAGTGACACTGAGCCTCATAAAACCCATGCAAACAGTAAACGGTATTGAATTTCATTATATAACTCGGTGACCTAGGGAAATTGTATTTTGAGTTCTCTGTAATTATTCATTATAATAATTTAAAACTCTGTTTATGATGTTTCTCATGAAATAGACAACTGAGAATTTTTTAGACATCAAAGAAGAATGTGTGTGTCGCGTGTAAAAGAAATATTCGTAAATCCAAAATTGATATTAGCAAATGTTAAAAGCGAAAAAGTAAAGTCATCTTAAGTTGTTTCCCCAAATTTGTTCTTAGAACATTTTTCTAATACTCCCATTAAGTTATGAAAACGTCATTTCGGAATGTTCTCTAAACAATGCTTTAAAGGGGTGCTGAACTGAGAAATCAATTTTTCCTTGAGCTTTTGATGTCTAAGAGGTCATCATATTATAAGAATATCCTGTAAGTTTCAGAACTGAAAACGACCTTGTTAGTCCAATAAAAGCTTTTATTGACACCAGCCTCAACAAACGTCTCGTTTTTGAAAGTGTGGAAGTATGACGTCAAAGACGCTAAAACCCCACCCGCTCATCAACGCCTACTTAAACACGGCCAGTTTAGCTCCACCCACCGATTCGCGCATTCACGCATAGGTAAACAAAAGCATACCTCGTGATGACAAACCGGAGCGACCAGCAATAAACATTCCGTTGACAAAATGTTGTGCCGTGCCTGGCTGTGGAAGAAGACAGTCATAAGCTTCCTCTGGATTCCAATATTAGCAATGCCTGGTTAAAATTTGTTTTTAATGACATTAATGGCATTGCATTGTTACAGATCGTTTGATATCTAATAATTATGTGTATGTGTCTACAAGTATCCGTTGTATTCGAGGTGCTGTTGGTTCATTGTCCTGCGATTCGGGATCGGACTCTGGGTCAAACATGTATGGGCGAATCATTCCGGTTGCCATTTTACAACAGTGGTTTTCAAAACAAATTCCCCACGTGCATCGACTGAAACCAACGACAGAGTTGAAGCTCATTATAATATGCAAAACTGTTATCCACTCACAGCAGTGGGCGTTTACTTCCTAGTCTTCAATGCGATATCGTCCATAAAATCCGAGCATTTTCAAGTAGGCTGAAAACTAGGGAAGAAAATAGCCCATAACTTATTCATTTTTATGTTTTTGAAGGTAAAATCCAAGCGAACGTCAAAAGTTGACCTCAGACAACAAAATAAAAACATTTAAAAAGCCAGTTCATGACCCCTTTAAAACCTTTGTTTCTTGGTTAAACAAACATTCCATTTTATCACTTTGCGAACTTCATGGGAATGTTACTTTTGAAAGTTCACTGAACATTCCAAAAGTAGTAACATTCAAAAAAGTTTTCAGAAAAAAAAAAAAAACGTATTAAAGACCAGAAAACATTGAACGAACCTCCTGTAAACATTACTGGAATAATATTTGTTCATAACTGTGGCAACATCTTCATGATCCTTGAAACAAGTAAAAGACGATTGCTTTATCAACCAGCCAGACATAAACAAGAGTGCACCTTTAACATCACATCTTAGAAAATACGATGTTCTTGTACCTAATGATTTATTTAGATTTAGGACCACTTCTTCCTCGTAAATTACTGATTTTCCGAGGTTTCGACTTGATTTATGATAGGAATAGATATATCATGGCATGCTGTGTCAGGAAGGAACACTATTTCTGGCTTTGACCATCAGTGAAACTGTCAGACTGGCGCGAGTGCCGCACAAATCTGCCTATCCGGAGCGGTCTGGGCTCACGGTGTTCGAGCCAGAATAGGAGAACTGCAGTCCATATCACGATTTGTTCGAAACCCAATAAATAACCAGACCAAACCTATTTGAGCTACTATCTGAGGGAGTTCATTTTTTCACCCTCAAGTCCCTGAGAAAAGCCATACAAAGTGTTATAACGTCTTTATCATGAACAAAAGCTGGGGTGACTGTGAGCTGACAGGGTTAGCGAAATTCATTCTGGCTCAGCTGGTGGCGGAGACGACTGGCGAGCCCTAATGAAAAACTATGATAAAATCTTTCATTTCCACCAAGTTGTGCTAGGGGGTCAGTGGAGAAAGACAAATGACAGAACGTTATTATTTGCTCTTGGGGTGTCTGTGAGATATCGCTTCAATGCTGATTCACCTTCAGGAATTTGAGTCTCCTCTCATTGTTGTCAAAGTTACTTAACTTGATGTTACAACAGCTTCTGCGGCCTACAAAATTTTACCCCTTTTGGAATATTAAACAAGTAAAAATTTCAATTAGCAAGTACTGTTAATTGTTTGGGAAAACAAACGCATAACGTTTTGGAAAAAGACTGCTTAAAGACCAGAGAGAAGATTCCCAGTTAAAGATTATCCTAGTCTCACATCAAAATGGCCTGCAATCTCTATAATACTGTAGAAAAATATTGTATCATTGGTTCTCGCAGAACCTTAAAGTGCTACGTAACACTAGAATGAACCTCATTGGTTCTTGAGAAGCTCAAACGTGCTGCGTAACACGAGAATGAACCTCCCTGGTTCTGGTAGAACCTTAGAGCTCAACCTGAGGGTAAGTAAATGATGACAGAATTGAATTTTACTTGAATTTAATAATTTAGTCGACCGCAGCCGACTGTCGCGCGCATTTATCCGGCACCGGCTTTTGAATGAATGACGTCCACACACAAGGTAGAGTATGTTGCACGATTTCATGAAAGTATAATGTATTGTGACTCAGAAACGAAGAAAAACTAAATAATGACTATTGTAAAGCAAGTCAGATTTGTAGTTTTCTTATATCTCATTAGAACAACAGAAACTCAATCTGGCAATCTTACATAGCGTGGTTATAGCAAGTAGGACCGCAAAGTGGAGGCAATAAGTGCCTTTCACCCTGTTACGACTTAATGATCCACTGAAACGATTTTGGAAACATTATTTTAAGGTAAGAAATTTTACTTAGTGTTGCTTTAACTACTTTTTCTTGTTAAGAAAAGTGTCAACTACTTGTTAAACACTGTCAGTTTTGAGTAGACAGAAAACTCCATCCATAACTGCATTTAACATTCAGTAAAAAAAGTTTATTTTGTATTACTGATTTATTTTTTTATTCCGTTACCAACCTCCTCTTTTCTACAACACATTAAAAACAAACAGACAGCCAGAGAGTTAAAGACGAAGTTAATCAAGTGTGGGTTTCGGAGTGCTTTGTTTTCAGCCGTTGGGGTTTCATCGCTCATTTTCATGTCTTTTGAAAAAGGACCCCTGTCATGCCACACAATTCACAGAGAAAAAGTGAAGGAAATTCATGGCCATTTCTGTGGCGCACCGACCTCAGTTAGGATTACACCGTTACAGCTGGAAAGAGACGGATAAACAGTCAGGCGAAAAAGGGGTGGGAGCCGAGGATGGAAGATACTAGAGCATGGGGTTTTCCTTTTCCCCAGTCTGCCTCTGTTTAGTAGCGAGTGATGAAAGGATAATTTTCCCCTTGCCCTTTAAGCGCAGCATTGTCACAGAGTTCAACGGCCCTAGCGACAGATGAGTTTGAGCCCCCGAGGGCCCCGCTCTAGCCTCCATCTCGTGGGCTTTGTCAAGGGCCAAGCCACTGTCATATGAAACAGACATCTAATAGGTAAGCCTTTGTGTCCACCCCTTCACATCTGCTGACCCGCCCAGCCCCCAAAGAGCATTGGCGTTCTGCGAGGGAAGACAAACTCAGACAGAGTTCACAAAGGGCCCTGGAGAGCTGATAAAGCCATGCCAGTGTTATTTCTGAATTGCGACCGCGCTCTGTGGTTTAAGGTTCATGAAAATTAAACCACAGGAAGCAATTGTCTCATAAAAGCGTATAGTCGACACATTCAAATACGCCTGGCAGTGTTGTGTAAGCGTATTTTGGGTGGTATCTGTTGTTGTTGTTCTGTGCTTTTTTAGGTGAAAGTACAAAAAAGGCGTTTAATCGCCGGTGTTTCAGTAGTTTTTGTTATGCTCCCTGGAGTGCTGTGTGTGTATGTGAGGGAAGGTGGTGAGAGACTGTGAACTTGTGGTTCAAGTTTCTTTATTACTTCCCAACTAACATGGAACGTTCTCTGAACTGTGGCTAACGTGCTGCAATGAACAGTTATGAAGGTTAATAAAATGTTTAGTCAATTATAGATGTTCAGGGAACATTCAATAGTAACGTTCTCATGATGTTCGCTAAATTATAAAATTGAATGTTCCCTTAATGTTCGCATTTTTGAAACAGTACGATTTGAACGTTCAGAGAACATTCAGATGATTTAATGGGAACTCATTCTTCGAACATATTTGTGTGAACTGCATAGACCCAAATGCATGCCTTGAGATTTCTTTTGTATTTAAGCCTGAAATGGTATGCTGTGACAGTTCTTTTAAATAGTTGCGATTACACGAGTACTGCACGAGTACACAAAGGCAGATGTGAATGTGTTACCAATGCACTGCCATTCACATACATATTTTGTGATCCTTACATTTTTGTGGCACTAACAAATTCAGTTCTCGGAGGGCAACGGAGTTACCTTCAAATGCCTGAGCTATTAAACTGTATGTTTTATTGGGTAGTATAACATCCCTTGCGGCAGCATTAATATTGCAATGTGTACTTGTGTTGCGTTGTCATACTGACAATAGAAGAAAACAATTTCCTTCTATATTGCCCATGGCATGTTTATAATGTGATTTGTGATTGTTGCATTATGAATTGCGTTCAAACTGGGTGAAATCGTGCTTGCGTAGCAGGATATGTGTGCTTTCAAAGTCTGATATCAGGCTTATAACACATGCTGTTTTATTGTGATAGATGACTATACAGGTAACGTACACTGTAAAAAGCTTGCTGTAAATTTTGCAGTAACTTACTGGCAGCTGGATGCCAGTAAGTGTTTACAGTATCAGTATTAGAATTGATTTCTTATTTACGATTTCCTATTTTTACGATTTACAGTAGAAAAATAATTACAGTAGTAAACATATATTTCCCATAATCCTTGGCTATTTACAGTATTATACTGTTGGCACATTTAACAGTATTATACAGTACATATTACAGTACAATACTGTTCAAATTACAAAAATCCGCTACAGTGTACAATCAAAGCAAACATTATTCAGACACCAGATATCATTTTGATATATTTACCAGTGGTTGCAGGATACTATAGTTAATTTAAGTGAGGATAGAAAAATAAAGTAAACTATAACATTATTAAATACGTTATATATTATACCCAGAAATTCTTCATAGAGTGACTACCAGTAAAAATTATAAAAATCGTGGACCAAAAATTATTCCGACACAATGAGCTGATCAAGTGTGTTTTCTGTAAGTGCTAATGCTCTTTTTACACACACACTAAACAACATGAAGCATTGCTTGGTCACTGGTTGAGCTAAACTGGTATTATGTAGTTAAATTTAACAGCTGACAGATATTCAACATAATTCATGTGTGAGAGTCCAACAGAAGAACCATTTACTATAGCCATACTATATAAACTGTGAGAATGTGAGAATTTGGAAATTTTCTTTGACTGTATATGATGGTTTTTTCACAATATCCCCTTCTCACAAAACCCTTGTGCATGTATGAGGAAGGCACCTCATGATTGTGAGCACCTCACCTGCAAAGCAATGAGAATGTTGGGCAGCGCTTGACCGTAAGTATCGTGGCAGTGCACCGCCAGTGCGTCGAGCGGGCACCTCTGTCAACACATCGCTCAGCATCTTGGCCATGGAGCCCGCGGTTCCTACGCCAATGGTGTCCCCCAGGGATACCTCATAACAGCCCAGCTCAAACAACCGCTTTGCCACCTGGGCCGGAACAGAGGAAAGCCATGAAAACACTATCCCCTCTGGAAATATAAACAACATGAAGGCCTGCACACAGAGAGCTCATTCTGAGCCGTAGAAAGCACTGCCGTGTTTCAGAGCGTCATGCAGGTTTTTTAGCAAACATCGTAATAAGGGCCTTGTGGGACTATGAAAATTGTGGGAAGAAAAAAATATGCGGAGAGCTCAACACCCAGCAAGATTTATCACATACTGTACTGGAAGGCCTATTTAATTTCACTTCGGGCTGTTACACACTGAACAATTCCATTCGGACTGAACGATGCACCGGCAATACCTTTGTGACTTGTGACGGTTTCACTTGTCCCTCATACGGACAGCCGAGAGCACAGGAAACGTACCTGGAAAGAAGAGAGAGAGTTGTATAAGTTCAGCAGTTGTAGGATATACAGCTTCGTGCTCTTGTGGTTTGACAGTACAAACAGTCATGCAACATATGGGAAATAAGGCCAAGAGTTGTCTCACTAAAACCACAAGTAGAACAGTCCACAGCGGCCAGAACTGCTCTTGCAACGGATTACATCTATCACGGAATAAAAGCAGCAGGCTAAACATATCCTCGGTGCCAAACGCTTGTGACAAATAGTACCAATAGTGTTGACAGTAGGAATGAGGACTGGTGGAGAGCAACATACAATCTATATGTGCTTTTCCATATGTGACGGAAACATGTTCTGCTAGAAACAGTGAACAAATAAGTGAAAAGTTGAAAATGTTTCTCTGGGGCTTGTGGTCGTCAGACGATACTTCTGTGTGCTACCAGGATTTCCGTGGTGTGGCGTCTCTTCTTGAACATTAGGTGTCGAGTCACATTTACCAGAATGAGTTCGTCAGACTGAAGTGACTGCTAAAAAGCAGAGGCTTAAAACTCTGCACACATCTGGACTTGTACTTGAAACTGATACTAAGCACCACGCTGCATGCACATCTGGAACTTGAATTATTTACTCATTAATTCTGGAATAATTTCATGCTGCTCTGGTGCCCCATCTCAAAACCTCAAAGGAGAACAGCCCAAAAATATAAGCACAACAATGAAAGAAACCGCTGGTTAAACCAAAGGAACTTGCTTATATAACGAATGGCTCCTGAAAATGTAGATATTTACCACAGAGACAATCATCTATATCATTTTGCCTAATTTATGAAGCATTCAGTTACTAATAGGAATTATAATTTATCAGGAAAACCATAACAATCAGCATTGCAGACCATACAATCAAGTGAGCAAGGGTCAAACCTACAGCCATCCAGTAACTACTCCGAGACCGGTTTGCCAAACCACCCCTTTGATTAATGGTGTACACAAAAATCTCTGCCAATTTTGAAAACATGCCATTTTAAAGTTCCTCTAATGGGGTTTTCAAAACATGCTGACAAATCCAGCATGAATTTCACATTGGTCCAGGTTGGTTTATGCTGGTTAGAGCTGGTATATAGCTGGTTTAGCTGATGGATCAGTATAGTCATGCTGTTCTCAATCAACACTGAGCTGGCGTCGCTGCTCCACCAATGGTCCCACTTCCCATGCTGGAAACCAGCAAATTGGCATCCCATGCCAAACATACCTTATGATGGTGTCTTCAATCATTCCTTTACTAGTCCAGATCATTATTTGCTTTGTGTGTAACTATAATCTACAACACTATCCTTTCTATGCTTTGGCTTTTGTTACATTGGCAGATTGTTGGCCTGATTCTCATTCAAAATTTGCGTTAAAATGAACACTAGTTCAGTCCTCAAAGGAATTACTGGGTTTATGAAGAAAACCCAGCTTATATGTCTTCCTGCTTAAGTACAGGTGACTGTCCCTGTGGAGTACAGTGTTGGCAGCTTATGGACTCTGAAAGAACTTTATTTCTGCAAAAATGCAAAGTTCTACTCATCCCTTGCACTTTCATTTATTAAAAATTCTGTAAACTTTGATTATGTTCTATATGAATGCTCTGGTTGATGCACCATGTTTCATCTGTGCCCCCAGACATTCTCCAAAAAAATCAGAATGAGATCAATGCCGTATTAGTCGACTCATGATTAGTCCTAAAAGAGGCTGAAATCCACTATACAGCTTGTTGTATTACAACTGCATAAAATGTAAAATCTAGGTTAAATACAATCGTATATAAACTAAGTAAGTCGATTGAATTAGCATCTGAGGTATTACTGAGACTCTCACCCTTTGTCTTTAAGGGTTCTGGAAGTCGTTGAACAGTTATGCTGATTGGATTAGGATTGGTAACACTAGTTTAGGTCAGGTTCCTAAACCTGTTAACTTCATTTGCATGCTTTGTTTAAGGTCATCACCCAGGTGCTTTGTCTCCATTTGTAAGCACTGCCCTCTAAATGTATATAAACTATGATGTAAATTTCCCTTAGTCAGACTTGAATGACTACAGCAACGCACAGCAAATTCCTCAATAAATAATAACTTCTGCTTGAAAGATATCCCAACATCACCTGTTCTCTGCTTCATCGAAGGAAAAGTGGAGTTTAGGTCACCATTGGGTCACCTGATGAAGTTTTAGGACACCATTGGGTCACCTGATGGAGTTTTAGGACACCATTGGGTCACCTGATGGAGTTTTAGGACACAATTGGGTCACCTGATGGAGTTTTAGGACACCATTGGGTCATCTGATGGAGTTTCAGGACACAATTGGGTCACCTGATGGAGTTTTCAGGACACCATTGGGTCACCTGATGGAGTTTTAAGGACACCATTGGGTCACCTGATGGAGTTTCAGGATACCATTGGGTCACTTGATGGACTTTTAGGACACCATTGGGTCACCTGATGGAGTTTTAGGAAACCATTGGGTCACCTGATGGAGTTTCAGGACACCATTGGGTCACCTGATGGAGTTTTAGGAAACCATTGGGTCACCTGATGGAGTTTTAGGACACCATTGGGTCACCTGATGGAGTTTTAGGACACCATTGGGTCACTTGATGGAGTTTTAGGACACCATTGGGTCACCTGATGAAGTTTTAGGAAACCATTGGGTCACCTGATGAAGTTTCAGGACACCATTGGGTCACCTGATGGAGTTTTAGGACACCATTGGGTCACCTGATGGAGTTTTAGGACACCATTGGGTCACTTGATGGAGTTTTAGGACACCATTGGGTCACCTGATGAAGTTTTAGGAAACCATTGGGTCACCTGATGGAGTTTTAGGACACCATTGGGTCACCTGATGGAGTTTTAGGACACCATTGGGTCACTTGATGGAGTTTTAGGACACCATTGGGTCACCTGATGGAGTTTTAGGACACCATTGGGTCACCTGATGAAGTTTTAGGACACCATTGGGTCACCTGATGGAGTTTGGGACACCATTGTGTCTCTTGATGGAGTTTTTTGGTTCCTTGCCACTGTTGCCTTTGGCTTGCTCAGTTGGGGATATTCAGATTAATTAACCAATCATTAATACCATTGATCAGCTCTACCAAACGTGGATGTTTGAAACAAACATTGTTATTATGTTTTGATTGATATTCTGAAGCTGCTTTGATGCAATCTATATTATGAAAAGCGCTATATAAATATACTTACTTGACTTGACTCAGCGCTTAGCATCTACGTCACGGCTCTCGCCCCTGTTCGTTGATTGGCCGGCTGTTTTCAGGCTGGAGGAAAACTGAGAGATGGGTCGCTATCTCAGACTGAGTACAGAAGCAAACTGAAATTGAGCGGAAGGACGAAGTCTGGCGTAATCAGGCTTATGGTAGTGAGTTATGTCGTTTACGGGAAACACACCCCTGATTTGCTTTCGATGTTAGTGTCAAAATGGAAGTGCACATAATGAGCACTGGTCTAAATTCTTGGAAGTTGGTTTCCACTGAACACACCCGCGTACTGGAATGCCTTCGTGTTTGGCTGCAGAGATGACCTGCTCGAACCTCTGCAGACTCTCCTCTATAGAGCAGTTGATGTTCTTCCAGCTGAAAGTCTCCGAGGCAGAACCAAACACTGCCACTTCAGTAGCTCCTGCTGCAACCTTTAACAGGAAACATTTAATCAAGTCTGTGCTTATAGATGTTGGCTTGTGAGTACAACTTGCTTGATTAGCAAGGAAAGCAATTAACAGAAATGGGCTAAACATTTACAAATAAATGGTACACGATGCAAAGGTTGCTCACTTATGCAAGGTAAAGGGGCAGTGGACGCGTAGGCAGAGCGCATGCATAAATAAAGTGGTTTATTATACACGAAAAACATCATTGACCTGGCATGGAAGGGAAATTGGAAATGTCACTTGTAAAGAAATGTAAATGATGCAAATATTTACTTACAGCTGCCTGGAAGCCTTGAATATTGGGAGTCAGAACCGTGTATCTTACGTCAGGAGACCTTTTAATCCCTTTCAACACTGCACTGTGGTCTGCCATCTGAAAAACAAAATTATGCTCAAATTTTATCCCACAGATGCAGTTTTTTTGAACACCAAACCCAGTGCTTTTGTGCGGATAGAAAAGCAAAAATGTCAACACGTCCTGAGGATCACAGTTGCACCTTATTACCTGAGCAACCCACTTTGAAGACACAAAGCTAGTGGCTTCGATGACAGGCAGAGCCGGTCTGAGAGAGCATGTCTATCAGCTGGATTTTGACCTCTGTCGGCACTATTTCCTGCAGAAACACAATCACACAAAAGTCTTGGGTTTCTATGAACACATCCAAGGAGCGTGCACATCTGTGAGCCTCAGCAGCACCACACTATTGAGATGAATCATTTATTTGCCACTGTAACTGAATGAATCGTTTCCCTGTGAATATGTACAATAGGACAGTACCTACTAAACTCAAACCAGGCTTAAAGGGAAAACATGCCTGTGGCAACATTTCTGAAAAAGAATACTTCATTGCTTCAGCCCATTCGCAACACTTTCACAGTGAAATGCCCTGCGAGGGATGTTTATAAGCGTGTTCATTTTGATAAGTGCACATACAAATTCATATTTAGTATGTTGGTTGTTGCACCAACATAGATTCAAAGCAGTTTAGAAATGTTAGTGCTTTATCGCATTTAAAAAGAGACAACCTACATTAAAACCTACACTCTTAAAAATAAAACTTCTATATTTGCATCCAATGTCCCCAGTGTTACATATAAGATTAGAACTAGTAAAGCAACAAATTACTTTTAAATTTACAACAAAATATCTCAGTTACGTTTTCAAATAAGTAACGCAAAGTGACTTTGTTTGTCCGTACAGACTGACAGCTCTCTTGTCCCCATCTTGAGAGGATCGTACAAGGGTGTTGTGTGTGAACATGATTGTTAAAGTAGTTCTAGGCTAAATGAGAGCTTGCATTTACTAATCTCACTTTCAAAAAACAAAAATAATAATAAATCAGTATTATTCAAAATGCATAAAAACAGTGAAATGCAATCTCAGAATATTATGCAAACCTACTTAAATATATTAAATTACACTAATATACATTATGTACTTAATCTCACTTTATTAATGTCTTTTCTGCTGGCCTTCGATGATCCACTTTAATCAAGCAAAAATGAAGTTAGATAAACATCACATTTGTGTTTCATTAAAAAAAGAGCATTCCTGAAGTAAGTTTGTTGAATTTTCTTCTCCTGCATCATAATCTTCTTCAAACCATAATAGTAGAACCATTTAAGTGTTTTTTTTGTTGTTTTTTGTTGTTGTTTTTTTCAAGTGCGCCCTCTGTGAATTTCCGTTTCCTTCAGACTGACTTGTTCATTTCACTTTTGGTGTAAAAGGGCCTTTTCGTTGGCCAAAAATATAACTTTTTTTTGTTGTTAAAAACAAACAAACAAGCAAGCCCAGCCAAGGTGAGACAAATAAATGGCAAAGTAATTTAACATATTACCATAAAAAGTAACGTAAAGCATTGTAAAGCATTACTTTTACAAGTAACTTTCTCTGACAGTGATGGTTCCATAAAGAACATCAATAGAACCTTTCCAATGCACGAAAAGTTCAATAGAAAAGCGTTATTTAAGATGTTCTTCACACTATGAAAAAAAATGGTTCTTTTAAGAAATGTTGACAGAAGGGTTTATTGTGGAACCAAAAATTGGTTCTTGTCATGAAAACCCCCTTTTGTAACTTTTATTTTTAAGAGTGTACACTAAACCTTACCAATCATGCGATAAAAACACATTTGCTGTAGTAACCATGCCATATTAGCTTTGAGCACGTTTATGCCGACTTTATGAGACTCATACGGAGTGATCCGGATGCCAAAGCCAGGTGAGATACTCAGCAAGTTTACTATGTTAGAAAAGCCATACATTTAGAGCTGGTTCTGTGATACAACTGTCAAAAGCTATTCATTTACAAAACATTGCATCATAGTAAAAGTGATTGCATCAACTCAAAAATTAAGGTAGAGGCACATTTCAATAAGCCTGTGTTGGATAAATCATTCTAAAGATGTGTCAGAATAAAACATGTAATTAATGAGCTATCATGTTTCCTCTGAGAATTGGGTTAGAGACAAACATAAAGGACTTAATTGGGGAACTTGAGAGATGAAACCATGCTGATGACCTGGTCTGTGGTGGAATAGTGAGTTTGATGTGATTAATCTCGAGGTTCTGTGGGGTTCGGACTGGATCGACTCCATTCCTAGAGCTTTGAACAAATGTGTTTTTGGGGTTCGGACTAATGGGGCGGTGAACCGAGGTTACCCCGTGAGTCAGTCCTAGAGCTCCTCCGGTCCGATTTTAGGGGGCAATCGGGTCCATCGGAGACGTCCAATAGATTTATTATAGGCGTGCCGAAAGAACACCACAGACACAGTGTGATCGCCATGGGGAAATCTCAGTAAAGCTGGGAGTTGTGAAAAATATGACCCACCATTTTGCCAGATGAGAAGTGTATCTTTGTATCTGTCTATATATAGGCCTATCTATATAACTGTTTGCACTTTGAATTGCCATATGAAATGTGCAATATAAATAAACTCACCTCGCCTCTATGTTTTTTGCTCACCAATGTCTTTATCATGTGAACCAGGTATATGACACTGTTTAATACATTTATGTCTTTGGGTTTATATTTCATTTCTTTTATTTGAAAGGAGAATGCTAATAAAACACATGCTACAAGCATTTTAGAATTGTGAAATCTCTACCTTCTCATTTTGAAGCCCATCTCTTGGTCCAACCTCCACAATTTTGACGTGAAGTGGAAGCTTGGGCAGTTCTGAACACTGTGAATTGAAAAACAATGAGGAAGGAAGGACCATATAACAATTTCATAGAGCTGTGCGGAAAATCTGAGATGTGGATTAACATACTTCCTTTGTCAAATGATGCGTTCAACTTCATGTTTTCAATCTGCTCTTCAAATCCTTGGCAGGTCATTTATGACATAATGCGCACTGGACGCAAGCATTTCCTCTCTTTCAATAGTAAAACCAAAGCTTAACCTTTGATTTCGGTGAGTAGCATAACCAAGGGCCAATGCTGTGTTTATAGAAGATTTGAATGGCTATAAAAGCTCAGCCTCTTGATACCGAAACGCTCGCTTTGAGGAACCGCACAGTTTCTTTAGAGTGGAGTTTGATTTAATTGTGCTGTCGAGGAGGGAGGAAATGGATGTGTGAAAGGAACGATAAAAAAGTTCTTTGTAAGAAGTTTCTGACAGCGCCCTGTAGGCGGAGGAGGACCGATGAGGTTTGTCCCGTTATCACCCCAGGCCTGCCGTTACGACAGCCTATTACATTCACTCGTAAATCAAACTCGCTCTCTTTTAACTCGCCGCTCAAGACAGAAATGCAGACTCCACTGGAAATGGATCAAGCTTTTTCTTCTTATCAACTAAATAGATTAGACCAAGAAACTTTCGCTATCTTTTGTATTTTTAAAACATTTCTGGTCTGCGTTTTCAAAAGTTCAAAAATTAAAAATCAATTATAAAATCAATATATATATAAGAAATAAAGATATTCTGTTTAAATAGAATTTTTGCTTGACATCATGTGCAGAACAATTACTGACTAGACTATACATCATATTTTAACTTGTTTATTAAATTGATATTTTTTAGCACATAAAATAAATTATGATGCATAATAAAAAAGACATCACAATAAACATGAAGTTCTTTCTAAGAGAATATTCCAGTCTTTATGTATAGATAGTGCACTAAATCAATCATTGATTAACAGTGTGTGTGGGTGTGCATCAGTTTGTAATTAAACACAAGTACAAAGAAAATTTGATAATTTGATGAATTTGATGAAAAGTGAATACAAATTATATATGCACAAATTCTGTGGTAACACTTTACAATACGGGTGCACTAATATGCATTAATTCATGCTTAAAGGACACCTATTATGAAAAATTCACTTTTACATGTGTCTGAACATAAATGTGTGTTGGCAGTGTGTGAGCAAAACCACCTAAAATCCACCCAGTGTTTTTTTTTTACAATCTCAATAAATCATATCCACTGTCTCAGATCGAGCTGTTTTAAGATCCAGCTTTTTGTGACATAGAATTGAGCAAGGGGTTTGATTGACAGTGTGGTTGTGGCCTAGACCCCGCCCTCGGTGATCTGAACACACCATCCTCCATTGTTTCAACGACAGCCGGTAATGTCTCTTGGAAACATAAGTGTTATAGCGTGGGATGGGATGTATTAATGGCATACATCGTAGTTTTCACTTATTTCCGACATCAGAGCCACTGAAAACAGTGGATGGATTGTATTTTGGAAGTTTAAGTGGCGCCTTTCCTTCGTAAATAAGTTTATGTTTGAGCGATCATTTTCTGAGCGACCGTTTTGTGAACGAGGGTCAATTGAAAGCAGGTCTTGCTTCAAAGTTAATCCTCAAGTGTGGATCGTCGTCTACTGTTTGCGATCCAACAACACCTGCAGTAACAATAAGTGTATTTTATGATTTTTGAGCAAATAGTCATTTCAGTCTGTCAGCCAATTCAACAACAAATGCGTCTAAAGTTGTCATCGTTGTAGGATGTCTGTGTATATAATTTAAACCTGGTTTGTATAGTGTGTAACCACACGTTTATAAATATATATATATATATATATATATATATATATATTTTTTTTTAAAGATATTGTATTAAAAACTGCGTATGTTCTTGTTCTGTAAGTTTGCCATCTCCTCACATTTGCCACAGAAGCATCTGTATGACAAGTAAACATGACGCAACAGGTCCCTCGCATAAATGTAATTTCGTTTGTACGTAGCAAACTTTATTACAGTATGTCGTGTATGTAGTTTCAAAAAATTGCGCCAACGTTAGTGTTTGTGTATGTCTGTGTGTGTTGCACATCCATAATTTCAAAGGGGACGCGATTACAACTCTATAAACATAAATGTATCAAATAACCATACCGAGACGTCCTAGTCCATTCTCATTTGTGCTTATTCTGAGTCTCTTCGTCATCTGGGTCTGATCAGAGACTATTTATATATTCCGATTCAAACATGTAAGGCTGAATGACATTCAAAACAGCGGGTTCAAAACAACTCTCTCAGCCCTTCTGCTTACCAACTGCAAGTTACGCCTTCATCCAAAGGCAGGCGGGGATACGCAGCTCATTTGCATTTAAGGTCGTATTACCCAAAACATCTCATTTTTAAACAGGCCCCAAAAAATTACATTTTCAAAAGGGCATAATAGGTGCCCTTTAACTAATGCACAGATAATCACGAGTTAATGTATAACTCATGAAGAACTAAACCATTAATTAATGATTACTGCATCAGCAACTAATAAAGAGTCTATATGATTAATAGATTAAGAAAAACATGAATTGCTATTAATTCAATGTGTCATTGTGTATTAATTCCTTAATAACATATTTTATTAACTAATAGTGTAAATGAATGTGTTAATTACCACAATTAATCAAAGCTATGCACTTCAACTTCCAGTTGTCTGCTTTAATTAATCATTAGCTAATGATTTGTAAAGGTATCATTATGTAATGGCTTTACTTGTTGGGGCACATCATTATTAACTAGTCATTTAGTAATTTGCACATGAATTTGCACTAACAATGAAGTAATTAATCATGTATTAATGCATATTAGTGTACCTGTCATATTATCTGGAAGTTGAAATACAAGGCTTTGGCTCATTCTGGTAATTAACATATTAATCAACACTATTAGTTAAAAAATGAGTTATTATGGAATTAATCCACAATTACATATTTAATTAATAACAATTCATGTATGGACTAATACATTAACCTTACAGACTCTTAATTAATTCCTAATGTGGTAATCATTAATGAATAGCCTAGATAATCATTAGTTACACATTAATTCAGTATTATCTGTGCATTAGTTAATGCTTATAAGTGCACCTCTATTGTAAAGTGTTGCCAATTCTTCATATAGTTTTCTGCCTAACACTGCGTTTCAAGTCATTTTCAGCTGCTCCTTCACACGACTCCATTGCTATATTTCCATGTATAAATCTTGCACATGCATAAACAGACCCCCACCTTCTCTTCCCACAGGAGCCGTGGCAACCAGGGATGATCCCGCAGGAAAGTCTCATAGCTCAGACAGTGTTTGACCGCTGTGGAGACGTTACCCATCCGGCTAGCTCGAACACGCTAGCCCAGCGCTGTCCCCGGATGACACCTGTGGAGATCAGAGCGCCGATGCCTCTCAGGATGACTCAGCTGTTACCATGGCGACCGCATCCCTGCCTCCTGCGCACAGTGATGTCAGGAGGGGGAGGGAGACTTTACACAGCATTTTGCTGGCTTTAGACTGACAGCTCCACGTGAAGTACGAGCCCCGCTGGGATTCTCGGCTCAAACCACAAGCCGCTTATGTTCCTGCGCTCGGCTCCCCTTCCCAGCGGAAATCTCCCGCTCCGGGGAAATAAGCTCTCTGCATTGATCTCCTGTGACTGCGGAGCTCATGCTTCTCAATGGCCGGCCGTGGCTCTCCTGCCAATGTCAACTGTGCTCTGTTATAAAATCTCTCTGTAAAGCCCGGCCGCAATTTACTTGTGAAAGAGCCATTCTTCCTGGCCCAGGTGCTCACAATAGAGAGGTTTAAGGAAGCTCTTGTGCTGAACTCGTCCTCAGTCAGACGCTGGTGTGTGTTGTGAGAGGTTGTGTGTGTGTCGTGAGAGGGTCTGGCCTCTCTCTCACAGGGGAGAATGCAACTGGACGCATTTATTAGGTATCAGCATTTCTCGCGTGGCAGAAGCTGATAAATCATAAAGAATATCAAAACATGTTTGGGGTTCAACACTTCTTGGACAATGAATAGCCATGACTTTTCCATGACCTCTGAAGTCATTTCATTAAGTATTTTTTTATAAATATATCATTTTTGAGTCACAGTGATCTGTAAACCCAGCGCAGTCTCATCCCAATTCGTCATATAACTGACGTTTTGGGACGTCTTTTGACCATTCGTCAATATATGCCTTTTTAGGGCCCCCTTAAACGTCAGTAGATGACATTATCGGATCCTAACATGAACCGACACCTCCGGCCAATTGGTTGGGTCATTGACCCAGTTTTTAATTAAATAAGGGCAATCATAACCTATAACAGTTCATTTTGCCATGTACCGTTGCCGATCGGCAGGCGTCGAATGACTCGCAGTATGACATTTTTGTCATTCAAATACATACGATGGTCGCGCTGCTTTCCCCACGCCGACCACACCCCCCAACTATGACGCGTTGAAGACTGTATGTATATAAGTAACGGATTATTATTATAAACCCATCTTTTCAGGCCCCCAAAACCCCATTGTCATGTAAATCAACAGTCAAGCGCATAAAAAGTTGAACATGTTTAGTTGAGAGCGGTGTCGTGTAAACGGCCCATTTGAGTGTCTCTACCAGTGTTGGGAAAGTTACTTTGGAACGTAATGCATTACAATATTGCGTTACTCCCTTAAAAAGTAACTAATTGGGTTACTTTGTTATTTGTTTAGAAAAGCAATGCATATTACTCCATTACTTCCATAGAAGGAAATGCAGATTCACACCTGTACAGTAGAGGGCACCGCTCAAACAAACCTTTCAGCGGCTGTTATTCTGGAGAACAAAACTATTTTTGTAATTTTTGCTTGGTTTAACTGAATCATCGAAGGTCAGAAGCAAGTCCATTGGTCGATAAAGTGAGATTAAATGCATAAAAATATGCTTTATTTAACATATTTAGGTATTGGAGGTTTGCATAGTATTCTGATCCTACATTTCACTGATTTGATTTGTTTTGAGGAATACTGCATCTGAAGCAAGATGAGTAATTGCACACTCACATTTAGTCTAGAATCACTATAACCATCATGTTCACACACACACACATTGTACTTCGATTTCTCAACATGAGGACAAGAGAGCTGTCATTCAATAAACGGAAAAAAATGAACGTGCATTACAATTTTAAAAGTAATGCATTACTTTACTAGTTACTTTAAAAAGTAATCTGATTACATAACTCAAGTTACCTGTAATGAGTTACTCCCAACGCTGGTCACAACACTATTTGCTTGTCCTGTGATATGAGTTTTAGTCGGGACAATCTGTTTGTTCTCTGATATGTTAGCCAAATTAAATGCAAGGACAAACTATTAATCTTCTTAATTGCATTTACATATATAGTCTACATACTAATTTGCACAGACTTTCCTACTTATCTCTGAAAGCATGTGATCCCGGAGCTGCCGGGACCCGTCTGTGGCGGCGGGGTGTGTGTGTGTGTGATTCTGAATTGCCCCCAGCTGGAGTTTGCCGTATTAGATCTGTGTCCCTACCGAACCATTTAGCGTTTCCTTTCTTTGAATGCTCTCTAACTAAAAGGACCAAAAATGGACATTCATCTTGACAAATACCAGCTGTCGGGGTTTACATCAAAGAGGTGAGCTGCACCTTCAGGGCATGCTGGGTAATGTAAAGTAACACGGCACAGGTGAGCGAGTGTGGGGGCTTTCCCGACTTCTTTTATCATCCCAAATGTGCTCTTGTCAACATTTAGCCAGTGACAGCAGGATGAAATGTTAAATAAAGCACAATTTCATTAGCCATTACCTGAGAGCATGGGTTATTTGGCCGTACCAGATGTCCGTCTCTTTTTACCGTATTCCTCTCGCAATTGTAGATGATTTAGGAGCAGACTCCTATGCGTTCTGCACAAACAAATCCTGCTGGGTTAGCTTCGGGCCTCTCGCGGATTAACCTTTGCCTCTGTGAACTTAAATAGGTAAAATATTTATGCTTTGCTGTCTCTTGTAGAGTAATCACTGGTGGACCATCGATGGGCGCGCCGTGTGTTTTCCCCGCGGGCCGGTAGATTTGTGGGCTGGTTGTAGACACCGAATTTAGATACAAAGTAAATATGTAAAGATTTTAAAGGGATAAAAGGTCAGACATCATCTGAAACCACGGTAGCAGATCCACAATCTTCTGCGCGCTCTCGATTACACATTCGTGGCGGTTTTACAGGATTGTAAGGTTTGAATTTATGGACATTTTATTACTTTTGTACACTGTATAAAAGTTGTACTATGTTGGAGGGGTGATGATATGCATTTGTTATAGTTGTAAAATGTTTCTTGGGGTTCACTTATAAGATTAAAGAAATATATATGCGTGAAAACTCTCATGATCGTCTGTCTGGAATGATCCGTTTTTAAGGAACCGCTCTAAACACACTGTTGTGATTGGCTAACATCACTGCATTGAAACACTATCAACTCCCACTCTCTGTTGCAGTCATCCACATAACATTTTTATTTATAGATAAAGCATTATGAAATCATTTACTTACGGTTTTGGATCCAATACATTCCAATACTTTATTTTAGAGTGTCCTTGTTACATATGTTACGTGCTTACTGTAGTAATAACAGTAATTTATGCATAATTACATGCAACTAACCCTCAACCAAACCCTAATCCTAACCTAACCCAAGAGTAAGTACATGTAGGCCTAATATTACTCAGTGCTTAAATATATAATTACACTGTAACAATGACACCTTAAAATAAAGTGTAACTAAATTTTCTTAGTGACTCTCCATTACACTGTCTCGTTTACATGCAAAATGCTGAGAACAAACATATCATTTTCCAGTGTTTACATAGGCAGATGTCAGCTGTTAAGCGACTGAACGCCAGTGGGCGGGGCCTGAGGTGCGATGATGTATAACTATTGGTCAATATTGCTCTGGAGGCGGGCATATGCAAATCTGCCCATGTGACATCACAGATCCCCCAGTATCCAAACGTGTTGTTTTTGGAGCTTGATTAAATTATTTGTTTATAATGGAGGAGGTTTTAAACTATGAAACTTGCAGGATGATTTCTCATGACATGATGCCTTTAAAATCTGTAATTTTTAAACCACTAAAGCACTGGGTAAGAGGGCTGTTGGTGGGTCTCTGGCCCTTTAATGAGGAGGAACGTAGTCATTTAGGGTCCACCCATGACATTTAGTGAAATGAAGCAATGGTTTGTGTTCGGCAGTCCATCGCTGTGTGTAACTGATGACATCACAGTGAGTCACACACTCTCAGTCACTCTGAGAAATAAATCTCACTCAAAGATTGCTTGTAAATTTCACAAACAATTACCAATAAATGACATGTAACACTTTAAGAAGTAAAAAAACCTGGAGATGTGAGTGGGACACAAACTAACACGGGGATAGATGTAAACACTTGTTTTGAATACTTCCCACACATGCAAGCACGACGAAACTTTATTTGGATTTACTAGTTGCCATGTCAAAACTATATAGAGAAAAAAATTGAGCCAAAAGTCTACTCTTTAAAAGGTATCACTGAACATTTATTTAACAATAGCAAAAGTATATTGAATTTCCCTAACCCTTTATTTAAAATTAGACACATCTGATATTCTTATAATCTCTAATCTGTTATTTTAACAGCTGAGATTTATCTCTAATGCTGATCTAACCAGCAGAAGACACTCGCCGGGTTTAACTCTTAATCACTCTTAAAAAAGGACAACACTTAAGGTCTTTGGGGTCATTTTGACCCCGGACTTTTAAAGAGTGATTGCATAAGGAAATATACATTTTTTATATGGAAAACTGTATATAATTTTTTTAATTCACTTCTCAACTAATCATTTATGCTGTGTTTTTTTGGAATTTTTTAAGTTTTCTGCCTATTTACTGCACAATTACATAACTAGGCCATAAATTGGTACATGAAAAATGCTTTTTTAAAGAAAAAAACACTTAAATTACGATGATAATTAAATCGAAACAGTTTTTGGACATTGCTCTATGTGTTAGGGATAGAATACTACCATCTGGTGGTTAGTCGAAAACAGTTTTTCCTATAGTTAAGGAATTAAAGTGCAATGACCACATCTATCCAATAGGGGCCCATAGAGACTCATTCATTTTCACTTCATTTTTCTTGATGCTTCAAATTCTCCTCACAAATTTTATATATATATATATATATATATATATTAGTGCTGTCAAACGATTAAAATATTTAATCACGATTAATCGCATTAATGTCATAGTTAACTCGCGATTAATCGCACATTTTTATCTATTCTTAATGTCTTTTGATTTCTTTTTGTTACATTTTTTTCTCATTTTAATGCTCTTATCAACATGGAAAAGTGGATTGGCTTGTTTAGTGCAAATGTTTTTTTTTAATTATTATTATTGAAAATAACATTGGAATAGTGTTCAATTTCACTCTAACATATATAGCCTAAATAATCTCTCACACAACAATGTAACACTGTCCATCAATAAAAGGGTGAAAGAAATACTGACGAGGTCCTGATATTGACGAGGGGTGGAGAATTTGCATCATCTGTGTTTGTGTGTGTGTTTGCTTGGCCATCATCAAGTGGTGTTTCAGGCTGGACGTGCTGCGATGATGATAGCTCAGTTCATAATGACAAAACATACAGATCGCTTTGGTCTTGTCAATGGGACAATTTGGCAACTTTTTAAAAGTAAACTTTACATTCAGAATCTCATTGGCATCCATTTCGGCGTCTTGCGCTCGTCATCCACTCAAAACATAACGTTACTATTTGGCCGGCTCGCAAGCTGAAGACGAGTGTGTGCGGCACAAAACGGTCCTCGCGCTGCGCTCTGAAACCCATTCATTTCAATGGCTTGCGCCGCGCGAGGACGTTTCGTTGCTTCTTCGACCAAAGCACAAGCGGATCTCAGCTAGACCGGAAACAAAACAACAGGCACGCCACACACACTCGTTTGGGCTTGTGAGCCGGCTTTGAGTGGATGACGAGCGCGAGACGCTGAAATGGATCAGGACGCATGCCGCGTCCTGTTGCAAAAGTATGTGAAAAAACTACAAAGTTTGCTAGGACAAAAAGACCGTTAATCGCGCGATAAAAAAATTAACGCCGTTAAAATGGGTTTGCGTTAACGCCGTTAATAACGCGTTTAACTGACAGCTCTATATATATATATATATATATATATATATATATATATATATATATATATATATATTGTGAATTGCACAAAATATTTTTGTCAAAATTAGAGTTTGTTGTTGTTGTCTGATAGATTTTGAATTATTTGTTTTTGCAAATTATTAAATATACATTTGCATAAACATTACAAGTCAGCACTATGACATGACTGTAATCACACACTATTCATTTCAGAAAATTATTTATCAACAATTATTATTTTTTTAGAACAAGAGATTTTAGAACAAAATAAATTTAATAAACCAAGTAAATAAACCAATATAATACAAAACAACCGCACTAATAAACTGTAATGAACAGGATGTACATGTGTGTGTTTGTGTGTGTGTGTGTGAGATAGAAAGCTTGTTCCACTTTGTGTTTATGCTCTAGGACCAGACCTTGATTTAAATTAAATTTTTCTTTGATTTATGCCAGTTTTGTTTGTTTTATTTGCCAATTTCTGTAAAATGCTCTCTGCTGCAGTCATGACGTGTGTGTGTGTGTGTGTGTATGAGATAGAAAGTTTGTTCTACTTTCTATTTATGCTCTAGGACCAGACCTTGGTTTATAAGTGGACCATGTCAGATTTATAATGGATTTACTTTAATTTTTTTAACAAACAAAATAAAAAAAGTCATATTTTTTAATTTTCCCATTCATTTTCAATGTGGGGTCATTTTGACCCCAAAGACCTTAAATGGTATTTTTTTTTTACACACCTTTAGAACAACCGAATCGAACCCAGTTTTTTGTGCATGTTTAGATAGATTATTTAGGAAAAGTCACAGAGTTTCATGGCCCTGAGATGAAGGGAACATTTATAAAAAATCAAGGAAAAGTCCAGTGGGGTCATATTTACCCCAAAGAGTGATTAAGGGTTAAATGCCAGTTGCGCAGGCGGGGCATGTTGTCACACTGTGTTACAATGAGCATCTATTAGTACTATGATTTTATATTTTATACTTTATGAATTCTATTGAGAATCCATGTGAAAAAGGTGAATAAAGACTTGAGAGTCAATGTTCGGAAATGATTCATTATCATGTTTTGTACTATGTTGTATGGCTGTGTTTTCCGGTGAGTTCGTTGTCAAACTGAAACATTTTAAAGTTAATTTTTATTATAAAAAATTGTCGTTATTTTATATGAAAAGGTTTATTGAGAAATATTTTAGTTTGTCATGTATACTTTGATTAGAGATAACAGTTTAATCTGTCATGTGGTCATGTTACAATGAACTTCCCCACTTCCATTCTTTCAGAGTAAATAAAGAAAAAACTATACACTATATTAATAAAAGAAAACCACATCATTGCTCTAGACATGTGTCAAAATTAATGTGGGAAAAAATAAATACTCTGAACCCTAAGTAGGTTTACACAAACTGAAACTCTCGCCTAATAATCTTTGTTTTATTTACATCTTACTGTGGAGCGTGCGAGAGACACTTCCAGGTTTGGGTGATGGATCTCCAGCTAAAAATAAAATGCTGTTAACAGGGACAAAACTCTTTGATTGTCTCCCAGAGCATTAGTTCCAGTGAAATCTAGTACACAACACCGTAACAGACTTTCCCCGTGACTGAAACTGGCGCTCACATCCGTCGGATGACTTTAATGAGGGAAGAAATGGAGCCGTGGATGAATTAAAAAGATAAATGGCAGATGCGTCGAAGCCTTCCTGGGATGTTTTATTTGGAGGTCTGGTGTAATCTGTACCGTCATGTCAGAGAAAGAGTTTAGTTCTTCCCTTAACATGGAAACAGATGTGAGAAATATGCTTCACGGGGAACAGGTTTAGATGAAGCATCAAAGAGGTTTGAAGCCATCAGATAAATCCTGAAAACATAGTGAACTGCTCAAAACTCCAGTCAGATTTGATCAATTTTCCTCCATACGATTTCAATTGTCCCATAGAAGCTGCTAGAATAGACTCAAGCTTTGATTGTGACTTCAAAAGCTCAGGGGGAAGTGTGTACAACACGGCAAGCTTCAGATGACTTCATAATAACACAAATGTTGCTCGGAGAATCGCAGGTTTAGACCTAAAGCAATGAAGAGTATTTCTGGTGTTTAGAATGATGTTTTCTATTATGAAGAAAAAAAACATATAGTAGCCTATTATTTATTATTCCTGAGGGTGAATCTGTAACTCAGTTAGTGTGTGAATGGCAGAGGACTCCCTAGATTCAATTTGAAATCATTAACACTTGATCATTTTGAAGCATGACATTTACAAGTGCACCAATATTGCATGTTTTTCATTTATATAATCAGAGTAAAGACGTTAAAATCATGACATGAGCAAAACTCTTTCAAAATGTTATAATTCTGATTATTAAGAAGTGTGATTATTTTCACCACCATTATTCGCACACCCCAATGCACAGCACGAATGATGACCTCACACACAGTATAGGTGTGTTACTCACATATCCATAATAAAGGCTAGATGTCTCATCCTCTGATGGCCAATGGAGGTCCATGCACTGGCGGCCATCTTGCCACAGTCAGCTCGCTCACTTGTAACATTGGGTTTTAATGGTGCATGTACTTTAACCATAACTTGCTCAATTTTAAACTGATTTTAAAACAGTTTGGTTTGTTATAAACGTCAGTGATGTAGTTTTGATACTGCATTCTTATGAATAATTATAATCATCCAGAATATAGCCACGTTAATAATGTTTGTAATAAACCAAACCGTTTGTAAATGCGTCAAGATTTCAGCGAGATAAGAGTGTTTGTGTTCGTGCGGATCACTCATCTTACATCAGGAACCACAGAGCCACCAGAAAGCTTGCCTGTGACAAGATGGCCGCCGGTGATGACGTAAGACATCTAGCCTTTATTATGGTAGACTGATCTCATGAAATGGCATATATATGACACGCCAATTTGTATTTCCACTTTTGGCGTGCTATCAACACACATAATCGCTTTTCAGCGTGTTTAAGAACGCCGTTGACTTAACGTTACATCACTGTATATATAAATTTATAAAACGGGTAGTTCGAATCCTAGATTCTGATTGGTCAAGAGCTGTGCTTTATTCACGATAAAACACGGCTACAGCACGCTTCACCCAACGGTTCTATTGATCGCTGCGCAACACTGCGGTTCTATGTTGTTTTTATTTGAGCTTTTATGCATTTTACACATTGGAACGTTGTTGCTGTTCACATCTCGGGGACTATTTTTTCCAGCGGAAGGTAAGCTTTTAGTGATTTTACTTCAAGAAAGTTGCACTTATATTGTTTTTTACTTTAATATTGTGTGGCAACTGTTTTATAAAAGCAATAAGATACTCGAGGCAAGTGCTGTATCGTGAAATAAGTAACAGCTGAAGGGGTTACTCCGCTTCGCGTCGTGCCTAACAACGCCCTTCAGCTGTTACTTCTTTCACGATACACACAGCCTCTCGTACCTTATTGCTTACATATGACCAACCCCAACCCCGTCCCTAAACCTACCCGTCACTGGGGTTAATAGCATTTATGAGTCTTCCCCTACCATCCTAGGAAAAAATATCACTCCCCAGATGTAGATCTACATTTTGCTTCAGTTCGCGCAGACAATTAACGGCGTGTACATACATGCGGAATCACTCGGACATTTAACGGCGTAAACATACACGCATTCACACGGATAGCTCAAAATGCGTTTAGATAACACGCCACTTTTAAGTGAAGTTTATGTTTACGCAAACGTCATGATGTCATGTTGATTGTGGATATCTATGGTGTTACTAGCCACTATTTTAATCAAGTCACGTCAAATGAACTACGGAGCCCCTAAAGGGACAAAAAAATTACATGGGAGGAAAAATAATAATGCTTTTGCAGTCTCTCTCAAATGTTTTTCTTTCCCTCAAGAAACTTTACATTAACTTATAGTGTTTTTTGAGAATCAGGGGAACGCGATTGTTTGGTGAATGAACGCAAAAGTTTTAAAATATGTTTTCAGCGATTCAGATTGGAGGTACAATTTCAGAATAATGTTCATAGAGTTTATTCCTGAAGTTGTGTGAACAAAATACAGCATCCATGTGAGTCTGAGCTCATGTGCGCTTTGGTCAGAGTGGGAAAAATGCGATTAAGGTGTTTACATGCCTATATATTGTGTGTAGGCCTATTGTTTATTACTAAATCAGTGTATCAACACCACAAATCTTAATGTAATTTATGGTTACTATGACTATGAGCTTCATCACATTAGTTTGATTGAAGTATTGTCTTTACATGCTGTAAAGTTTAATTGCAGAAAAAAACATAATCACATTATGCATGCAAATGTAGTCAATGCTGATTGGCATCATTTCTAATCATTTCATATAATATCTTTATATCTGCAGTTTTGGTTCTAGATGTCAAATAAATTTAGAATTTATCACACATAATTTATTTGGGTAACACTTTACAATACGTGTGCACTAATAAGCATTAATTCATGCTTAACTAATGCACAGATAATAATGAATTAATGTGTGAACTAATGATTATTTAAGCTATTCATTAATGATTACCACATTAGGAACTAATTAAGAGTCTGTAAGGTTAATGTATTAGTTCATACATTAATTGTAATTATTTAAATATGTAATTGTGGATTAATTCCATAGTAAATCATTTTTAACTAATAGTGTTAATTAATATGTTAATTACCAGAATGAGCCAAAGCCTTGTATTTCAACTTCCAGATAATTTGACATGGTACACTAATATGCATTAATACATCATTAATTACTTCATTGTTAGTGCATTAGAATTCATGTGCAAATTACTAAATGACTAGTTAATAATGATGTGCCCCAACAAGTAAAGTCATAACATAATGATACCTTTGCAAATCATTAGCTAATGATTAATTAAAGCAGACAACTGGAAGTTGAAGTGCATAGCTTTGATTAATTGTGGTAATTAACACATTAATTTACACTATTAGTTCATAAAATATATTATTAAGGAATTAATACACAATGACGCATTGAATTAATAGCAATTCATGTATAACTTAATCTATTAATCATATAGACTTTTTATTAGTTGCTGATGCAGTAATCATTAATTAATGGTTTAGTTCTTCATGAGTTATACATTAAGTCATGATTATGTGTGCATTAGTTAAGAATGAATTAATGCATATTAGTGCACCCGTATTGTGTTCTCTTTTTCGATCCTGTCAAGCATGTGTGGAAGTCCAGCTGATTCTAGAAAACCTTTCTGAGTCCACCACATCACTGACTCGACCATTACATTCAGCAGAGTTTGCTTTCAGATTGTTGGATTATTTCGCTAGAACGCTATGTTAACACACACTGACATTGATACATGTGGACAGATGTTTTAATGTGCTTCTAGATGTATCGGTTGGAACTTTTAATTGCACCATTGAGAGATCCTGCTGGCTCGCTCCACAAAAGTACAAATCCAATGAGTTCAGAAAGGTTTCAGATATATTTCAGCACTTCATTTAAAGGAGCGATGTGAAAAACGAAAGAAGAAAAAAACAGCTGCCAACGGCTAAAGTGTGAAAAAGTAACTCTCTACAGAAAAGGTCTTTTCCTGATCACGCTAAAGTATTTAGACCAAATATTAATCAACTTCAAAATAATATACGGCCCTCTTAGAATGAAATGTAGTGTGAACCACCAAATTCAATGGAGTTTGCGTGAAATAAAGAAGACAAGTTTTGAAGAATCCATGGAAAGTCCCTTCTCAACTCAGTGTGCAGTGAACACATACGAGCATGAGAGGGAAAGTAAACAATGCGGAAAACGTGAACCCTTCCACATGGGATGTGAGGTAATATTTGTGTCTGCTGGCCTTTCTGAAAGGACTCTTGTCTGCGCTGCCCTGGCTTTACTCTTTACATAGACACATAGGCCTAGTTCCTCAGACAGGGCTTAGATTAAGTCAGGATTAGGCCTTTGTTCAATTTAAGTAGCTTTTAGAAGAAAAGAAAACATTACAGGTGTAACATGGGACTAAAACTTAAAACTACTTACCTCAAGCTCCATTTGCAAGATTGCCCACCATTCCTATCCATGACCTCGTCACACATATATTCCTTTTGTACGTTGTCCTCTTCTTTTCAGTGCAAAGGGATAGTTCACTTTGAAATTATTTTTTGGTGTGTTTTATCTTACCTCAAGGGCATCCAAGATGTAGGTGTCTTTGTTTCTGCAGTAGTTTCAATTTTGATATTTTTAGGTCAAACCGTTCTTGTCTGTCAATCATATAATGCAGGTCTATGGTCACCACCTCAAAGAAGACCAAAGTAAACAGGATTTAAATACGATATAAATACTGTTTGTTCTCACACAAACCGCTCGTTTTCGTGTCTTAGGCCATCAATGTGTACATACATTTCATTCTGACGTGTCATTAAATCGTGTTTAATCTGGACTTCTCTGTGCATGCTCTTTGAGGTGGAGACCATAGACCTGCATTATATGACTGACAGACACGAACGGTTTGACCTAAAAATATCAAAATTGAAAATACTGTGGAAACAAAGACACCTACATCTTGGATGGCCTTGAGGTAAGGAACATACCAAAAATTAATTTCAAAGTGAACTATCCTCTTAAAAGACTTAACTTAAAATTTAAAGTAATAAACCATATTTAATTATCTGAAATAATGTTAATTTACTAACCTATTGAAGTATTAATATCTATTTTGTACCATTGTAATACACTGACAACCAACAATGCAGTGTTATTGGCACAAACATTAAACACCATCATGCTAACACACATGAAATGTAAATTTTTTTATTTAAAACATTAATTTAACAATATTAAATTTAACATAAAACCCTAATGTACATAACTGATTAGAAAACTATGAGGAAACAAATACATAAATGTATAGTGTCAAGCAGGGCATTGTGGGAATGTCAATTTACATTTTTTCACTGTAAATTATACAATGAGTTTGTTCTTTTTCACTTCCAAAATCTGTAAATTTAACGGTATTTTACAATAAAATTCCATTTAACCTTTCACAGTTATTTACCGTATATATTACAGAAACGTTCTGTTAACAAAAGAACAGTTTTGCACTGTAGCTTTTTTACCTCTTTTACCGTTAAAATCACGATTATTTTTTACAGTACGATTCAATAGTTGTCATCTTCGTATGTGTACATGTCGTACCTAAGTTTATCAGATCCATGTCGTACAGTGTGATCTGTAATGATCTTACAGAGGGAATGCATTGACGTCACTTTCCCGCCGGAACAATCCCCTCAGCCTGACTGAGTGGCAAAAGATCTGCTGTGTGACTGGATTTAATAGGGGAAACTGCGAAAATGCAACTAAAATGAACAATTTTATCAATTTAAACTAAATGTTGGACTCATTATAGTGTTCCTTACAACTTACTAAAGATCCAGTGATCCATGGATATTGACATGCAGACAGGAATCGTGTTGCCTGACATTTATGTTTGCCTGATTTCAACACCGGGGAAAGAAAAGCAATATAGACCTAAACATAAAGTAAATTTGCCTAGGAACGGTATAGTCTATATAAATACAATATACACTCACCGGCCACTTTATTAGGTACCTCATGCTAGTAACGGGTTGGACCCCTTTTGCCTTCAGAACTGCCTCAATTCTTCGTGGCATAGATTCAACAAGGTGCTGGAAGCATTCCTCAGGGAGTTTGGTCCATATTGACATGATGGCATCACACAGTTGCCGCAGATTTGTCGGCTGCACATCCATGATGCGAATCTCCCGTTCCACCACATCCCAAAGATGCTCTATTGGATTGAGATCTGGTGACTGTGGAGGCCATTTGAGTACAGCGAACGCATTGTCATGTTGAAGAAACCAGTCTGAGATGATTCCAGCTTTATGACATGGCGCATTATCCTGCTGAAAGTAGCCATCAGAAGTTGGGTACATTGTGGTCATAAAGGGATGGACATGGTCAGCAACAATACTCAGGTAGGCTGTGGCGTTGCAACGATGCTCAATTGGTACCAAGGGGCCCAAAGAGTGCCAAGAAAATATTCCCCACACCATGACACCACCACCACCAGCCTGAACCGTTTATACAAGGCAGGATGGATCCATGCTTTCATGTTGTAGATGCCAAATTCTGACCCTACCATCCGAATGTCGCAGCAGAAATCGAGACTCATCAGACCAGGCAACGTTTTTCCAATCTTCTATTGTCCAATTTCGATGAGCTTGTGCAAATTGTAGCCTCAGTTTCCTGTTCTTAGCTGAAAGGAGTGGCACCCGGTGTGGTCTTCTGCTGCTGTAGCCCATCTGCCTCAAAGTTCGACGTACTGTGCGTTCAGAGATGCTCTTCTGCCCACCTTGGTTGTAACGGGTGGTTATTTGAGTCACTGTTGCCCTTCTATCAGCTCGAACCAGTCTGGCCATTCTCCTCTGACCTCTGGCATCAACAAGGCATTTCCGCCCACAGAACTGCTGCTCACTGGATGTTTTTTCTTTTTCGGACCATTCTCTGTAAACCCTAGAGATGGTTGTGCGTGAAAATCCCAGTAGATTAGCAGTTTCTGAAATACTCAGACCAGCCCTTCTGGCACCAACAATCATGCCACGTTCAAAGTCACTCAAATCACCTTTCTCCCCATACTGATGCTCGGTTTGAACTGCAGGAGATTGTCTTGACCATGTCTACATGCCTAAATGCACTGAGTTGCCGCCATGTGATTGGCTGCTTAGAAATTAAGTGTTAACGAGCAGTTGGACAGGTGTACCTAATAAAGTGGCCGGTGAGTGTAGGTAATCTCTAAATGCGGTGATCACTTATATCAGTGTTATATGTAACCTATCATCATATCATCCAGCCCTAAAGGTTTATAGATTTTATTTTTTTTGGTCAGTGTTTATTAAAAAAACAAATATATATAACGTTTATATATGTTAATATATATAACGGTATGGTTTTCCACCTAAATTCAGCATATTGACACAAAATGATAACTGCAAATCCACCTTTCGCTGACTCGAGTTCAGTTGTTTCGATCCATTTGCTCCTCTTTTATCGCAGTCTGTAAAAATATACCTCAGTTTTTTTGTCAAATCTAGTTGTACAGTGAATCACAAAGCTCTTTCCCACTTTATATGTGTTGTGTTTGTGTTTTCCGGCATTCACGCTAATAACAAATACAGCCGCTCAGTGTTTTTGCCACTCACTGTGAGGAACTGCAGCACTCCGGCCGACGGTGACGTCACGCGCATTCCCTCTATTCAGTGAAATTGGGAAAGAAAGGCTGGTGAACACAGGTGTTCCTTCTTACACAGATTGAAAGAGACTTCTGGGGTCAAATGTAGTCTTCTCTTCGCCTCTTTCACACCAAAACACACCTACAAATAACACTGGACTCAGAACACATCCTCTGTACTCTAGCCGTGACCTTGTCCTGTGACTCAGCGTGTAAGAAATGTGGCCCAGATGCTTGACTTGCTCAGGGACGTCTGATTGAGCTGTAATAAGGGTCTAGCCCACCCACTGGCGCCAAATTAGAAAAAGGCTATGTGGAAAGATGAAGAAAGTAAACTGGAAAACATTTTGATTCAGATCGAGTTTCAGCAGCGCTGTGGGCCGACTGCCAAGCGGACACTTTCAAAATAAACCATGAGGCCAGAGAAAAGAAAAATGTTCTAGCTTCAGGATAATGGGAAAGAATTTCACAAATAAATATGACAACGTTTGATACGTTACGATAGTGATTGACGTTTTATTTATTTGTGTCAGCAGCTTGCTTGTTTTCATTAATTGTCCACAAACAGAACAAGAAAAGTCGTTTTTTTTTACTGTGTAAAATCACAAAACAAACTCTCCCTGCCTTTAGGTGTTTCACATCTTCTACTAATGTCACACGGGTTAAGAATCATGTGTTTTCCATTCATTTAAACAAAGCTTTGCACGTGTGGAGAATTGTGTTCTCTTGGGGTGTAGTGTCCTAAATATTTACCTAACAAGATAAAACACATCCCTAATCATTTTGAATGTGTATGGAACAACACAACTGTGTTTGTCGTGTGTGTAGTCCACTGTAGGCTGTGGTTTCATTTCAAGACATACCAATGTTTTTTTGCAGTGTAACATAAATATGAGTGACAATCGCCACCTTTGAAAACACAAAACAACAAGCATACTGAAGTTCATTACTACAATGAACTCCTAAAGCAGGAACGAGCGGGCTATTTGAGAACGAATCGAAGCGGTATGAGCCACACACAGGTTTATGGTGCGGTGTGGGTTCAGAAAACATAGAATCCAATCCCTGAACTATTTCATCAAGCGCGTTACACACACAGCATTTTCCGATTAAGTTCCATAGTCGGGTTAAGCCTTTAATCTGGGGGGAAAGTGTTTAAAAAATGGCTCTAAAAATGATTTTTCACAGCTGTCTGTGCCTCGAGTCTCCGCACTCATAATTACTTCCATTTGGACATGCACAGGTTTAAATGAACAGCTGATATTCTGCTAACGCTTCAGGACTCATTTGTTAACAGGTAATGCATTAGATAACATGAATTAAAAATAAGCAATATATTTGGCAACACTTTATTTGGATTGTCTGCTTTAGATATATTCTGCTAATAGAAGTCCTGCTTAAAGGGATAGTTCACTTTGAAATTAATTTTTGGTATGTTTTATCTTACCTCAAGGGCATCCAAGATGTAGGTGTCTTTGTTTCCACAGTATTTTCAATTTTGATATTTTTAGGTCAAAGCGTTCTTGTCTGTCAGTCATATAATGGAGGTCTATGGTCACCACCTCAAAGAGCATGCACAGAGAAGTCCAGATTAAACATGATTTAATGACTCGTAAATGTAAGTACACATTGATGGCCTAAGACACGAAACGAGCGGTTTGTGTGAGAAAACCAACAGTATTTATATTGTTTTACCTCTTGTAACCACAGCCACGTCCAACTGATCTGAGGGCGCGGGTAAGTGCCGAAAGTGATCTCTCGCGTGTGTACGTCATTCATTGTTTAACACAGAGATTTCGGAAGTGTTACCTTTCACTGTGAAGATCTAAACATATTTAGATATACAGGAGATCATAATGGAAGACGATTTCGATATATTAACAGACAACATTGAATTTTTTACGCAACCACACGAGAGATCACTCCCGCACTTTCCATGCTTACACAGACCATAGCGCCCGCGGCCTCAGATGCAGTTGGACGTGGCTGTGGTTACAAGAGGTAAAAACGATATAAATACTGTTGGTTTTCTCACACAAACCGCTCGTTTCGTGTCTTAGGCCATCAAATGTGTACTTACATTTACGAGTCATTAAATCATGTTTAATCTGGACTTCTCTGTGCATGCTCTTTGAGGTGGTGACCATAGACCTGCATTATATGACTGACAGACAACAACGGTTTGACAAAAATACATTTCAAAGTGAACTATCCCTTTAATGTCTGTGAACTATCCCTTTAATGTTATTATAGGAATAATAAGACAGAATATTTTATTTTGTGTTCCACTAGTTATTGATATCCATTGACATGTTTACATGACCTGACATGATTACACAACAACTGGGTTAATGTGTTTCAAACATGTCCGCTCTCAGAGTGAGTTATTCAACCAGCTTTTATTGGCAAATGATATTGGCACGCAGATCTGTGTCATGATCTTGTAATTTGTAAGACTTTTATTTTGTAGTTTATTCTTAGTTCACTATTGTTTCTGGGTTCACTTCCTGTGTTTGTTGTCACCATAGTTCTCCTTACACTGTAAAAATGAATATGCTTTATCTAATCAATGAAATTGTGGCAGCAGATTACAAGCAATATTATTAATTAAATTGAACAAATTAGAATTGAGTGATAATTAATCAAATTATTCCTTAAAAGTTAACCATTTTAAATGAGTAAAGTTTACACCAAAAAATTAAACTAAAATATCTGAATAACAGACAGATGTCAAAGATTAATTATTTTATATTATCTTTACTTTATATTGCCAACATTGAAGACACCTGATGTTAACAAGCAGAATCACTGAAGGAGAAAACCATATTTTTACAACAAACCTAAAACATACACTGATCATCATAATGGTGACTTAAACATGTTTTTTGGGTAAGTTTTACTCATTTTAAACATTTTAACTTTTAAGGAATTAATTTGATTAATTATTAGTCAATTCTATTTTAAAATTGAATTAATAATATTGCTTGTAATCTGTTGCCACCATTTTTTTGATTAGATAAAGCGCATTCATTTTTACAGTGTATATACATATCACCAACACTGGTGTGTTTAAACCTCAGTACTTCGGTTGTTGTTTGTTATTGCTGTTCCATGTTTCTTTGTTTGCCCTGGAGTATTGTTTGTATTATTAATATTATTATTAACCCTCTGGGGTTCTTCGTTTAACAGTCACACTCAGGACCTTCGAGTCAAAATTGACCCGCAGCGCGGGATTCATATTCAAAAAAGAAAATCATATTATTTTTTTTTTACTTGTTTTTTATAATATTTTTTCTTTTCTTTTTTTGGTGTTTTGAGAAAATTTCAAAAATAAAAAAAGTGTATAATTAGTATTAATGCAATAATTATGACCAAATTTTCCCCCATTGAATATAATAGAATTTTTTTTTAAGGCCTAGGCCTCATAAAAGCAATTTTTGAAATTAGATGGATGCCATCTCGTGGACAAACTGAGCTTTTTAAAAATACAAAAGACATGTATAATCTGATTTTTTGTTGTTGGTGTGTGTGTATAAAGGTGTGTTTGTGTGTGTGGATGTGTCTGTTTTGCACTCTTGATGTTTTATAGATTCACCCCTTCACTGTTTTGTGCTTTTTTTCAAGATCGTTGCTGATTTGTAGATTGTACGCACAAAAAACTCAGTATTTTCACATTTTTGCCAATTTCCCATTAATTTCCAATGTGGGTCATTTTTGACCCGAAGGTACCTGAGTGTGACTATTTATTTCCGACCACTTAGACTTTTCAAATCCTATCCCCAATTTTTTGGGGTGTCCATATACCAAGTACGGTACCATTAAAGTCACCAAGTTTCGGACCATTCCGATGAAGCTACAGATTTTTTACTTTTTTTTTAAACGCTTTGGGTCATTATTGACCCAGAAGAACCCCAGAGGGTTAAAGTAGTGCTTGCGTGTGGATTCTCTGCTTCGTCCCTACTTATTTGCTACACAAAGCACAAGAAATTGTAAGTATGTGAATTTGTATATTAAGAATTAAATAGCATGCATAAAGGACACACTTCTGCAAGAAGATATTAAACCCTTATTAAGATATTAAAGGAGGAGGGTCAAAGGAAGTTTTCATGATGCGATTGCAGGCTAGTGAACATTCGTACATCTGATTAGCTAATCCACAGCGATAGAGGAAACAATCAGTGCGAGGTTACTGAAAGTATACAATATTAATCATGTAAACGTTGTTCTTTATGTGGAGCGTGAAGATCAGTGTGCAAACCCAGCCTGTGCTGCTCTCTGCACGGACAGTAAATCCATCTCTGTCCCCTTTCATGTGGCCACGGGGCTTATACTGAGAGAGCCTGCTCACCGGCACAGGATTCCCTAAAATAGCAGCATTCATACTGGGCCTGCTGTTGTGGAAAGGAAGACATTTAGTGGAATTGGACAGAATCCATGATATTAAACAGTAGATGGGATTGTGAAGCAGCGGGAGTAACCGTGCCGCAGGAATGCAGATCATCCACACGGCTAGCAGTGAGGTTAGCAGGTGGCCTCCGCTATTCATGGGACGTCAACACTCTTCTTAGATCGGGACCACAAAACGGCTGCGCACCCCGAGCACTGGTTTCAATTAAGTCCTGCACAGTCATTCCGTTTTCTGGCATTCAGCAAAAAATGTGCTTCATAAAAATCTTCGTGATCAGATAAGGTCAGCATTTGCATGCAAAGATCTGTCTTAATTAAACAATTTGTTTGCTAATGTTTTTCAAACACATTTTTGTCACAGAATACAAAAGGCAACTGCACCTTCAGCCAGTCCTCACGTAAATGCGTCTTTACTTAGAGCCCGACCGATAAAGGATTTTGATGGCCGATACAAAGATTTTCATTACGATACAAATATTTGTTGGTTTTAAAATCCGATAATCCGATATATCGGCCGATATTTTTATTTATTTATTTTCAGAAACGCGCAACAAAACATTAACAGATTTCCCTAACATTAGTTATTTGTAGTTATGTATGAGTTTTAACTAAAATAATATGATAATGCATTTTAAAAAGAAACTTGTTTATTTTATTGTTGCAACAGAACAGAGGAACCAAAGCTCATTAATGTTAATATTAGTGGTCTTCCACTGATGATAGTGGCATTAGCTAGCTTTGTGGTTAGTTAGTCTATGATGAGCCATAATGTAGCAATGGATAACGTCAAACTGCAAATTGTAAAACATACATTTTCAATATAAATGGTATTGCTATAACTGTTGCGTGCTATTAAATAAATATTTCAGTCACATTGACAGTCAACTATAAAACTCCAACACTCATGACATGGTTTAAGTTCGTTTTTTATTTTATTTTTGAAATATTCATTTATCGGCCATTATAACTGCCGATACCGATAGTTTGGAAAATGCCTAATACCGGCCGATAATATTGGCCTGCGATATATCGGTCTGGCTCTAGTCTTTATAACACGCATCGTGTATTGTCGTGTAATTTATATGCAAAAATGAGTTTTTACGTGCAAATGAGATGCAGTTTTCGTGTGCATATGATACGCAGTTCATTTGCGTGTAATACACACGCACCCCACACTAATTCTACCCAAACGTATAATACACACGCACCCCACCCCACACCTAAACCTACCCTAACCAACCAATATCGTATCATATGCACGTAAAAACTCACTTTAGCGTATAAATTACAGGACAATACACATGTGTGCTATAAAGACGCATTTAGTGTGATCTCACAATTCTGACTTTTTACTTTTTTTGTGAGATAAGTCAAGTCAAGTCAAATTTATTTATATAGCGCTTTTCACAATACAGATTGTATCAAAGCAGCTTCACAGTGATAACATAAAAGTAGTACAACACAAATCAATAATATTATTAAATGTTAAATAAACCCAACTAAGCAAGCCAAAAGCAGGCAAAGCAAGGCGACACGGTATAAAGATTACAGATACGGTATAAAGATACAGATAAAAACTTGCAATTGCAAGGGAAAAAAAATCATTAGTTATTATCAGTTATTTGTTTACTCAGTGATCCCAAATGCAGTAATGGAGCAAAAAAAAAAAACTCATTAATTGTTTATTTTATTTTATTTATTTTTCAGCAAATTCATGTAAATCCTGCAACAAACATGATTAATCACCTGTGGTTGAGAAAGACACCGAAAATAGATTTGAAAATAGATTTAATAATATACAAACATGGTTCTAAAATAATTATGCAATTATTTTCCAACAAAAAATATATATTACTCAGAGTACTAATACAAGTGTATATAAGGAGGAAGAATATTTGCTCAGAAAACCTTAATTTTGCATATCCGCGCACTGATATCTAAAGCAAACTCATATAAACCAGCAGTCGTGGGCGGCAATACTCTGGGCTATTTTAGACATACAACACTACACTCATTTTATTAACAAAGAATTATTGTTTATTGATTTATTTGTGCTAAATCAATATGGCTGTTCTCTTTTTCCACATCATAAAAAAAACGTAAAAAGATGATTAGGGTTTCAGGCCTTTTAGATTTATTTTATAAAATAGCAGCAGTTCTGTTTTGGAGTGGTTGCTTATGAATTTATGACATGTGATCAAAAGAAAGAAATTGATATTTGATCCTCTAGTCTATGACTCTCTCTAACTGGTCTAACTCATTAACATATTCTCAGAGAAAGACCAATCAGCCACGGATCTACGGTAAGAGTGGTAACTTTTAACTGATCTACATCACACATTTAAAAAGTTATTACAAAACAAAGCCAAATAAATAAGAGGAATTGTGAGCTAATATATACATAATACTGTACATCAAATGTCAAAAACTATTTCTTTTGATATGTTATTTATTCCAGCAATATGACACGGACGCTCCTCTGGCCTCAATGACATCCGCAGGACCTCACCACCATATTCCTGTACTTTTTCAGAATTACGTTTGAGCTGTCGTCAAAATACAGCACTGATATGGCGTTCAGTTTGGTTGGTGCACAGCAAGGCTTTGGCACATTATCAGGAAACATTAGATGGACCTGTGAAGGAAAAATGAAAGACATTTAAAATGTTGGATGAAAACCAGTGGTTTTCGACTGGACAAAAAATTGTTTATCATACAGCAATTAAACAAGAATATCCCGACTGTGCGTTCACACTGGACGCGAATAGCACGTCAAATTCGCATCTACCGTGTCTAGTTTGACACTTGACCACTTTTTGTTAATTTGCATGTCAAGAGTGAAGCGAAATTTACGCACGTCAAAATCGAAACTCGTTGGCGGACATCTTTTTTATTCTTTTTGAACATTCATCGAGAGAGTCACCGTGTGGCGAGGCGTATTTGCGTCTCTACGCCGTATTGCGCCGCAGGAATTTTTACATGCGTATCGCGTCTTTGCATTGACTTAACATTGAAATCGTTTGCATCTGACGCGCTATGCACCATGACACTAAAACTAAAGCTAACAATGATCAACAAATGTATTGCTCATTGTTATTTAATGTTACAGTTATGTTTTCGTGTGGACTCTAATGTTGTTTTTTCCTTTGGTTCCCATGTTCCCGTCTTGTGTTTAGATCCCTCTGTTCCCGTTGCTGGTTTCTATGGTTACTGATTGGTTAATTGATTATGTTCAGCTGAGTCTTGTTTGGTTCCTCATTTATGCATGTATTTAAGTCCTTGGTTTGGTTCTTCTCTTAGTCCTGCATGGTCTTCACATGTGTGAACCTGTTACTCTGATTTTTGCCTTCTGGAGTACCTTTTTTGTAAATAAACCAAATCTTCTGCAATTTAGAAGATGTTCTTGCTCCATGTCTGCGCCGTGACAGTTAGTTCATGTATTAACCAATATTATTTAGAGGGACCTTATTGTAAATTGTCACTTTTAAGCCTTATTTGCACAAAACTGTGACTCATTTTTTGAATCACTACTACAAACAAATCTAGAATTGAGAATTTCAGAAAACTCTTTCTGAAGAAGACAGCATATGTAAGCAGATTCATATGTAAAATAACACGCTCATCAACATGAAACAGTGTTTAAATCCAGGATGAGCTTTAGGACTGTGAAGCTTTGGTGTGTTGATGGACTCGATCTGTGTTTTGATCATCGTTCTGAATCCGATTCAGATTTAGTCTTTGACAAAAACACGATTTTCTCAGCTTTTTGCTAAAAATTTCTCCACTTTTAGTGTTGATTAAAAAGCTTTTTTTTAAAGCAGAGGGTCTGTTCTTTCTTTTTACATAATGCGTGTTCAGATATTTCAACAACAAAATATTCTGGGGGCCATGAAACTTTTGTGAAAATGTCTAAAAATGTTGGCACTGGCTGAAAGAGTTAAATAATGAAACAATGGACACTTACCAAGGTCTGCACAATCGCATGGTTCGTCGCGTTCATATGTGCGTTCAGTGGAAATGAACATTCTCCATCACAATAAAAGGCTGCGTATCCCTCCGGAGCGATAATCCAGTCCTGAAACGAGACAGAGACAGTGATGTGTGTTCTGGAGGTTTGGGGAAACCACATGCGAGTCGCTACATGCGCTTACCTGCCATCCTAAGTCGCGGAAGCTCACGTAAAGTTCATGCTTCTTGCAGGCTTGCCTCTGTTCACTGGTGTTCAGATCTAGATAACAGCAACAAAACGGACGTTGAGCCTTCAAACACTGAAGTAGTCGTGTTGTTTAGTCTAGGAGTGTGTGTGGGCTCAATGTGCTCTACGTTTGCAGCTGGCAGGACGTCTTTGTATATAGACTGTAAATGCAGTAAATACTCAGTGATTTGATGGCATTAAAGAGCCCTATATTCGGAAAACATCAGGTGAGCTCAACATGCACTCATCTATGAAGGTCGGAAATGTTGACAACTGCTACTTGTTAAAGGTGCAGTAGGTGATTTTCTTTTCATAGAATAGTTTGCAGAAAATATCACAAAAAACTCACTGATATCACTGAAGCCTAAGGCCTTAGCTTTGTAAATGGCAAACTAAATGACAGTGGGCTGATATTGCTGAGCTTCTTCAAGATTGTGGAGTGCAATATAGAGCCACAAGCTTTGGTCGTTATCTGGAACACACTACCGACTAACATTAGAAAGTGTCCCACTTTTGCACGTGTTGCCTCTGAAAAATACGGCTAAACATGAGCCAAAACATGAAATAATTTAACAACTTGCATTCTAGTGACGTTATATTGAGTAACTTTAAATTATCTTTCAGATCATAGTGCAACTTTCTTGTAATTCTATTATTATTACACAGCAAAATGTGTTAAATGAACACTGAGAGTTTGAATTATATAAACTCTGAGCAGAGTGTTAAATGAACACTGAAGCAGTGTTAAAGTAAATGAGATAATTTAGTGAATAATTGAGTGATTGAGTATTATTGAAGACACCAAACAAGCAGAACCACTAAAGGAGAAAACCATAATTTTAAGTCACCATTATGGTGATCAGTGTTCATTTTACTTATTAAAGATGCAGTAGGTGATTTTCTTTTCATAGAATAGTTTGCAGACAATATCGCTCAAAAATCACCAATATCACTGACCCTAAGGCCTTGGCTCTGTAAATGGCAAACTAAATGACAGTGGGCTGATATTGTTGAGCTTCGTAGAAATTGTGGAGTGCAATATGGAGCCACAAGCTTTGGTCGTTGAGTTTTTACCGATATCCGGAACCAACTAACATTAGAAAGTGCCCCACTTTTGCACAATGTGTTGCCTCTGATAAATATTGCTAAAAATGAGCGAAAATATTTTAAATGATAAAATAATTTAACAACTTGCATTCTAGTGACCTGTTATATTGTTGAGCAACTTTAAATTGTCTTTCAGATCATAGTGCAACTTACCTGTAATTGTATTATTATTACTCAGATTGTATTTTTTTTTAAATTAGGTGTGATGTTTTAAATGTGTTATTAATCGATGAATGTCTATACGATGACTTGGGTAACCTGAACCTCAGAGCCGAGACACAAACTCGGGTCACCAAACGTCAGAACGCTATTGCTCCTACATAACAGCTTATTTTTATTTTTTATTTTGTCTAGGGGTCATTATATTTCTCACGGATTTCTGCTCATTCTAAATCAGATACAGATAAAGTATTAGTAAAGGCATTATTGAGAGAGTGATTGCCTGTGTGAATGAATCTTGTGTGTACAGCGCCTCTAATGGTGAAGTTGTGGGTTTCAGGGCATTCACCTGATCAATACTGACTATCCATTTGGTATAAGAATATCCTGTAAGTTTCAGAACTGAAAACGTCCTTGTTAGTCCAATAAAAGCTTTTATTGACACCAGCCTCAACAAACGACTCGTTTTTCAAAGTGGGAAACTATGACGACAAAGAGGATAAAACCCCACCCCCGCAGACGAAGATCAACGCCTACTTCAACACGGCTGGTTTAGCCCCGCCCACCGATTCGCGCATTACACGCATAGCTAAATAACATAGATTCCTACCTCGTGATGACAAACCGGATCGAGCTACCGAGCGATACAGAATATTGTTCAGCGCCTGGTTGTGGAAGAAGACAGTCCAATTCCAATAGGACTGCATGAATAAACTTTATTTTTAATGACGTTCCAGCTGATGAGGTAAAACATCGCCCGTCTGTTCGCTTCATTTCACTGAGGATTGTTTTGTAAACAAGACTGGATTTGCAGAGCGATTAAGAGTAAAGAACGGTGATGTGCCGTCTATATTGGATCTGACAGGAATTGTGCAACACACGGACTCTGGGTCGAACATGTATGGGCCAATCATTCCGGTCGCCATTTTACAACATTGGACGTTTTCAGAACAATTTCCCCAAGTGCTTCGACGGGTGAGTCGAAACTCATTATAATATGCAAAACTGTTATCCACTCAAAGCAGTGGGCATAAAGACTCAAAACTAGGGTAGAAAATAGCCTATTACTTATTCATTTCAATGTTTTTGAATGCAAAAACCAAGAGAACGTTATAAGTTGACCTCAGACAACAATATAATAATATTTAAAAAGCCGGTTCATGACCCCTTTAACTGAAACAAAGATTTCTTATCCTGCATTAGTTTTACAGCCAGTGTAAATCAATGGGATTTTAGTCAGAAAGATATAACACATTAAGTCAGAACAGTCTGAAGGTCTTCTGCAAGGCATCTGTGTTATTAGAGACAAAATCACACGATCAGCGACTAGTTGACAGCAAGTTTACTGCATCATGTTGACTAATCTGTGCAACTCCTAGTCCTTACCTAAGAAAGCAATGGGTAATGTAAAGTGACTACATGGGTTTAGGGGTAGAACTTAGTTATTACGCAGTTATTGTACTATAATAAGCACATATATATACATGCTGAACAGAACTGTAAAATAAAGTGCTATCGTATTAATCTAACTTGCTCTTCCTTGGGTAAAGCTATCAGACAAGAGGTTGCCAGATTGAAAAACTGCTTTCCAGTTTTTTGTGTCCATGTATCAGATGTAAGTGGTTTGTTCGCTGCGTTCGCTGGTTTGTTAATATTTCTTACAGCACCTTTAACGGGCAACTCTACAGTCTAAAAACTACTGGGTTGTTTTAACCCAGTTTTGGGTCAAATATGGACAAACCCAAGCATTGGGTTAAAAAAGTTATTTTCAAATCTAACCCAACGGCTGGGTTAAGTTGGGTTAAAACAACCCAGCATTTTTTAGAGTCTAAATGTCTTGAAGTTTGTAAACCAAGTTTGTACCTCCACTTTTAAGAGCTGGTGAAGATTTAGGTTGTGCTTTGCCTTTGTTTCTGTTGTGACTCTTCCTCTTTCCTTCCGCCGCTCTCACAGACCGAAGCAGAACCTCGCTGGCTTTGAAGAACGCCACCAGGAACGGCTGTTTGGACTGAGGTCCGTTCCTCCCGATGATGCCGGCAGATTTCATGTTGATGCTTCTACCTGATAATCCAACAGATGAATACGATTACAGAGATCAACGTTAGACAAAAAGCCATGATCAAGACACGAAAACCTCGTCCTGGGTGGCTAAATCACCACAACTATGTATGACATCTTCTATGGAGCGCACAGATGCTGTAGTGATTGTCCAAATGTCAAACTGAGTGAAACTGATCCTAAAAAGCTGTCAACTTCGTGGCATCGGGTTCCCATTTAAGAAAGAGGAAAAACTGGGTGTAGTCGTGACTCAAAGATGATCCTTCTGTGGAGTCTCACATTGGTAAACCTGTCTGTTTTGAAGCTAATGACTCTGTGAATGAAAGTTAAACCATCTGTATTTCATGGTCCTTATTTCCAGTAAAAAGTGAATGCAACAATAATTGAAAACAACAAAAGGCCGTCTGCAGGAGAGAACACTTAGAGATGACAGCGCTATTAAAGTGACCAGTGATGGTTATTATTCAACAAATGAGGAACAGCATTAACCTGCCAGACTTCCATTGTAAAGTACCACTAAATGCAAAACACATCCCACATTCACAGTGTGTGTTTCTCGTAACTCCCTGTTTAACCACCGCGGATAACTCATCGCTGTAACGTTACTGCACATCCGTCATTCGAACCACACTGCTTCAACAATATAGAACTGTAGTTAATGACTAATTACAACTGTTGAATAAGATTTAATTCATGTCAGATTATTGCTGTAAATACGATCATGGCCTCTGATGGCCTTTTGATCTTCATTGTTTTGCTTTATTTCCAGATGTTTGATTCAGTCGCAGGTTTCCCTCGTCATATAAGGCATTTTAATTCTCTTGACAACTAAAGGACGTCTAATGAAGTTTATATATGGAAGGACGGATATAGATTGCACTGCATGTTAGCTTTCTTATTATGGCCAAGATCATGATCCATTGAAGTCCACATGTCATAAACTATGTTTCTGTAGCTGTATTTCCAGTAACACTTTATTTAAAGTGATGTATTTACATGTTTCTACATGTAATAATAGTAAATTATGCATAATTACCAGTAACTAACCCTAACTGTAACTCTACAAAGTATCTTAAGATAAAGTGTAACTGTAGTATTAATGCTTTTGTATTCGCACTCAAAACATTTGCGAGTGAATCCAAAAGCATTGACATATAATTTTTAACAATTAATTAGAGCTGTCAAACGATTAATCAGCGATTAATTGCTTCCATAATAAAAGTTTGTTTTTACGTAATATATGTGGGTGCACTGTGTATAATAATTTTTGTTTGACAGCCCTAGTTAATTATTAAAAAATATGTGTCAATGCTTTTGGATTCACTCACAAATGTTCTGAGTGTGAATGCAAAAGCATTAAAACTATGGTTACACTTTATTTTAAGGTACTTTGTAGAGTTACAGTGAGGGTTTGGTTTATTTGGTATAAGATTTGGTGAATCTTTATTTTGGATGCGATTAAGCGCGATTCATTGTTTAACAGCCCTATAATTAACACATAATTGACACAAGAATTGAACTGAGCTAGATGATGACACTATTGTCTTCAATAGAGTTGCTTTATATGTAAATCAAAATTGTTTCATATTTGACGAATTTGGCAACATTGACACTGACTTATTAAACTGAATTGACTGAAAAGAGCTGCTTTACAGCAGGAGAGTAAATAAGTCTCATATTTGATTACTGTGAAGCTGCTTTGAAACAATGTATTGTATAAGCACTGTATAAAAAAGATATTGTATGACTTGTTAACAAATTGGGATTGTTGAAACTTTTTTTGCAACACTTTGACCATGTGATAATTTCATGAGCATTTCTACAGATTTGTAAAGATGCTTAAAGTATTGGAATTTGACTTTTTGAAATGTCAAATTTTTATGAAGAAGTACTTGATTTATTGAAAGATAATATATGGGAAATTTATTTAAAATTTTATTGATAAAAAAAAACAAAAACTTTTCACAAATAAATAAAGCTGCAGTCCATCTAATATAGAGGCATTTCATATGCTTGATATTACTCTTATAAATATCCAAGTATATGAGACAGCTTTTATTCTTCAATTCGATCATAATCTCTAAAAAATGCTGGGTTGTTTTAACACAATTTTGTGTAAAATATGGACAAACCCAGCCATTGGGTTAAAAAATGTAATTCAAATAATTCAAATGAAATTTAAAATGCTTAAAAAATCAAATAATAAATCAAAGTCTGCTCAAATGATAAATCAAATGCTCAAATGCATTTTTATTTCCTCATTTGTGGAAGCATGAGCTGTAAGTTAAAACTCTTTTTTTATTTATTGAGCATTTGATTTGCCATTTTCGATGTTGGTTTGAGCATTTGATTTATACTTTGTCCATCTGATTTATGATTTGAGCATTGAGCATTTTAATTATGACAGATTTATACTGGGTTGATAGTGAAAATTAAAAATCAAATAAAAGTGAGTTTTGACTTGATTTTTGATACAGTTCATGCTTCCACGAATGAGGAAATAAAATTGCATTTGAGCATTTGATTTATCATCTGAGCAGACTTTGATTCATTATTTGAGCAGATTTTGATTTATTTTTTTAGCAGACTTTGATATATTTTTTGAGCAGACTTTGATTTATTATTTGAGCAGACTTTGATTTATTATTTGATTTTAAGCATTTTAAATTTAATTTGAATTATGTAAGGAAAAAACTTCAATAAAGAAAGATAGTGGTCGATAAATGAGATCTCTGATTGTATTTTTTCAGCGACGTTGTTTCTGAAAGTAGGTTTTTCCACTCATTTCTCCCATAGGGATTTCAGAAAGGTCTTGCCATGAAGCGAGCCAATCAGCTGTGAGGACAATCATAATATTACAAACTTTGATTTGAACTATGAAGCAAACGTTTTTGAAAATCGGACAAAAAAACAAAGCTGTGAACCGGCTTAGTGAGGGGAAGTCCTGGCCTTGATTTTACAGGATGGTGTGTAAAGCGGTAACGCGAGGAGTGTGTGCGTCCTCAGCTCTTACCATCAGTGGTCTCCACACACAGCTGAAGGCCCATGTTCTGCTGAGGGTTCAGGAGCCAGTGATTGCTGGTGGCCGTGATGTCGAACACCAGCCAGCCTCCGTCAGTGGCTCGCACCTTCTTCCAGTCCAAGAGAAATGTCTCAGCATCCCTAAAGAGACAGGAAGAACACACTGTGATTTACATTACATTTTCAAATGTCACCCTCCCACGCAAAGAGATAAATGTTAAACAGCCATGACATGTTTAAAATCCCAGACGAATGAGCTGGATCTTGCTAATTGCAGTCATTCTGCATGTTAATTAGCAGTGTTGATTATACCATACAAAAACAAATATTGAAATGTGTGCGACTAAGCTCTCTCTCAACTCCTCCTTTTCATCTCGACCACATTTCTGTCAACAAGCCATTCCTGTTCATCTACTTAACTGATGTTCTACTGAAACAGGGCCACACAGTGAGACTGATCACACACACACACACACACACACACACACAGAGACAGTGTCGTGTCCCAGCATGCCACAGTGCGGGCGAGCGCCACACCACAGTCTCCAGCGTCCCGGGGACATCTCAGTGTTCTCGTGTGCCTTTTAACTTCATGAGCGATTGAATACAACTGACATAGAGCAGACTCTCTGCGTGTCCACGGAGAAACGGAAAAGCAGATTTTAACAGATGTTATCAGAACTTTCCAAAAAGTACCATGGTATCCTTTGAAGAGCCCTGGAGTGCCATGGATAATGCTAAATCATTCAGAGCCATCAAAGTGAGCATCTGAAAACATTCAATTCCACGGATGATTCTTTTAATACTTTATTAAGAGCAATCCCGAGACATGTTCATTTGTCTTCAACCAAATATTCTAAATCAAAACAATTTTTTTTTCTGTATTTCATTTATTAAAGCACCATCTGTTGTCAAAAACATTGTTCTAAATGTCTTTTTTTTCAGAGACTGAAAGTATTTTTCCACTCATTTCTCCCATAGGGTTTCAGAAAGGTCTTTGTTATAAGCCATGAAGCGAGCCAATCAGCTGTGAGGACAATCATAAGATTACAAACTTTGATTTGAAGCAAAAGCTTTTGAAAATCAAAGGTACAAGATTGTGAACCAACTTTCGATTAGGGGAAGATATATATATATATATATTCATTTTGATTTTCAAAAGCTTGCTATATATATATATATATATATATATATATACATATATTAGTGCTGTCAAACGATTAAAATATTTAATCGCGATTAATCGCATTAATTTCATAGTTAACTCTCGATTAATCACACATTTTCTAAATGTCTTTTGATTTCTTTTTGTTACATTATTTTTTCTCATTTTAATGCTCTTATCAACATGGAAAAGTGGATTGGCTTGTTTAGTGCAAATGTTTTATTATTATTATTATTATTATTGAAAATAAGATTGTAATAATGTTCAATTTCACACTAACATACAAAATAATCACTCACACAATGTAACACTGTCTATCAATAAAAGGGTGAAAAAGAAATACGACGAGGTCCTGATATTGGCGAGGAGGTGGAGAATTCGCATCATCTGTGTGTGTGTGTGTGTGTGTGTGTTTGCTTGGCCATCATCAAGTGGTGTTTCAGACTAGACGTGCTGCGATGATGATCAGTTCGCACAACGACAAAACACACAGATCACTTGCTCTTGTTAATGGGACAATTTGGCAACTTTTTAAAAGTAAACTTTCCATTCTGAATCCTGGCGTCTCGCCGCTCGTCATCCACTCAAAACGTTACGTTACTATTTGGCCGGCTCGCAAGCCGAAACGAGTGTGTGCGGCACAAAACGTCTTCGCGCTGCGATCTGAAACCCATTCATTTCAATGGCTTGCGCAGCGCGAGGACGCTTTGTTGCTTCTCCGAACCAGAAGCGCAAGCGGATCTAGTTAGACCGTAAACAAAACAACAGGCACGAGCACCGACGCACACACACTCGTTTAAGCTTGCGGCTTTGAGTGACGCCGAAATGGATCAGGACGCATGCCGTCCTGTTGCAAAAGCATGTGAAAAAACTACAACGTTTGCTAGGACAAAAAGACCGTTAATCGCGCGATAAAAAATTTAACGCCGTTAAAACGGGTTTTGCGTTAACGCCGATAATAACGCGTTAAACTGACAGCCCTAATATATATATATATATATATATATATATTTATGGAAACGGTTAGTTTGAATCCTTGATTCTGATTGGTCAAGAGCTGTGCTTTATTCACGATAAAACACGGCTACGACCGCTTCACCCAACGGTTCTATTGATCGCTGCGCAACACTGCGGTTCTATGTTGTTTTTATTTGAGCTTTCATGCATTTTACACATTGGAACGTTGTTGCTGTTCACACTCTGGGACTATTTTTTCCAGTGGAAGGTAGGCTTTTAGTGATTTTACTTCAAGAAAGTTGCACTAACATTGTTTTTTACTTAAATATTGTGTGGCAACCGTTTTATAAAAGCAATAAGATACTCGAGGCAAGTGCTGTATCGTGAATAAGTAACGGAGATGTGGAGTATATTAACCAATGTGGAGAAGACCAGGGAGATGGTGGTCAATTATCACAGACCTCGGCGGCCTCTCTGGTGAACATCCAGGGAAGGGATATTGAGAGAGTGGAGACCCTTGAATAAGACCCTTATTCATCGTCTGGAATCGTTTAAAGCCCTTTGAACAGTTTGCACTGAAACTGTCTTTTGGACCTTGAACCGTTTGGTTCCCATTGAAGTCCATTATATGGAGACAATCTTGGAATGTTTTCATCAAAAACCTTAATTTCTTTTCCACTGAACATTCGGATGACATGGGGGTGAGTAAATTATCAGCTAAAGTCTTTTTTTTTTTTTTTTAAATTGGACTACTCCTTTAAGCTTGCACATACAGTGGCATCACAGCACAAAACTGAATAAGTGTTGGTTCTCGTTCCCAGTCCCATTACGGTATCCCGTTCCCTCCACAGAAGCGTTCGAGGTGTCGTTTACCACCGTGTCATTAACACTCGCAGTGGGCAGGCTATATGAAGCGGGTGCTAAACTGTGAAACATTGAATTACATTAATCACAGGAAAATCCAGGCGGGAACGTGAGAAGTTGTGGGACCTCGTAAACACAGTCACGAGGTCCAGTGCTTCTGATGGCAGGATCCGTTTTAAACCCTTGTTTCATTGCCCCGGGAGAGCCATATCTCAGCCGCATTCATTCATGCTCCTGTCGGTGATGTGCCTGTGTGCGACTCAAGATAAGTCACGGGTCTCCATCTAGATTAGAGGACCATTAGAGCCGTGGAGAGGCAGGTGGGCACACTTTTAGAAAGCGTTGGAAGTCTATTAAGGCCAGATGGCCCTGTCTGGGGTGCAAGCGCTCTGACAAGCGGGCGAGATATGCAAGGAGTGATAACTGATGGACTTTCAAGACTTTCATAAGTGCTGGAACTTGCAAATGAGCTGTTAATGGAAAGCTTTATCCATGGCCATTACCAGCCACTCTATCTGGTGAGACTGAGGAAGAACAGGTTTGCTTTGGTTCGGGTGGGAGAACATTTTGAGGTGGTCTAAATGTCACGGAACGAAGCTGACCTGATGTCATGGAGCCCGGCTGACTATATCCTAGAGAATCAGCAAAGCTGGGGTCGTTTCTTAGGAAAACTGTTCCCATACATCATTCCACGACGGCTGTGCATTAACTGCGCAGGTTTGAAGATATCGAGAAGGACTCGAGTTACTATTCTAACTCAAACCTTACTGAGCCACACTGACATGAGCAATGCAACACTGGAAAACATCTTAATTAAGACAGATATATTAGTTCAACGCATTCTCATCCCAAGGCGCCATAGTTTGACACTTTTGCAAAAGCGTAAATATACAACGCACAGGGTACCCTTTAGCGCCAAATGAGACGGTTAAGTTTTAGGTATGGGGTAGGGGTAGGGTTAGGCCAGTAGGAGGCGCCTTCTGCCCGCTTTATTTTTACGTCTCATTTGGCGCTAAAGGGTACCCTGTGCGTTGTATATTTACGCTTTTGCAAAAGCGTTTGTATATGGCGCTTTGGGATAGAACGGGCTGATTAGTTAATATCATTGAACCAAACTATAGATAGGGCTATCAAACGATTAATCGCAATTAATCGCATCCAAAATAAAAGTTTGTGTTTACATAATATATACAAGCATGTGTGTGTATATATATATATATATATATATATATATATATATATATATAAAATAATTATACTTTATTTTGGACGCAATTAATCACGATTAATCGTTTGACATAAACTCTTTCCCCGTCAGCGCCAATTTTCACATTTTCACAAAACTTTTATGTCACCCAGAATATTTAATGGTATGAACATCTGAACATACAACTCATCAAGAGAAAGAACAGAGTTTCTGCTTTTAAACAAACACACAAAACTTTTATCAACACTTGAATGTGGGGAAATTTCATAAAAACAATCAACATTTTGAATATTTGCATTTGTTGTCAAAGACTTCGTATGGATGGGATTCAGAAGTTTGTTGCAGTCGAGTCGATCAACACAAGCGTCACAGTCGTTTGCTCTTCATGGGTTCAAGATTTCACTCAGTGATGTTCGTCAGTTTTGATTCATATGCTGTTGAATGTTTAATGATGGTGTTATTTTACGTGGGCGTCAGCAATGCTTCTATCACTTGTTTCTGCTTCTTCTTTACTTGTTTTGTTGATGTGTAATCATATGGTGCCCCCTACCGTATGACAATGAAAACCCAACCCGATCTCACGGCAAAATACGAATTTTATGAGGTGGCTAATTCGTAACAATTCGTATCGACCTCACTTGTACGAATTAGTAAAATTTTTGCTAAATCGTACATATTTTACGAGTTGGCCAACGAATGACCTACCCCTGACCCCGCCCCTAAAACAACCCATCACGTGGGTTTAGACGAATCGTACGAATTCGTTACGAGTGAGGTTGTATGTATTAGTGCGAATTAGCCACTTTTTAATCACTCGTACGAATTGGTCGTGAAATAGCGTAAAAAAACCTGAACCGGGAAGCCTGAAAATTACAGCAATGACGGGAAAGAGTTCATTTATAGCAACAAAACTAATTTTAATGGATTAAATCAGGTGGAATTCGCAGTATTGACGGTTACCACATTTTACAGTGCATTTTAAATGTCTATGATATAATTGGTAAAACTTTGCAATAAGGTTCCATTCATTAACATTATTTAATGCACGAACATGAACTGACAATGAGCAATACATTTGTTACAGTTTTTATTAATCTTCGTTAATGTTAGGTAATAAAAATGCAACTGTTCGTTTTAGTATGCATTCACTCCATTAAATAATATTAGCAAATACAACTTTTATATTTGAAAAATTTTGTAAATGTTGAAATTAAGATTAACTTAGATTAACTATTTGTTTTGTTAGTAACAATTAATTTCCATGACAAATGTTTATGATTAATAGATATTTATAAAATTATTATAAAACATAATATATTAGAGCTGAGATCTGAAAATAAAACATCTTCATGATATTTCAAAAGTTAATACATTCTAAACAATGCTGGGTTTTTTTAACCCAAATTTGTGTAGAATATGGACAAACCCAAATGTTGGGTTAAAAATGTAATTTCAAATTTGAACCCAACTTCAACTTCCACTTTCAACTGTACATTTTTAAATTGCATTTTTAACCCAACATTTGAGTTGGTCCAAATTTGGGTTGAAACAACCCAGCATTGTTTAGAGTGTATAATACTCAAGTAGATAACGGTGAAGTGGCTGTCCAAACTAGAGCCTCAACTGGACTTTATTAAAGTATTAACATTAAGATTAATAAATGCTATTTTATTTTGCTAAGTATTTTTCATTATTAGTATATCTTCTAACAGTTAACAAATGGAATCTTATGGTAAAGTGTTACACACCTTTTACAGTAAACACTACATTTCCATGACAATCGTTTATGATCACTGAACACTCGAGTATGATGAAGATGAGCAGAACTGGCTGTAGACCTGTGTAATATCAGATTTAAGGCAGGAGACGGGGTGATGCTGGAAGAATCATCATGGATGAGCAGCGCAGATGTTTATACACTCTTCTGTAATGATTGACAGGATCAGATGAACGAGATCCTCCTCAACCTTGCTTTTAAAACTCCATAAAGTAAATCTTCTATGTGAAATACTCAGAATGATAAAGATACTAGTCTGGCATCTGGGTGTTTTACATTGGGTTACATATTAATAGATCCTGTAGTAAATAAGTAGTTGTAAAAGCTTGGTGTTCCTGAATAATGTCACAGGTTCCAGCCTCGCGTATTTAACGTCCTCCGCACATGTCCTGAAGCTGCGTGATGGATCATCCGAGGCGGTGTGCGATATCATCAGCTTCTCGACGGTGACAGACGACAGTCTCCACAGATCCTGACGCATGCGGTTTCATCGTCACGAGGGAAACCTCCAGACAGACTCCAGACGCGCTCGCGTAAACAGGATGTGCTTTTATTTTCCGCTTGATTTCCTGCCTAAAGTGTTTCCCAGACCAGGCCCAGCTTTAAGAGACTTTCCTACAGGTTTAATTGGAAGTCAGGTTTCATTTGAACTCAGCGTGTTGCTCTATGGTAAAAACAGCCACTGATGCTTTGTTCAGCTTCTCGTCTCATTAGTATGCATAAAGCAAGATTCATTTTATATGCAGTATTTGTTTAGACTAATGTTTACAAATCCCAGTATATATCCCAGTTAGTTTGTACCATTTGGATTTAGTTCATTAAAAGTGTCTTTTTTTCTGATAACATTTCTCCATCATTTAAAGCTTATATATTAAAGCTTGCATATAATATAATATAGTAATAATAATAATAATAATAAAGTTTAAAGTTAATTGTAAATGAATATATTTGTGAATATTATATATAATATTATACATATAATATATAATGAATATTATTGTATTATAACTGAGTTTGTTCAAACACCTGCATCTATTGCAGTTTTGGTACACCATGCACTGTAAAAATGAATGCGCTTTATCTAATAAAAGATTGGTGGCAACAGATTACAAGCAATATTATTACTTTAATTTAACAATAGAATTGAGTGATAATTAATCAAATTAATTCCTTAAAAGTTAACAATTTAAAATGAGTAAAACGTACAAAAAAAGTACATTTAAGTCACCATTATGATGATCGGTGTATGTTTTAGGTTTGTTGTAAAATGACGGTTTTCTCCTTCAGTGATTCTGCTTGTTAACATCAGATGTTGGCAATATAAAATAAAGAGTTCTTAATTAATCTTTTTTGGTGTAAATTTTACTAATTTTAAAAGGTTAACTTGTAAGGAATAATTTGATTAGTTATTACTCAGTTCTAATTTGTTGAATTTAATTAATAATATTGTTTGTAATCTGTTCCCACAATTTTATTGATTAGATAAAGCATATTCATTTTTACAGTGTGGTAATAATAAACTACACTTTTATATGAAATGTATCCTTTTTTCCAGCAAGAACAATTCTGGAATGTTTTCATCAAAAACCTTAATTTCTTTTCGACTGAAGAAAGAAAGACATGGACATCTTGGATGACATGGGGGTGAGTAAATTATCAGCATTTTTTATTTATTTTAATTTTAAAGTGAACTTCTCCTTTAACACCAACATGAACTGACAAAGAGCAACTCAAACAGAGGACTATACACACACAAGTTAATTGAGGGAGAAAACAAGCGACAGGTGGGGCTTATCAATCAAACAATGTAACTATGACAACAAATAAGAGGCGGGAACATAGGAAACAAAGACAATACAAACACAGATCTAACAGACACACACAGTCTGAGCTGCTTCACGGTAGACACTCTTTAACAGACTCGCTCTTTAACAGATCTGAAGAACTGACTCATTAGCAGCTTTTCTTCACTACTCATCCAGACACTTTGAATAAATGTGGGAAATTCCCTGAGAATGAATTATTTATAGCTAAAAGGAGGGCAAAATCTGTGCTGAATGCCATCTCAATTACAACTGTTCTGAATAGTGCATGACTACTCTTAGAAGAAAAGGCTTCATTGGGCTTCTACATACTCAACTCCAAAGAACTTTTTATGCTACAAACGGTTATATAATGACAAGAAAGAACCCTTTTGGCACAATAGGCTGTTATTCATTCATATATTCTGCAACATTTTGAAGTTGTTATTAAATTATTGTTCATTAAACTGTTTTAGTAACTTAATATCACATTTTAATCATGCTGATTTTTGGAGGAGAAAAACTGAAACGGCACTCTTCGTGTGATATCTGATTAACTACATAAACTGATATAAATAAATACATTTTCTAACCCCCATATCTTGAATTTTGTGATCATTCACATGCATTCATAAATACATTTTAAGGTCTTGATGTTTGTCAATAATATGAAATATTTAATCCAGAAAGGACAAAACAAATGATAATGAACACTCCCAGAAAAAAAGTAAAAAAAGATGTCACTGAAGCTGTACCTTTTTAAAAGGTAAACTTTTGTCCATTTTAGGTGTTAATATGCCCATTTTATGTGTTAATATGTCCATTTTAGGTGTTATTATGTCCATTTTATGTGTGAATATCTCCATTTTAGATGCTAATATATAAATTTTAGGTCCTAATATGTACATTCTAGGTGCTAAAAGGTCATTTTTAGGTGTCAATATGTACATTTTAGGTGCTAATATGTACATTTTAGGTCCTAACATGCACATTCTGGGTGCTAAAAGGTCATTTTTAGGTGCTAATATGTACATTTTATGTGCTAATATGTACATTTAGGTGTTAATATGTACATTTAGGTGTTAATATGTACATTTTAGGTCCTAATATGTCACATTCTAGGTGCTAAAAGGTAAACTGTAGGTGTTAAAATGTACATTTTAGGAGCTAATATGTACATTTTAGGATGCTAATATGTACATTTTAGGTGTTAATATGTACATTCTAGGTGTTAATATGTCCATTTTTAGGTCCTAATATGTACATTCTAGGTGCTAAAAGGTACATTTTAGGTGTCAATATGTACATTTTAGGTGCTAATATGTACATTTTAGGTCCTAACATGCACATTCTGGGTGCTAAAAGGTCATTTTTAGGTGCTAATATGTACATTTTATGTGCTAATATGTACATTTAGGTGTTAATATGTACATTTGGGTGTTAATATGTACATTTTAGGTCCTAATATGCACATTCTAGGTGCTAAAAGGTAAACTGTAGGTGTTAAAATGTACATTTTAGGAGCTAATATGTACATTTTAGGAGCTAATATGTACATTTAGGTGTTAATATGTACATTTAGGTGTTAATATGTCCATTTTAGGTCCTAATATGTACATTCTAGGTGCTAAAAGTTACATTTTAGGTGACAATATGTATTCCAGTTCCATATAGAACCTTTTCCCTGGTTACAAAGAGCCCTAAAGGGTTCTTATTATTGAAGCGTTCTGTATAGAACCTTTTAGGGGTTCCAAATACGTAGCGCTGATAGAAGCTTTTAAGGTCCAGACATTCTTCAAAAGTAATTTTAGGAACAGGATCATGTGAAACCGGTGACCAGTGTAATGTACATGTGGAAAGCTCTCACCTGTTTGGATATTCTTCTGATGACTTGGTATATGGTGACCTTGAGTGTGATGTTCTCATATCTGACGGGACTTTGATCCTTATAAATCCTGAACTCGGCTGCGGTCACCGCCTCACCCTCGGGGATCTGAGTGAGGTCGAAGCGAAACTCCCGGTAGTGTCGTCTGTGATGGGAGAAATCCTTATCCCTCTCCACTGCACGGAAACACAAAGCACACAATGAGAAGAGAAGCTGCACACTGGATCCACACTGTAAGTATATCACACACACGTTAAGTGTCGAGAACTGCTTTCTTTAAAAAGTCATTCATCAAAACGGTCAACATTCCTCGCCTAATCCAAACATTTGGACGAACCAACAAAAGCAATATCCAGTCCATTACAGCAGGCGTCTGAGCACAGGTAGCAGCCGCACAGGCCTTTCCCTGTGTCCGTGATGAATGAGCTGTCAGGGAAGAAAAACAGCCAGTCGCTAATAACACACTGCGTTCGCAGAGGACACAAATTCCATGTTTTTGTGAACAATGTATCAAGATTTCTGACCTCCCAAGATTTTCATTTCTAATCTGCAGAGAGAGCGTGTGTGTGAGAGGTTATCACTGTCGGGGATGTAGTGTGACCTCTTAAACATGTCCTAATGATGGAGACCTTAATGAGGACACATATTGGATATATAGGAAGTGCCTGGTATACGTCTTTCTGCATATATCTGGAGGACTATCACACACTGCATTCCCTCCAACAGACCCGAGAGTGGTCAGGAGAACACAGGATTCATCTCTGCCTCTCAGAATCAAGATTACATCATTCTCATCCATCAGCAGTGAAGTCATTACATGATCAGTTTCTTGATTTTTTTAAAAAAAAATTAAGGCAAGCACATGTTTTTTTTTCAAGCACATGAGTTGATACCAATGTACAATATTGTTTTATTATATATAAGTTAGTTTTATTGTGGTAGAAACTATGGATACTATGATGCATTTTTCTAAGGGAATAAACGGTAACACTTTACAATACGTGTGCACTAATATGCATTAATTCATGCTTAACTAATGCACAGATAATCATGAGTTAATGTATAACTCATGAAGAGATAAACCATTAATTAATGATTACTGCATCAGCAACTAATAAAGAGTCTATATGAGTAATAGATTAAGTAATACATGAATTGCTATTAATTCATTGTGTCATTGTGTATTAATTCCTTAATAACATATTTTATTAACTAATAGTGTAAATTAATGTGTTAATTACCACAATTAATCAAAGCTATGCACTTCAACTTCCAGTTGTCTGCTTTAATTAATCATTAGCTAATGATTTGCAAAGGGATCATTATGTTATGACTTTACTTGTTGGGGCACATCCTTATTAACTAGTCATTTAGTAATTTGCACATGAATTTGCACTAACAATGAAGTAATTAATCATGTATTAATGCATATTAGTGTACCTGTCATAATATCTGGAAGTTAAAATACAAGGCTTTGGCTCATTCTGGTAATTAACATATTAATTAACACTATTAGTTAAAAAATTAGTTATTATGGTTATAATAATTAGAATTATAATTAATCCACAATTATATATTTAATTAATTACGATTCATGTATGAACTACTACAGACTCTTAATTAGTTCCTAATGTGGTAATCATTAATGAATAGCTTAAATAATCATTAGTTACACATTAATTCAGTATTATCTGTGCATTTGTTAAGCATGCACCCTTATTGTAAAGTAGAGATACACTAAATTTCTCTGATTATAACGATACAGAAAAAAAATACATAATTTCTTCAAACGTACATGTATGATTCAGAGTAAATAGACTCATCTCTGGGGTTTTTCCAGATATAATGAACTGAGACACTGGAGAACTTTCCTGAGGGAAACGCAACATTGTTCACAAGCTGTTTTACTGACGTCTTTCAGTGGTTGAAACACAGATTGAGACATGATTCATTTCAGTAAGTTGTACTGTATATTTCAACACACTTTTAGATGCTCATGCATTTTCTTTATGCTATAACTTGTAATAAAGTGTAAGAAAAGGCTTGTGCTCCGCTGATACTGCGATCTCACGTCACATTTAAGAGAACAAAACGCCATCTATTGTTTGAATTACAAGATAAAATGGACAGAATATGATCCTGTGAATAATCCTGTGATTATTGGATGTGAGGCGTTAAAAGTCATGTTTAATGAAGGGAAAAAACCACAGACCGACAACCCTGAACTACAGGTGATTCACAGGGTCAAATAGAGCCTGTTTCTGTGTGTCATTGTCACGTTAACTTGCCATTTTCTTCACACACAGTATGAGTTACGGTCTCGCTTTTCCACTCGCTTTTGATTGACAGGATATCACCAGCCCTGATCATCAGCTGGTTTTAAACAATCGAGAATTTTAATTGCTTTTATATATGCATTATACATAAAATACTTGTTTTTATTGACCTATTTTAATGAAAAGAAATTAAGTATATGTTTAAGGGGGAAGGCATTTTATTTGAATGACAGAACTGATTGAGAAATGCACTTTTATAATGAGTGGACATCTCAGTTTGGAAGAGATGAAACTGAAACTGAACTCTAATTGTTGTTACTGGACTTCAACACACAAACTAACTCGTGTATCCGTTGCCTAAAGCCGTGCATTCGTGTGATGTACATGTGTGAGTGTGTGTGCGTCCTGATAGTTTATCTACAGTGAAAGTCTGCAGTTACTTAACACGCAGAGGTCAGAGGTCAGGCCACAGTTACAGCAGCTGGCCAGACTCAACTCCAGCATCCTGCATGCTAATCAACAACAGAGGATGATGGGATATAGAGCTTTCCGGCCAATACACAGATATTCTTTCATTAATTCAGTGGATTATTTCAAGAGATCGTTTAAAGTAAAAGTATATTTGGAGTGCATGGCAATGATCCAGCTTTCAACAGAGGCTTAAGCTCTACTCATAGTTTGTCTTCTAATCATTATTTCCTACATGTCTGTATTGCACAAGCTGTTTTTATAAACCCAAATTTGGGTCAAATATGGACAAACCCAATTGGTGAGTAAAATTGCAATTAAAAAATTTAAAGTTGAAAGTGAAAGTTGAACTTGGGGTAAATTTTAAATGACATTTGTAGTCCTCAAAGCGTATTCACTTTATAGCCCTTAATCCTGTAATTGTGGACAAATGTGGGCACAGAGGACTCAGTGTTATCCTAATTTTTATTTATTATAAATGTCATATCACTGTCTTTGATAAAGTTTTGTCTATAATTATGGTTATTTATAAAAGTACCATATTTTCTATCTAAATTATGCTTATTTTTATGTTTTATTTTTTAAAAATGTATAACTACTTTAAAATATCATTCCAATAAGATCTAGCTAAACCTAAAGATGAAGTGACTTTGCTGTCACCTGGTGTCTTATTTTGGCTTATTTTAGAGTGCTCTAAATGACAGTTTTTCCCATTCATTTCTATGGGTGCCCATTTTTGACCCAAATACAAGATTAAGGAGGTTTTTTTCACACACTTAACATTGTAGAATTGAGTCAAAAACAATGTGTGTGTGTTCAGGAGGCAAACTTAGGAAAAGTAGCCAAGTCTTGTACCGCTCAGATCAAGGGAAGTATTTTTAAAAAAATAAATCAAAACTCTTTTGCCCACTTTTGTCCAGAATACAGTTTGTCCATATTTTACCCAAATTTAGGTTCAAACAACCCAGCATTGTTTAGAATATACTAGCCACAAGAATTGTATATATAATGCAAACACAAACCCAAATGTGGGTCAAATATGGACAAACCCAACCGTTACAAATTTGTATTTAAAAATGAAACCCAATGTCTGGGTTTGTCCATATTTGACCCAAATTTGGGTTGAAACAACTAAGCATTTTTTAGAATGTACATTCTTCAATTGTAGTCTTTTAAAAATGCATCTGAAATAATAAACTAAGTGCAATGTGGTGTTGACAAAATATAAAAAAATGTCTGATCCATATCAACAGTTCCAGTACTCATTCTCCTCAGAATCAACACACGAGACCAGCTACTCTCTCTCTCTCTCTCTCTCTCTCTCTCTCTCTCTCTCTCTCTCTCTCTCTCTCTCTCTCCCAAACCCACACAAACCCGCCTCCACTCACTCACTCGTTTCATCCGCTCCGCATTAGTATTGTTGCCGTTACAGGGTTTGAGTTTTGGCGTGGGATTGAGTGTATTGCGTATACGTTTACTCGTTCAAAGTGCACACACACACACAGCCGCTTATTTTGTGCTTCTTATTGCACTTAAACATTCAAATACACACAAAACAATGACAAAATGCCAGTCTTGATGAGTATTCACGTAAACACAGTCAGTTATGTTTTAACATAAACAGTTGAGAGAGAAAACGCATGTGTAACAGAATAATGCATCAGCTCTTAAAGTGACAGCAGACTAATACACCGGCTGCAAAATTATGAGATCATATTACAAATATTTATAATGAAGATTTCCTCCATGGTGTCGATGTCAGAATTGTGGCCAGTGGAAATGCTGAGGAACTTTTATCCAGTGGCTGGTGAGCAAAAAACTCAATGTGAAGCCTTTTACTTTACTTACGTAAAAGTATAAACGTAAAAGTTTACTGAAGGAACTATTACCTTGCCAGTGGCCTACCTAGACTACAGTTGATTTTAAAGCATTGTCCTGATCTACTTATTGTGTGTCTTATGTTGTATTGTGTATTTTATGATATTGTGGTTATGTGACTGGTGTACACTGATGCATTACTTTAATATGTCTCAGGCTCCCTATTATAAGCTTTGGATAGATTCTCTGGGAGGGTTAGTGCCAATTGGTTTGTACCATTTGTCTTGAATTTATGTGTGGGTAAATACATTGATTGAATTGAATTGCATTGAATTGAATTGCATTGAATTGAATTGAATTGAAGCCCTGGCTGTAATTTCTCCATCATCGTTTTAGCACTCGAGTCTGATTGTAGATGGAAAGAGCCGAAGCGCTTTAAAAGCAGACGCTGTACAAGCCCTGATGAGTGGAAACACATGGAGCGTAGGTCAGGTGATGATGGGGACTACCTAAACACACACACACACACACACACACACCGACATATCTGAGCCCCAAACGTTGTTTATGCTGAACGTCTGACATATCCATAAAAACAGCATATCCGCTTTTTGCATTCATCCAGGGTATGGATTTCTATGCTGTGAATAAATTACCTTCAATGGAAGAACCAACAAAAATATGTCAAAACCAGCGTCTGAGGCGTAAATTAGATCTGCAAAGCCAGAGAGAAAGAAAGGCAGGAGCTACTGGCTCCAGATTAGCAGATTTAGAGGAAAAGCGGCCTTTCTTCAAGCTCTTTCCTCTGCTTAACAACAGGAAGTAATTAAGGCAAATTATCCTCAGGTCAGACAGTCACTCGATAAGTTTCCATGGACTGTGAGGTGAGAGGTCACAGCCACTGAAGTTGTATACAGTTCAGTCTTATCGCAGCATTCTTCACATAACAGCAAACACAGTTATTACTAACGACAGGATATTAGCAAACCCTGCATGTAGACGTCGTGCGTGATTTGCTTCACTACGGTCCCGTGCACGCGAGTGTATTCAGATATAATAACACTCTTTACAGCCACATTTTTATTTTCCCTCCAGAACCTGCAATTGCCTCAGAGTTTCCAGTAACCATACAGTCCTATATATACTGTATATAAATACGCCGTTTATAGGGATTTCAGAGGACGGGGTAAATGTGGACGACTATATTCCAGCAATATAAAAAAAAGCACCTGCTATTTTAACATTCATAGAAATTCATTCAATAACATTCCTATGAGATCAGACTAGATATGAATAGCTTTGGAAGGGACAAAAACTTGCTGTAATATTCTAATATAAATGTACAATCACTTCAGTGCACAATATAATCAGATGAAGTCGAAGTGCTAAATATTGTTCCTGTACAATCGAGCATTTTTTATTTTTTCAATAAGCTGTTTTCACTTCAAAATCATCCAGCAAATGAACTGAGGAAAAATGAGGTTTATTTCTCTGTTTAAGTGTGTTTACTCTTAGACTCCAGTGTGTCTGCTGTATCCAACAGGTTATAATTTTACATTTTATAAACTTGGTGAGGCACTAAATCTGTAATACTGCGACGAACCAAACGGTAGCTGGCAATTATCAATAATGAGCATTTAACATCAGGAGCCGGGCTGTAATTGCATTCCTTCTGTAAACGAGCACATACTTGAAGAGTCTGTCTGAGAGACCCGAGGCCCGATCTGTCACACACACACACATGCATCACACTGCTATTTCCTAATTTTCTTACGTTTATAAAAAAGGTTATAAACAAAACTTCACATAAGACCCCAGTTTTAAAACTAATTATCTGACTGGCATTAGCTCTGTAGATTTTTTTTCTATAATGTGACACAACATTCACATTTCTGATAAACACACAAACGTATAGAAATAAGGATTACACTTTATTTGAATGTGCCTTTGTTACAGTGTATAAGTAGTGAGTAATATTGAGTAGCTGGTTTAGGGTTACTTGCATGTAATTATGCATAATTTATATGTTTTATAAAAGTATAACAGTGTAACAATGACACAAAATAAAGTGAACCGAATTAAGTAAAGATATGGGGATACATATTAAAATACACTCTAAAAAAATGAGTTGTTTTAACCCAATTTTTGGGTAAAATATAGACAAACCCAGCCATTGGGTTACATTTTCAAATGACATTTTTTAACTCAATGGGTTTGTCCATATTTTACCCAAAATTGGGTAAAAACAAAAAATAAATAAATAAAAAATCCCTGCGGTTTTGATTAGATCAGAGGAACACATTATGGCAACACGATATTTAGATGGTCCCTGTTGACTATAAGTAACTTTGCAACGACTTATTCTAACCCTAACCCTACCAGTCTACTAACACCCTAATACTTACAGTCAACAGAATGTGTTAAAGGGACCATCAAAATAAAGTGAACCCCAAATTCCAAGTAGCCTATTTTAATTGATTAAGTAGCCTAATATCGAACACGAACATACTTCTATATGGGACACCCAGTTCTATATCATACCTAGATTGACAAAGCTCATCACCATGTCCGCGTCATTCAGAAAGTTGTTGTCGTGCGCGCTGGCCAGCGGCGGGCTCTGACTGGTCAGTGGCGTCGCGCGGTACGGCTGATGCGCGGCGCGCGAGTATCCATGTGGAGCTCCAGACGCGCTTTTACGCGGCTTCCCCGCGAGCGCCTTCCCGAGTATGGCGTCCTCCTCGTCGGTCGTCATCGCGTTGTACAGGTCCAGCATGAAGAGCGGTGCCGACGACGCCTGTTTCCCCGGGAGAAGGGCCGGGGACGGTGAGGCAAGCCCAGGATGGAGAGGATTTCTCTCTGGATCTCGCGCCGCTCGTGGTTGCGCAACCGCCTGTAAATAAAGCTCGAATGCACATGGTTGTCTCCTGAACCGCACTGAACCCCGTGAAGAAAACCGAGACAGCTCCACAGAAGTCCAAACGTTGGCGCTCTCATCTTTCTCTCTCAGGATGATGCGTTCACCAAGCGAGTGCTGGGTTGATGGTGGCGCTCTCCATGGTGCACCATTAATAACTTTGTTTCACTAGCCAAGTCTTTTACTCCGTGGATTTGTGAATAACTCCTTCTTAGATTTCACCTCAGGTCATGCCTATCGCCACTGTAAGGCAACATGTTCTTCTCTAATGCCATTCAGTTGCATCCTCAATTGAATTCTTTGACAAACAGGAGAGAGGAGGAAAAACTTACGAGGACTCTTTTCCCCAGTGTGAGCCGAAGCGCGCGCTCTCAGGAGTCAGTGCATGAACTGGTGAAGTGGAGCGCGCATCCCTGAAGAAGTGCTGGAAGCAGGAGTCCGTCCCACACTCTGGAGGGTTTGCATCAACCTCTAGCGGCCGTGTTTAAAACATCGGTGACCTGGGGCATGAATGCAAGCTCACCGTGAAATGAGAGACACTTGATATATGAGACCTTTCGTGATTAGTCAAAGGAGAAGTCCAGGCGGGCAAACACCTGTCAGCTTTATTTCAGCGTGGCTCGGGCTGTGGCTTATATTCCAGCTCACAGCTATCGAGTGCACTTAGTAGTTCGCTGTGGTGGCAGAGCCATTCTCTGTAAAAGGGCTATTGGAAGACTTCTGCGAGTTTGCAAACTCAAATCTTGGAAACGCTGGCTTATATACTGAAGGATTATGACTGGATTATAACCTATACAACCAAGTATTCATTTCTTTACTAAACTAAAATTGCTAAAATTGTTTTATTACTTTGAGTATTTAGTGAAGGACAATTTTTTTTATTTTTTCTTTAGCGTCAATATAACACACTGAACCCAAGGCGTCATACAGGTGACTGGCGTACTTTAGCGTCAATATGAGATGCAGACCCTACCCCAGACCTACATTTTTTTTTGCTCAAATGTAAACAATAGTATACAAAGTATACAAAACATGTAACATTAATATTACCCTTGCCAGGGGGTATGCCAGACCTAAACCTACCCATAACAGTGCGTGTTATATTGACGCTAAAGGGTGCTGTGTTCGATGAAATGTCATGTCACCTATACGACACCAAAGGATGAGAATGTGTTGGAAAAACGTGGAGAGTTATTGTTGTTAAGTCTACTTTTTTCATTCACCAATCAATTTTTAGGTTTCATGATAAAAAAAACATATAAAAAGATGATTCTCAACCATGATGACATAAGATATAAGACAATGAATTGATATACCATTTTACTTTATGCTTTATAAAAGTCCCATAAATTAGTTATTGCATATTATTATGTTCTCGGGGAACCATAGCATAATTAAGATTTGGCAACATTTCTCATTATAATATCGAATATCTCATAGGAATATTTATGTTGATCATTTATTTCCCTATAATGGTCGTGTCTCTAAAATGCCTGATTAAATGATGCACATGTATGAATTAATGCCCTGTTTTGTAACAGAAAGGCATATTTTGATTAGAAACCGCAGATCATTTTCCTGAAATGTTGATTTATGGCGAGCTAATTTGTCAGATTACAAAATATTATCATATTTCCATAAGTGTGCCAAATTTGATCACTAAATTAATGTCAGTGATTTTTAAACACCAAAGGAAAGTTGTTGTCGAGGTGAAACCTACAAACATCTCTGAAAAATGTCCTGTAACCAAATATATAATCTTCTCCACTATTCCTGGGTCAATGCCGTGTAGGACGCTCCTGATGAGAGACCAGGACCCGTATCCTGTGTATTAAATATGAAGCATATTAAGAGTGAGTGAGCCCAAACTTTTGACCGCTATAGTGTTAAAATTCAATGAATATCAGGATCGGATGAAGAACATGCAGGAAAGTCTCGTCAGGAACATCCGAAATGTTGGAAAGAGCAACAGCGCCATCTAGGACTGGAGTTCAGCGTTTCAACAGGAACAGGTTTGAATATTATTTCATTCAACAGTAATACTCCATAATCTCAGACTAGTTTGATTAGATTGCCTGCTACCTAGAAAATTAATTAACCATGCACATAATTCATGCTACTATATATATATATATATATATATATATATATATATATATATATATATATATATATATATATATATATATATATATATATATATATATATATATATATATAGAGTAGAACTTTAAGAAACATTTCTCTTACAATTTAAAAAGTGATCAATCCATTGCAGGGCATAGATGGAAGTCCAACAGTGTAGCCTATTTGTGTTCCTCACTTTTAGATTTTCCTTTTTTTTAGAGTTGTGAAGTAAGAAATGGTGATATTCTGCCAGTACACATTGACAACATCATAAATAATACTGTTTTTGTAAAAGAACATGAAGCAACAACAACAAAAATAATTAAAAAAGGTTTTAATTAATATTATTAAAAGTCATTCAAACACATGAATGTTATAAAAAAATAATCACTGCAAAAATAAGAAAGCGCTCTCACAGGAGAAGCTGTAACTGATATCAGTTCTTATAAATAACAAAAAAATTATACATTTATTGAAGGTGTGCTTTATTACACTCTTCTACACACCTTTATCAACCAAGGGTAAAAGAAAGAAAATCAGAATTGTGTCTCATTTGCTGTAGAGAAAGGCGGATTTAAATGTACCGTTTCCATTTCAACATTTCCCCACACTCACGAGTGTAATCTGGAGACTGTGGAAAATGTGTGGAAAAACATTCATGGAAAACTGAAGAATATATACTTTTTCTGCTCTAAAATAGGCTAGAAATTACAATTTGTTTTAAATAGATGTTTTAAATGTTTCCTGTAAATCACAAATACCAGGAAAAGTCATGAGAATTGATGTGGGAACCCTAAGGATGAGAACTAGAGAGACGGAGAAGGATCACAGACACGACGAGACCGCTGGTGACGAGTGAGAGCGAGGAAGAACGAGGAGACGATCTCTCCTCACACCGGATGCTTTTCACGAGCTGATGCGTTTCATTCCTCGTGACAAACAGCGGGAACACATCATGGCACGGTGAGACGAGTGTGGAATGGAGTCGTCGCTGGTGTTAATGTAGAATTTACACTTTAAGAGGTACTTCATGTGTCCGTGAGTGCGAGACACTCGTGATCGTCCTGAGATTGGAAAGATTCGCTGTTTTCTCTCATTCACTGACTGTCTCCTCTTTCAATAGTTTGGGCCTTTACTGTAAGGGTCTCTTCTCATCATTGCAGCGTAGCACATGTTGGGATGACACACTCCTGGCTGGCCGGGCTCCCGGGGTGTCCTCTCTTCCCCTCCTCTCCGCCGTGACCCGGTGACCCCGGTTTCCCTGGCGGTCCTGGTTTCCCCACTCCGGCCGAACCCGTCGGACCTGGAGTCAGAGTGAGCTCATTTTAAACTACTGTCCTAAATAATCATGCCTGCTTATAATATCCCCCTGATTATTGAACTCTTTCCCGGCCAGTGTCTTTGAATATACGCGACGTGTAAGCAAAGATCATTTTCACAAAAGTCGCATGGCCCCCAGAATTTTTTGTTGTATGAATATCTGAACACGCGATACTTATGCGTAACACTTTATGGGTGCACTTGCACTAATAAGCATTAATTCATGCTTAACGAATGCACAGATAATACTGAATTAATGTGTGTAATGATTATTTAAGCTATTCACTAATGATTACCACATTAGGAACTAATTAAGAGTCAATGTATTAGTTCATACATGAGTTGTTCTTATTAAATATGTAATTGTGGATTAATTTCACCAAAACTCATTTTTTAACTAATAGTGTTAATTAATATGTTAATTACCAGAATGAACCAAAGCCTTGTATTTCAACTTCCAGATAATATGACCGGTACACTAATATGCATTAATACATGATTAATTACTTCATTGTTAGTGCAAATTCATGTGCAAATTACTAAATGGCTAGTTAATAATGATGTGCCCCAACCAGTAAAGTCATAACATAATGATACCTTTGTAAATCATTAGCTAATGATTAATTAAAGCAGACAACTGGAAGTTGAAGTGCATAGCTTTGAGTAATTGTGGTAATTAACACATTAATTTACACTATTAGTTAATAAAATATGTTATTAAGGAATTAACACACAATGACACATCGAATTAATAGCAATTGATGCATTACTTAATCTATTAATCATATAGACTCTTTATTAGTTGCTGATGCAGTAATCATTAATTAATGGTTTAGTTCTTCATGAGTTATACATTAACTCATAATTATCTGTGCATAGTTAAGTATGAATTAATGCATATTAGTGCACCCAAAACACAAATATTTGTTAACACAAAGCCTCTGGCTTTAAAAAAAGAAAGAGAGACCCGATTCTTTTTTATCAACATTTGAATGTGGGGAAGTTTCATAAAAAATGCGGAGCAAAAATTACAGAAAATCTTGTTTTTGTCAAAGACTAAATCTGAATCAGATGGGACGCTTGTTTACGCCACAGAATAAAATATGAAAAAGGTAATTGTGACTTTATCTCACAATTCTGACTATGACGTGCAATTCTGAGATTAAAAGTCAGCATTTTTTAGACATTTTCACACTTTCCGGCCTAGTAAAAGTAAGCAAGTTTGCACACATCGTTAAGATTGTGTGTGTGTGTGTGTGTGTGTGTGTGTGTGTGTGTGTGTGTGTGTTGTATTGTGTTGTGTTGTGTTTGAATGAGTGTCTATAGTTGGATTGTGCTATAATGTGCTTAAGATGATCTATATTATCTGTGTGTTCGTTAAGGAGGGGTGAAACAGAGAGTAAATAGGCTGATGGTCTGTTTCCTGTATTTATGATGCAATTGTTGCTATAACCATGCGCTGAAGACATATTCTCTTGTTTAACAAGTTTAAAGTTTATTTGTGCATTGTCCCTGTGTCAAATAAAATAATTTCCGTTCCATATAAACAAGACATATTATTGATCAAATTTACTTTTATGTACTATGAACTGGGGGTGTAACATTGTGATGCAAAAAATGTGACGCTATGCATCGTGGATATTTAAAATTAATCACAATAAGATGCAATTTTTCAGCGATCCATCTGGCTGTTTCCATCCGGTTGTAAGAGCCATGTTCCATATTTCAGAATTTACATGTTCACATTTTTATTATGTAAATTTTGTTTAATAATTATTTTTGAATATATTTCTTTGGTTTATATTTGTTCATACTGCACGTCAGTTTTGTTGCGCACGTGAAAAGTTTTTGATGCACATGCAATAAGTTCAGATGCACAGTGGGAGAACTCAACGTTTTTGACCGTTTATCATAATTAATATAGCATAAATTGGCTCACTATAGTAAGTTATTGTGCGCAAGAGTATTCTGCATATATAATATATTTAATACAGGATATATATTTGTGTGTGCTGTGTAGAATTATTTTGTTATATACATGCACACACATGCATGTATATATTTAAGAAAATGTGTTATTCATATATAAAATATTTATATTTATATATAATATAGATGATGTATATATATATATATATATATATATATATATATATATATATATATATATATATATATTATACGTCCAAATAATTCATAAATGTATACCATGCATATGTACTTATATACACACAAATAATTATTACACAGCACACACATATATACATATATATTATGTAAACACACACTTTTTTTGGATGCGATTAATCGCAATTAATCTTTGCACAGCCCTGATATATATATATATATATATATATATATATATATATATATATATATATATATATATATATATGTATATATATATATATATATATATATATATATATATATATATTAGGGCTGTTTTTGATGCACATGCAATACGTTCAGATGCACAGTGGGAGAACTCAACGTTTTTGACCGTTTATCATAATTAATATAGCATAAATTGGCTCACTATAGTAAGTTATTGTGTGCAAGATATATAATATATTCAGCATTATATATATATATATATATATATATATATATATATATATATAATGCTGAATATATTGTATAATAATACGAATGGAAACTTAATATTCCAGTATATTATTAATAATAAAGCATATTAATATTCCAGTAATATTTTACCAGTTAAATAATACTCTACATTATTTTACTGGAAAATCATGCTCTGCTATAAAATAATTGTCAATACTTTTAATATTTAAAATGTTATCCAGTATGTGTCTGCTACTGACAGCTGCTTGTGGAGTGTTATTGGTCATTTCCATAGACTGTAAAAAATATGGACAAAGCGTCTGTGACGTCACCCATAGACTCTCTGAAGACTCTCTTTTTGCTCCCTTTTGGGACCGGCCTCTAGTGGATTTGAGATGTATTGCAGTTTAGCGCACTTCCAGGTAAGCTTCATCTTTCAGATTAAAATGTTTCCGCTTGGTCATTTCATGGCAGTTAAGGCCAGAAAATTAAAATTATTTGGAATTGGACAATGATTCCAAATAAAACTCAGGGCAAATGTGTTCTCAGGGAAAAACTAAAATCATAAAAAAGTATATGACCCTTTTAATCCACACATGAATGGTCTGTTTAATAATTAGTGTTAGTGGTGGTCAGTATCTGCTCACCTGGTGGTCCTGGAAGACCTGGGTCTCCAATTTGTGATCGTCCTTGATTTCCTTTATCACCCTTTTGTCCTGGATCACCTAAACATCAGCCAGAAAAAATCATTTTGTGTGCTTCAAAACAGACTAAATGAATAGGGGAGCGCGGGGCACAACCTAATGTGGGGTTAAATGTAACACGGACCTTTTACGTAGTTACTCAGGGTCACGCAGGTTGTGTTTACGAATAAGATTTTGATTATATTTCGTGAAGATACTGGACAAAGAGTGTTTTGACACCATGCAAGTAATTTTTTTTCATCATAGGTTTTTTTTTGCGGTTTGTGAGTTGGGTGTATACGTTTTCAAATCTAACTTTATATTGCCTTAATCACTGTCTTGTTGGCTCAAACAAAGCACCGTTTTGAAACATGTCAGCAATTCCTAGCGACTGTTAGCTAGGGTTAAAATATGTAATACACAGCGGGGTTAGTTGTAGCACAGTGTTACAACTAAACCACCACGTGTACAATGATAATCAAATGAAAACAGGGAGACACACAACTTTTAAGGTTTGAGTATTTATTTATACATTTAACGGTAACGCTTCCTTTTACAGTACAGTACTTACAGTGTACTTACAGTGTACTTACCTAGAAAGTACTGCTAATATAAGGTAAGTACATGGTAGGTTAAGGGTAGGTTCAGGGTTAGTACTAGTTATTACTCAGTAATTGTAGTTACTAATATAAGTACATAGTATTTACATGGGTAACTGGACTGTAAAGGGAAGCGTCACCCATTTAACTTTGTTGTACTTTCTCAAACATTAAAATGATTACTTCTTTCTTTGATCACTTTTATTTACTAAAAATATGGCAATATACAATTGTGATTTAAGCTCATTTGTATTATTATTACTGTTATTATTATTAATAATAATAATTGTACATGCAGCTGCCACACACAAATCTACTTCAATTGCAATTATTATATTTTATGATTTTATTTATTATTATTTATTGCAAAACTTTGCAGCCCTTTTCTATGTCTCTGTGTTGTTGATGTTGATCCACAGTAGAAGGATGATTGGAGGATGTATGGATATCTACCTATACAGATGCACAAACAATATCAAACTATACAAATAAAATAGTTCTGAATTATGTGTGTTACACACAAGTGTTACAACTAACCCCTCTGTCTGTTACAATTAACCCCGTTTATGGGGTAAGTTGGACCATTTGCACTTCTGTCACTTTCAGTACAACTGCAAAAATGGTATGTCCTACAAAAAAAATCTTTAAATGTCCATTTGTAGCAGAGATGTGTATGTTGCTTGTGTAAAAAGAAAACATATTAATCTAACTTAATTATTTATTCAATTAACTGAGCCAAAACCAAAATGCAATAGGTTGTGCCCCTCTTGGAAAATGTGCTGATACAGATTTCACTGTTGAAGCTTTTAAAGGGTTAGTTCAACCAAAAATGTTATCATAAGTTATTCACTTCTCATGTCGTTACAAACCTGTAAGAGTTTCGTTCATCTTAGAATGTAGAAAAAAATCTTCATTTGTGTTTCAGAGACATTTCTGTCCCTCCATTGACAGCTACGCAACTACCACTTTATGTTCATCATAAAAAGCCATCGTGTCTCTTCAGAAACTTTGGTCTAAACCCCTCAATTCACAAGGATTCGTTTTACAATCTCTTTATGAACTTTATAAAGCATCAAAGTAATGATTGGAGGGACAGAAATCTCGTGAAATTAACAATGAAACGAAAGTGTTATGGGTTTGGAATCAACATGAGGGTGAGTATATGATGATGTTTGGGTGAACTAAACCTTTCATTCAGCCTTAAGCTGGAACAGGTGCAGTCAATCAGTGAACCAACAAATAACCATAGCAACAAATAACCATAGCAACAAATAACCATAGCAACAAATAACCATAGCAACCAGTGGACAGCGACAAAGGAAACCTGAACTAATGCAGGCTAACTTTGGCTCCATTTACACAACACTGTTTTCAAATGAACACTTTGTGTTTTGTCCGTTCATTTACATTTATTCATTTAGCTGACACTTTTATCCAAAGCAACTTACAATTGAAATCATTGAAATCACATCTTTTTCTCTCTGTCTTGGCCTTCCCTCCACACTTGAGACGGCGTATTTATTAATAAAAACGAAGCTTTTTGAAAACGCTTTCTAAAGTAAATACGTTTCGCGACCGTGTAACGGAGATATTTAAAAACAATGACGTAAGTTTAGTCACGTGACGCATATTAAATCCATAAATATTCATTTTAATACTAGTATTGTGCCTGTAATGTGCTGTTCACTTTCACACTGTTGCTGAAATAAGTTACTTCACACACTCCTCATATCACAGTCCTGCAAAACATCACATTAGAGCAGTTGCGTTATAGACCAAACATATAATGGCGTGTGTGCGACCTGGACGCTTCAGTGAATGCTGAGATATTTGACTAAATAAAATGATTCTGCCAGAAGAATTGCAGCGATAACTTTATTATTTATTTTCAGTCTGTATCATCTCAGTGAGCTTTTGTGAGGTTTTACGCATGCGCAGTAACAACGCGTTCTCATCCAAGGCGCCATATTTTGACACTTTTGCAAAAGCGTAAATATCCAACGCACATGGCACCCTTTAGCGCCAAATGAGACGGTTAAGTTTAGGTATGGGGTAGGGGTAGGGTTAGACCACTAGGAGGCGCCTTCTGCCCGATTTATTTTTACATCTCATTTGGCGCTAAAGGGTGCCATGTGCGTTGGATATTTACGCTTTTGCAAAAGCGTTGTATATGGCGCTTTGGGATGAGAACGAGCGGGCAGTAAAGGTGAATTTAGCGTTTTAGAAAGTTTCTCATCCACACTGAAATGTTGGAAATTGCCGGTGTGGACGGAGAGCGTTTTTAAATGAAAATGGCGCTGTCAAATGTATCCGGATGAATGTAGATGTACACACAGTGTGATGTGTTCAGCATGTCTGTACCTTGCATGCCAGGAACACCAGGCCGCCCAGGTAAACCCCGCTGCCCCTGCAGCCCGTTAGAGCCAGATAAACCTGGGAATCCTCGAGAGCCGTGAGGGCCCGGTGGCCCCGGAGGTTCGGGGGTCCCACGCGTGTGTAGCAGTGCTCACAGCCTCTGTGGTGATTGTGCTGGCTACTCAACAGAAGACCAGGAATCTCAGCTGGAACCACAAAACAGAATCAACCTCTGTCAAAATACTGAATATTTTGCAACCCTGTAATATATACACTACAGGTCAAAAGTTTAAGATCGGTAAGAGTTTTTATGTTTTTAAAAGAAGTCTCTTCTGCTCACCAAGGATACACAAAAAATACACAAAAAACACAGTAATATTGTGAAATATTATGACAATTTAAAATGACTTTTTTATGTTAATATATATTAAAATGTAATTTATTCCTCTGAAAAAAAGCTGAATTTTCAGCATCATTACTCCAGTCTTCAGTGTCACATGATCCTTCACAAATCACTCTAATATGATGATTTTATGCTCCAAAAACATGTATGATTATTATCCATGTTGAAAACAGTTTTTTACATTTTTATTTCAGGATTCTTTGATGAATAGAAAGTTCAAAGAACAGCATTTATTTAATTAGAATCTTTTCTAACATTATAAATGTCTTTACTGTAACTTTTGATCAATGTAACTCATCCTTGATGAATAGAAGTATTGATTTCTTATTTATTTCCCCCAAAAATAAAATACAAATTCTTACTGACCCCAAACTTTTTAAAGGGTAGTGTTTAATGTAACAAAAGCTTTCCATTTCAGATAAAAGCTGTTCTTTTGAACTTTCCATTCATCAAAGAATCCTGAAATAAAAATGTAAAAAACTGTTTTCAACATGGATAATAATCATACATGTTTTTGGAGCATAAAATCATCATATTAGAGTGATTTGTGAAGGATCATGTGACACTGAAGACTGGAGTAATGATGCTGAAAATTCAGCTTTTTTTCAGAGGAATAAATTACATTTTAATATATATTAACATAAAAAAGTCATTTTAAAAGGTCATAATATTTCACAATATTACTGTGTTTTTTTTGTGTATTTTTGCTTGAAGTTGCAGCCTTGGTGAGCAGAAAGACTTCTTTTAAAAACATAAAAAATCTTACCGATCTTAAACTTTTGACTGGTAGTGTATTTGCAAAGTATTCCATTTTTATTTTATTTTTTTGGATGGTGACCTGAACAGGATTTTTCACTTGTATAGGCTACAATAGATTAAAAATGCCAGATGATTTTGGATACTCACATCGAAGGATGTCTCTGCAAATCTGTTGAATGTGTTGCTCAGAAAACTCTCTGCCCTGCAAAAACAGTATTTATTAATCTTTGGTACACTGTAAAAGAATGCTTGGCATCTAATCATAATAAAATTGTGGCAACAGATTACAAGCAATATTATTGATTAGATAAATCATATTCATTTTTACAGTGTAATGTTAGTTAATAATAATCCAGCTCTTCATGGTGTGTTCACAAGTGCATTACTAATGTTAACAAATACAACCGTTGAGTTTAAAAATGTATTAGTAAACTGATGAAATTAATATTAAAATGCTGTGGAAATATTGTTCATTCTTAGTTCATGTTAACAAATGAACCGTATTGTAAAGTGTTATTGTAATGTTATATCCTCCAATGAATAGATGATGTTAGAGGAGAGGAAGGCATACACACACACAGAGATTTATTTGTAAACCTAACACATACAGGTCGTCCCTCAGGTCCCGGTGTTCCCGCTGGCCGGTTCTCTCCGCTCTGTCCCCTGGGTCCCGAGGGTCCCGTCTGTCCTGGCTGTCCCGGGGGCCCCTGGTGTCTCAATTGGGCCCCTCTGACCGGCCTCTCCTGCTGGCCCTTTCTGACATGTACACAAACACAGCTCAACACACTCCCACTGGAGCTCATGCTGTTCTCAGATCAGAGATGTGCTCACCTCTCCTTTCTGCCCAGCTGGCCCAGTCAAACCCTGTGTGGAGACCAGTCACACACCAACTGTGTTACAACACAACTACAGCTTTAAACACCTTCTGTCATTAAACACCACAAGAAAAAATTCTGCAAAATCACTAGATCAAAATCTAAATGCTTTGTAGTAAATCCATAGAAAACTGTATAGGATATTTTTGCTGTCACTGTATTTCCCTATACCTGTTATAGAAGTCCCGACAATTTGGACAATTAAGCCACACTTTTTTACCCATAAAATAAAAACATCAAATCTTATGTTCTACTTAGTAATTTGTTTTACTTAGTAATATGCAAAATACTACTCTATGCAATAAAAGTGTTATAAAATGTCTTGTCTTGTAAATAAGCAAGAGGAACTACTCCACCTTGTGGATGGTTGTGTAATTTCAGATCCAGAAATTGTTACTTATTATTAAAATGTTTATTTTGATTTATTTAATCTCTTTGTCCAGTCCTTTAATTTCTAAATGTATACAATTGAATGCGCTGTAGGTTATATTTTTTATATTTTCCATAAATATAATATAATAATATAAGTGTGTGTTTATATCCGTATATATATATTACACACACACATGCAAACTTACATGAACACCAGGTCTCCCAGAGTCTCCTCTTTCACCTTTCATCCCCTGTTCAAATGCATAAGTGTTTTTTAGTAACATATTCATATAAATACATGGAGCTATTCGAACTCTAGGACATCTTAGGGCCGTGAACATCTATAGATAAGCATGTCCAATGAAATCACTCATATTGAATGCACTTCTGTGTGCATTTGAGTACTTGAAATCTTGGCAAATTAAACATGTTTGTTTCATTTATATCAAAAACTTTTATCATATGTCCTGCATTTAAGATTGGATCTTTTTTTTTACCTTTTTCTTCATTTAAATTTCACAGAGTATTTTTATTTTATGCTGCAATAATGTTCTATTTCACACTGCAATCATCCTCAGAAACATTCTGCTTGAAGAATCCTCCATGAAGTGAATGAATACGACTGAATCTGAAAATAAAGGACAATCCTTCTCGTCACAGAGATTTTCATTTAAAAATATATAAAATATACTCACAATAGGGCCCTAAGAAATGAGTTCAATTTTTCGCAAATTCCATATTTCCTATCTTTCCTTTTTAATGGGTTGATACATTTTTTTTTTATCAAAAAGGATTTCTAAATCACCTAAAACTTTGACACATTTATAATTTATTGAAATGTTACCAGAGCCTTATAAATGTCTTTTTTCCACCAGAAATCCTTTTTGTCTTTTAACATTTTTCTGGATTCTATATTGTATAATGCAAATCCATCAACAAAAAAAAGTGGAAATTAAACGGATGCATACATCTTTAAAAATGTAGTTAATCTCTTCATTATCATATTTAAATATCAGTCTTTATGATTTTATTAAATCCGCAGCCCTACATTTGATTTGTTCATCCAAATTCTGCCAAATTCCATTACATTCTGCGGTATGCAGTAAAATCAATTTTTATGATTCCAGCCGTGTTTTCCTCACTATAGTGACAAAAGCAACATTTTACATGTCATTGTACGTAAGTATAATGTAATTAAATCTGAAAAACGTTTAGTAGAACCCGCAAAACAGCCACATTTCCACTGGAGTATGAGCACAAAAGACTTTTGCCAACATTTACTAGTGATACACATGTAAGAAATTATTAATTTTTTTTTTCTATCAGCGAAAATCGAGTTGGGGGACCTTCTCTTTCTAACCGAAACGCTTCCAGTCCTCCTCTTGACTAATAACTGAGAGATAAAAAAAAAAAACATTTTATCTCTAGCAATGACTTTTCCCAGTAAAGCACAAATGGTGAACTTACATCAGCTCCTCGTTCACCAGCATCTCCTCTTTGTCCCTATAAAAAACATTCACTGTAAGGTTAGTCCAAAACCATGCAAATGTACGAACACATTACATTTGAATTTCTATAACTAGATTTAAAAAAATCCAAATAAAAGCTTTCTGTAATTTCACATATTTATTGACAAAAAATGTCTTTGTTGGAGAGAACCTCTAGGTCATCAGTGGTAACTTAAACTGGTAATTCGAGTCTGAAGTTCTGATTACTGGGATAAAAGTCAGGAGTGTGTATATCAAGCCCAGCCCGACGGAAGAGAACAGAAAAACAAGGTAAAAGAGGGAATACATTGTACGTCCCTTTTCCGCCGGAACAATCTCCTCAACCTGACTGAGTGGCAAAAGATCTGCTGCGTGACTGGATTTAATAGGGGAAACTGCGAAAATGCGACTAAAACGAACAATTTGATCAATTTAAACTAAATGTTGGACTCAATATAGTGTTCCTTACAACTTACTAAAGATCCAGTGATCCATGGATATTGACATGCAGCCAGGAATCGTGTTGCCTGACATTTATGTTTGCCTGATTTCCACACACGGGGAAATAAAAGCAATATAGACCTAAACATAAAGTAAATTTGGCAGTGAACGCTTTATATAAATACAATATAGGTAGGTTTAAATCCAGGTGATCACTTATATCAGTGTTATATATAGCCTATATGTCATATAATCATATACATCCAGCCATTTTTTTGGTCAGTGTTTATTAAAAAACATCCAATAATGCAGAATATGCAATGATAAATATTTAATTGATGAGTTGTTAATATATATAACAATACAAAATATATGGGTATGGTTTTACAGCCTAAATTCAGCATATTGACACAAAATGATAACTGCAAATCCACCTTTCGCTGACTGGAGTCCAGTTGTTTCGTAATCCATTTGCTCCTCTTTCTATCGCAGTCTGTAAAAATATACCTCTGATTTGTTGTCAAATCTAGTTGTACAGTGAATCGCAAAAGCTCTTTCCCACTTTATATGTGTTGTGTTTGTTTTTCCCGGCATTCACGCTAATAACAAATACAGCCGCTCAGTGTTTTTGCCACTCACTGTGAGGAACTGCAGCACTCCGGCCGACGGTGACGTGTCATGCGCATACCCTCTATAGTCAGGTTTCCCTCATTGTTATAGTTATATCTGTCCTGTATCTGTTTTCATGAGTTTCCCCCTCGTCAAAGTGTTTTTGGTTTAGTCCTGCCAGTTTTCCCGCTCCTCGTTAGTGTTCAGTTCATTCACCTGTGTTTAGTTAATTTGCCCCAGCTGTGCCTTGTTTCCCTAATCTGTTCTCTGTGTATTTAAACCCTGTGTTCTCCCTCACTCTCGTTGTTTGTTCTCGTCTACGTAACCGTGTGCTAATGTTTCTGCAGTGTGTTCATTATTAAATGATTGTTCTTCTTGTGATTTCTATTATATCACGTATCGTAACAGAAGAACGGACCATAAATATGGATTCGGCAGCAGTGGAGATGGTCCTTCTCTCCCTCGAGGCCCACACACAGAGGTATTTGGACTTTTTACCCCATGTTCATTATGATGACACAGCCTCTGTGTGTTCTTCTGGGCAGGTCTCAACGCTGAGACCAAAGCACACCCCGGAGATGGGCCTCGGGGATCTTCGAGGCTTTTGTCGAGTGGGTGCTGTGGCAAAATGGTTCTATATTTACCATTGGGCACTGTGACAGCCTGCCATGCCAGGGGTTCACATCAGGTCCCGTCGAGCCTCAACCTGTCCCGGTCCCTAAGCACGTTTCTGAAGCCTGTCACTCTCCCCAAGAAAATGTTGTCAAAGGCGTTCATAAACACGCTGAAAAGCGATTATGCGTGTTGATAGCATGCCAAAATGGAAATACGAATTGGCGTGTCATACATACGCTCATTTCATCGAGATCAGTCTGTTGGTTTAGTCCTGCCGGTTTTCCCTCAGTATTTCTGAGGACTTCCTAAAAACCATGCTGAAAAATTTCCCAAAGTGTTTTTTTTTTTATATTCATCGTAAAAAAATTGTTATGCAAAGAAACCTTGCACACAGAGTCCGATACGTATTGAATCTGTTGCGAAAAATTTACAAAATGGGGTCTTCAAGAAGTAAGAATGATTTTGTTGTCCTCTCTCCTTAAAATATTGGGTCCTTCCAATCCTGAGGTTGCATAGAGAGGAAGGAGAGTTCGCTGCAGGATTATCCCGAGAGATTCAAAGTTTACTTTGAAATCAAGACCACCAATGTCCATGAACCAATTGATCTTAAACCATTCTGGATTTTGGTGTTTGCTTGTACAGTGGCTCTGGATTGTCAAAACACAAAATGTTTGCAAAGGATGCGGAAAACGCAAAAAAAGTAATCCAAATTAATTTTATGACGGACTAAAATTTCGGAGGCAGTGTGTAAACGCGATTCACACAATGTGAAGTATTTATGTTTTAACGTGCAAAACTTTCGGACAAGAATTTCTGAACAATAACTTTGCCTTTTTTTCTTAACTGGTTCTAAATTAGCAATTTTGAGTATTGGCATAAACACTATATGGACAAAAGTATTGGGAAACGATTTAATTGTTGATTTCAGGTGTTGCAATCAGACCAATTGTCACAGGTGTATAAACTCAAGCACCTATCAGTCTCCATTTACAGAGATTTGTGAAAAATGTGCTCAATGAATTGATATTGCAAAGATGGTCATCTGTAGATGGTATTATTGGAAAGTGGAGGTGTTTAGAAACAGCAGAAATGCGTCCACGAAGTCAATGAGCGGCGTCTGCAAGGTGCATGGTGTTTGTTTGCCAAAAGTCACCAATGCTCATTGCTGAAGAGTTTCAAACTTCCACTGAAATTAATATCAGAACAAAAAAACTGTGTGGCGGGAGCTTCGTGGAATGGTTTTACATGGCCAAGCAATTGGATGCAAGACTTACATCGCTAATGAGATAGTATGAAGCACACCGCCACTGGAGTGTGGATCAGACGAAACATGCTCTGATGGAGAACATTGACTGTCGGACTGCATTGTGCCAGCTGTACGTTTGGTGGAGGAGAGATGATGGTATTGTATACGTATATGCGGCTTCTGATGGGAATGGGGTTTTCAGGGGTTGGGATAGGCCTCTAACTTCCAGTGAAGGGAAATCTTAATGTTTCATCATACCAATTCATAAACAATGCTATGCTTCCAATTTTGACAGAACAACTTTGGGAAAGGCCCTTTTCTATTCCAGCATGAAGTCCAGAAAGTCATGGTTGGATGAGTTTGGAAAGGCTTGACTGGCCCGCATCGAGTCCAGACCTCAACCTCATCCAACACCTTTGGGATGAACTGGAGTGGAGATTGTGAGCCAAGCCTTCTCGTCCAACATCAGTGTCTGACCCCACAAATGCTCTACTGGACTGAATGTGGAAACATTCCCACAGAAAAACTCTAAAATCTTGGGGAAAGCCTTCCCAGAAGAGTGGAAGCTGTTACAGCTGCAAAGGGGGACCAACTCCATATTAATGTCTATGTATTTCAAATGTTATGTCATTAAAGTCCCTGTTGGTGTAATGGTCAGGCATCCCAATACTATGGAAATGAACCATGTAGGGCAGGGGTGCCAAACTCAGGCCCTGTCCACACGGACACGGGTATTCTAGAACCGTGACGTTTTTGACGCGGTTCGCTTAAGAAGTGCTTTTTCCCATTTTTTCAACCGTCACCATTGTCATATAATGCAAAACAGATGCCTAAAGTCCATTTTAACTACAGACCTAGCAGTAAAATAATGATGCTGCCATCTTTCTAAAATCATTTTAACTGTAATTTGGCTTCAAATCTTAGGTGAAAAATGTAATTTTGACAAACATCTTGGATTACTCAATAATAGTCATCTATGCTTTCTTCTTCATTTATGTATGTCTTTCACTAGAAAAAAAAGACAAAATAAAAAAAAAATAGCTGGGGACCTCTGGTTGAACCATATACCAATACTCATATACAAAACATACACTCACCTTAAGGATTATTAGGAACCCCATACTAATACTGTGTTTGACCCCCTTTCACCTTCAGAACTGCCTTAATTCTACATGGCATTGATTCAACAAGGTGCTGAAAGCATTCTTTAGAAATGTTGGCCCATATTGATAGGATAGCATCTTGCAGTTGATGGAGATTTGTGGGATGCACATCCAGGGCACGAAGCTCCCGTTTCCACCACATCCCAAAGATGCTCTATTGGGTTGAGATCTGGTGACTGTGGGTTCATTTTAGTACAGTGAACTCATTGTCATGTTCAAGAAACCAGTTTGAAATGATTGGAGCTTTGTGAGATGGTGCATTATCCTGCTGGAAGTAGCCATCAGAGGATGGGACATGTGGCCATAAAGGGATGGACATGGTCAGAAACAATGCTCAGGTTGGCTGTGGCATTTAAACGATGCCCAATTGGCACTAAGGGGCCTAAAGTGTGCCAAGAAAACATCCCCCACACCATTACACCACCACCACCAGCCTGCACAGTGCAAATATCTCACGGACGTCTGCGATTCTCTCAGTATTCGCGTCTTTGCTCATTCACACTGTGTGATTGTCACTCGCGTGAACGAGCACCGACTTGCCTGTGATTTCGGGCATTTGTCTGCGATTTCTCAAAACCTGTCTGTGAGCCAAAATCGTGACTAAAATCGTGCAGTCTGAACTCGGCATAAGGCGAAGTACTGTATGTAGTTTCAGTGACACTATTGGCATCTAGAAGAATTACAAAACAAAGCATATTTTCAAACAACCTTACAAACGACACTATCAAGATTCGCCTCCAACTCAATCATCACAAAAACTGAGTAGAGTGAACGCGAATGTCTAGCTGTTTATATACCCATTCAACGTATCTGTTTACACTGGACACGTCTAAGTAAACATTATAAACAGGTACTTTTGTCTTTCTGAACAGGAGAATGATATGCGGTGTGGTACTGAAGCATCTAGTGTTGTGCATTGTTCCCCTTGATCTAATCAAATCAATCTAAGATTTCTAATCCCTCTAATTTCAAGCCCATTTTAACTCCCTTGTTCTCCGCCGTTCACTGTGCTCTTCCACCCTCACAACATTACACGGCACTCACCGCCCACTTTTAAGCCCAAAAGACACTGCAACGTCGAGATTATATTCACAAGTCTATGCAAAAATTTTGAATGATAGATTCATAAAAAAAATTGCCACTTCTAACAGAGGGCAAACCCATAGTAATTAAGATTTAGCTCTAAATTTAAAAACAGCTGTCAATAATTCATGTTTCACTGAAATCGGCCAATGCTTGTAAACCACAAGCAACATTTTCATGAATGCTTTTCTTGTTTGCCACGTTAGATCATTACCTTACTGAAGTTAATAGAGCTACACTTGGAAAAATATGCTCACCATAAAGTGGGCTTTCGCCTCCAAGACTGACCAAAAATGCAACGTCAGAGTTTTCTTTCTCATTAAAATCAGAAGAAAATAAATGCAATTTGGATGCAGTAACAAAATCATTTTCAGAAAGTTTCATAAATGTATGAGACATCCAAACCCCAGATGTAATGTGATGAGGAATCTTTATGAAGTTGATATTAATTATTCACCTTCTGTCCCTGGGATCCTGGCATTCCTGGATGTCCTGGCTGGCCGGCAGTTCGGGTCTCTCAGGCTTGCCCTTCATTAAAAAGCATAATAAATAAAGTTAAAACATATAAAGATGCAGTTCACAGAGTATGTTTCCTCTTCTTTCAACCACCCGATAAGGTTTAATTTGAATATAATATTTTACCTCGTGCCCTGGAGGTCCTGGATCGACTTGGGCCTCTCCAATTCCCCCTTTAGTGCCCTAAGAATGGAAATTCAAGTTTGGGTGTCAAAGTTAATCCTTAAAAACTTTTATTAAATATCCCAAAGGTTTAAGGAGAGGCTTGGGGAGTGGGGAAGGAGTGGAAAGGCTTCAGGAGTGCTGTTCATATGTTGGAATGAACCTCATTGGTTCTTGCTGAATAAATGCTGCCTTAATAATGTCTTAAAACATTAACAAATCTTACCGACCACAAACCGAGTTAAAAGTTGACAGGCCTCAAGTGTTCAGGATATATAGTACACAATGTAACAGTGTGCACATATGTCTTTCCTCTGCACTCATTTTCTTTTAAATGAAAAATGTCCATTTTGTGTCATGAAGTGTTCAATAAGTCATGAAGAAAAGCGTTGTTGGCCTGCATTCTGAAGTTTGATGATAACTGCATGAGAGATTTGAAATCTGGACACACTTTGATTTCTCTCTCCTTGGACACAATCTAAAAACATGATTTGAGGCGGAACAAGTTTGAAGTATCATAACCATTTATAATCTATGGCTTTTGTTCTGCACAATTACACATCACATGTAGCAATCCACATGCATGTCTATACAAATGATGAAAGGCGAACTGAGAAAAATTGTGCAAACGGAACAAAGGGATTTCGCATCTGTCTAGTAATTGCTTTGAAATCACTATAATAATGTAATAGTGACTCCAACTCTGTAATCAATATTCTAATGTTTTCCATATGAATTACAACATTACAAAGGGCAAATACATGCATTGTGACCTTAGGGCCAGGTTGTCCACTTGAACCAGGCATTCCAGGCAATCCCATCTCGCCCTGCAGAAAGACAAACACAATCAAATACACGTTCTTGCGATCATACAGCGGTTAACTTGAGATCAGAATTCACTATTTTGTGTGTTTTTTTGTTTGTTTTTGAGTCCTTTTCTTCTTCTCGGCTGACGTCTGAATCGCTATATGGAACGTGCCACTCTTTATGATCCAATCAATTCCTGATTGATAAAACCTAGTCCTGATTTTCTTCTCGTTGAATATCCTGTTTCACTCAAAATGGGTCAAGTTTGGTGGATTTTATGAATGTCCCTATCAAACAATATGGTATATTTTTCCCCATGCATAGAGTGTACCCCAAAATGCTAACACTTTAGTTTAGGCTCTATGCATAGAATAAGGCATTATTATGTGCTTATATAATACATCCCTTAATCCTACCCAATACCTAAACTTAACAACTACCTTACTAACTATTAATAAGCAGTAATTAGGAGTTTATTGAGGCAAAAGTCATAGTTAATAGTGAGAATTGGACCCTAATCTAAAGTGTGACCAAAAAAACCCCATAATGATTGGCACCTATATATATATATATATATATATATATATATATATATATATATATATATATATATATATATATATATATATATATATATATATATATATATATATATATATATATATATATATATATACAGATACTGGACAATTAAAGAAGGTATTAGTGGAGTTTTATTGGCATGGTTTAAATCATACTTATCTGACCCGTATAAGTTATAGGGGGGGGGGGGGTTGATTGTGATTTCACTTTTTTCATTTTAAAAAGTGTGTAATGTTGCTGTTGGTGCATGAACAATATCTGCAAAGTTGCAGCGCTGAAAGTTAAGTGTAAGCAGAGATATCGTCTTTTAAAAATTAGGAAGTATAATTGCCTACAAAAACGACTCCATTCGACTACAGCTGATTTTAGTACGTCACTAACCCATTCTTTTACATCAACCCTCCCTCCGGAATATGCAAGAAAGGGCATGGCCATATTTCTGTAGGCACTGTCGAGTGTGTTATGTTCACGCAGCTGTCAAGTCTTCTGTGTTCCGGGCTTCCCATGGACGCTATTCTTCCTTAACAATGGATACAATTTATGTTTGATTATGTTCCTGAAAATGACAATCGTAATCTAGCAAGTTTAATATCGGATTCAACAAGAAACTGTTACTAAAACATGAAGCAGATCCAACTTTAAAACCAGAGGCAGCAGTTGTTGGGCCACAACCTGTAAGTAGGCTAAGACTTCATCATTTTAAATGTATTTGCATGTATAATGCCAGACGTAGCCTTGTGTTTTAGTTTTTATCAAATGCCAGCGCTGGTTTTATAGCCACTAGGCTACAAGTTATGCTATTTTGTGTCAACGACAAACGCGTACAAACATTATGGACCTGAATTTTGTATAAGTACTAATGTTGTATAACGTATTTTTCATGTATATATGCTTTATGATGTTATTTTCGAATGCAGATAGGTTAAAAAAATTAGCAAATTATCATTCAGAAACGTTTAGTAAGAGCCGTGTGTGGTAGGTTCTGCTTGCCTCTCTTCATTGTGGCTTTCTCGGTCTGATTCTGCCTGAAACTGATACTGCAGTTTGACACTATTATTTACATCTGGACTGGAGCTCATGATGACATGCACGTTTCGCCCGTAAAGGTGATGGGCGTTAAACTTCCAGACAATGTGAGCGACAGTTCAGCCAATCACAACACATCGGCCCAAACTAACCAATCTGAGTCCACCAAACGTTTCTGAGGGAGTGTTTTCATAGAATCAGGAAGTCGACCGGTCGTTCGAGGACAGAGGAGAGCGCAGCTTACAATAAAGGTGAAGTTTATGAAAAATAAGACTTTTTAAAAAAGAAAAACCACGAATACATGTTATATTGCACCCCATAAACACAATCATGCAAAGAAAAAAAGCAGTCAACACCCCCTTTAATAACATCCATTAAAACCCCTTCAAAAAGTCTTTAGTCAGGTCACTTCCAAACTTAAAGTTTGGGAAATGTCCTGCCCCTTTCCATAACCCCAACTTAATCAGGCCCCGCCCCTTTATTATGCGTATTACTTATTTAAATGAGGAATATTTTGATGTGTTCCTGACTCAAGACTACAATGGAGGCGTTTCAGGAGTTCAGAAACACTGACACTCATATAGAGAAGAACTCAGAGATCATTTATGCTCAAACAGCAACATCGCATTCAACATTTAAAAATAAGGTGCAGGCTTTGAGCATGGATATAAAAAACAAGACATGACGACATTATCTAGGACTTATTTTTTTTTAAAAAAACAACTAGATCATTACAGGCAAATTCAAAATGTCAAATATTCGCTGTATTGAGCCAAGAGATCAATAAGTGACATTGACATTGTCAACTGGTAAAACATGTTTTCATCATATACTGTATTGAATTCACAGGTTCACAAACATTGAACCTCTAAATCTCTTCACAGGTGCGAAGTGTTTCCTCTCTCATGTTTCCACTAATGGAGGTGATTTGGGCGCCAGGGTCACCGCCTCTCCGCTCATCATCCACTGAAGAATAGTCCTATTGACTACAGCATTTGTTCAACAATTAATATGATTGCCTCGTCTGTTTAAATATTTCTCTTTCAGTGATGTTTTAAAGGAAAACACAAATGTATTGCATTATGATTGAATATGATATGATCAGTGGACTTGCATTGGACATGATCACAAGCATATTAAAGTTACACTCACTTTTGGATTGTGATTTTTAAAGTGTTTACTGTATTTTTAGATTTACTTACAGAGTCTCCAGGTATACCTTTGGCTCCTTTTGGTCCTGGCAGGCCATCTTCACCCTTTCAAGAAAACAACAGATGTACATTTTCTATATGTTTAGGATAGCTTAATTTATAGTGAGACTAATAAAAAATTCACTGGTAGCAAAATTATATTTGGAGACTTTAAGGAAAAGTTAAATGGGTTTTGGATGAAAAAAATATTGAGAACATGCCACTTAATTATGTTTACAATTAATAAGAATTAAGTTGCCTATACTCTCAAAAGCTGAAAAAAGGTACAAAAGCTGTCACTGGGGCTGTACCTTAATGGTACATATTAGCACTTAAAATGTACATATTAGCACCTAGAATTAACATATTAACACCTAAAATGTACATATTAGCACTTAAAATGTACATATTAGCACTTAGAATGGACAAAAGTTAACCTTTTGAAGGTACAGTCCCAATGGCAGCTTTCACACTTTTTTCTGAGAGGTGTAGGTACAATACTACTGTTGCACTCATAGTGCCTGAATACATAGCCTGCCCTGTGCATGCAACACTAAGTTTTATAAAAGAGAAAGAAGCATAACCTCTATACAACAACAAATGAGAAAAACTGTCCACATGAGCAAAGAAAAAGGGAAAAACATCACCTTAATTCCCATCTGACCATCATTTCCAGGTATACCTAGGCATGCCCTGTTAAAAAACAAACTTGCTCAATTCTTGTTTAACAATGAACTACTTAGAAAAATCCCCAGGAGACTTATAACATTCATTAACAGCTTTAAGCACTAGAGACAGAGTCGTTACACTAATAAGTGCATTTGAGAACTGGAGGTCCATGGTAAACGCAGTGGGCTTTCCTGGCCTCTGATGAAGCTAACATGCACGGGAATCGGGATGTCTGGATTAATCACTTATGAAATGCATCCCTCCTGGCATCTCAAAGCTTTGTCAGCCAGAGAAAGTAATAGTTTTAACAGGACGTTGTTAAATTCGGATCCTACTGTAATATAGGGAGCAGCTCCACCGGAGATAACATCCGGCCAACCTACACAATCTGTAGGAGGATTAAGATTAAGATCTCAGAGGTAATGCAACTTTATCTTTCCTGTTATAATAGGGTGATTCTTCAACTATGGTGCTCTTTGAGCTAGACAGTTTCAGAAAATAAAAACATTTCTACAAACAGTTTTTTAGTATCAGTTGGTTTCTCAATCTGTCTAGAAACCTTCCCTTAAGTTGGGTGCGATGATTTGTATTGAATATATATATATATATATATATATATATATATATATATATATATTTGCATTTTTATCTGACAGCCAAAGAAAATGCCCAAGTCTCCTTATTTACCAACAATATTGAAGCAATAATACATAATAAAATATGCCTTACTACCTTAACTTAATTAATTGTATGTTTTTTTGTTTTTACATTACGTTTTAGTCATTATAGCCCAAAATAATTTGCTGTTTAGCACGAACAATGTCATTTCCACCACAACCTGTCTTTACCACCACAATGAACACCGTGGTGGAAATGACTGTGGCGGAAATGACATTTCCCCTTTTCCTCTAAAATATCATGCTATGTTAGCCTGTTAATATTAGTTTTACAGTTAGCATTAAATATACACAAATTACACATTATTAAATTAATTTTATCCAGTTATTTTTACGTCCATGTGAAATATGAGCCGTTTGGAAATGACGGCCAATAAACATATTCTCAGTTTTAGTCATATTTACCTTGATTTTTCTTCTTTTCATTACCCCTAAAGAGGTCACCCTTTCACCCAGTCATGTGTTCACTGTGGAGTTTCTATCGCTATGGTTACTAAGTATTCAAACCTAAAACAATGATCTCAGGATTCTATTTTGTACAGTGTGGCGGAAATGACAGTGAACCCAAGGGACAAGGGTTCTACTTATGAAAAATATAAGAAAATGTGAATAAATATTGCAATATATAATATGTATAATTGAAATAGACATTATTTTATAATTTGTACTTAAAATCTACATTATTTAAATATTTCATTTAGAATTAAGCGAGGTTGAAGGTACAAAGTCTGGCTTAGGGACAGGGGAAACAGTAAAAATCATGCATAAAAGGCCTCATATTATATAATAAAAAGAATGATTGAGCCATGATACATTTTATATAAGTTCCCTTTTTGACAAAAACAAAAAAGAAGAAATGGTTTTTTTTTTAGATTTTATTATTTAATCCAAGTACCATAGTTAAAAGAATCACCCAGTAATTAAAGTGCTAGCATTTTATAAACATTACAATAATATATAATAACAAAGTTTTCAAACATAGATCTAAAATAAGAGAAATGAATACACACACATGGGCATTTGTTGGCTATAACACACTCATTAGAAAACTCTTCAGCTAACCAGACACACCTGACTCAACTCAGTAGTAGAGTACTGAAAGTAGAGGATTCACAGCAAGAGAGACATCCAACATGTGTGCCTCCAGAGACAGGGTTAAGGAAGCAAGACTTTGTTTTTCAATCGGAGTAAAACAGAGTTTCCCGGTGTTCGTGCACTGAGCCAGGCCACACTGCTTATTTTCTGTTGTCTAATCGTCTTGTGGAATGTATCATTATAACATTCTGTTCCAAGCCAATATCATTTATGGCCATGAACGAGCTCACGATCAAAATCACAACTGCGACGGATACACTTGACTTGGTGTATAGACCAGAAACCATTACTATTGTTTATTCTGGCACACTTTCGTCTCTGGTTGTCTTGGGACTGACAACACACACATGAGAGAAGATTCATTTATATTGACTGTAATGGTCTTAATATTCTGACATGATCAAAGGCCTCTGTTCATTTACGATAAGGGTTCAATTTATCGGAGCCTACACTGTAAAAAAAATAAATAAAAATAAAATTCTGTTGTTTTTACAGAAAAAATTGGCAGCTGTGGTCATATCAGAAATTTTACCACTCAATGTGATTGGTTTAACAAACTGGTAGACTTAAAATTTACAGTAATAAATAATATTTCATTATCAGATATATATGTAAAATTTACCATCCTATTAAAGTATAAATATCTGTTTTGAATCATTGTAATTCATGTTCAACATTCATCAGCCACTTTATACAGATTTCTCGTCTCACAAGCAGTCTTCCACAAGAGAGATACAAGACTCATAGATACTGAAGCTGGCACAGTGTAATTCGTTATGGTTAAAGTCATCATGGCAACACACATCAACTTTAAAAATGCTAAACATTAATTTACATACATTAACTGCAATTGGAGAGGTAGAATCTGGCAAGTCCATGCATGCAATATCGTCTGTACTTTTTTTTCATTTATATTTTTATTGTTATTTCTTCTCCCACAGTATGAATTCTACAGACAAGTTGGTACATATTAATAACAATGTTTCAAAAACAGTCATAACAGATTTTCCTTGAAAGCCCTCAGTGATAAGACTTTTTAACATAAACCAAAGGAAAACACAATAACAAGAGAAAACAAAAAACAAAAACGGTATCTTAGAACCGGAATATGGTATGTATTTTCCTCATTGAAATCCTCTGTATAGTAAAAATTGCTTTCTTTATCCATTATATTTGCAAATTTGAGAGGTACAAAGGCCCCAGACAATAACATTTAATTTTTCTTAAACAGTAATAGATATTTTCTGAACAAACACAAATTTTACTCTGTTTATTAATGTTTTACTCAACATTTGTGTAGTTTTTGGAGGATTTATGACTTTTTTAATTTCTCATAAATAAATAAAAATATTTATTGAATATTAAATAAGATTTGTACAAGCAAAAAACAGCATTTTATGTTAAATAAACTTTATAAAAGACCCAGTATTTCCAGACTTTCATTCTGGGGATCCCATGGATAAATTCAACAAGGTCGAATGTCAGATTTGTCAAATTCTGGAAAATACACAGATTAAAGATGCTGTGATAAGTCACTTTAACCATTGGCTGGCTTATAGACTCTCCACTCTAGGCCTATATACTATTTGAATTACTGAAAGATATAGTTTCTAAGTTGGATTCAGTTGGATCATATCTAAAATATTATAAAATCACAATTATAACCAAAATAAAATACTTTTTGTCAAAGTTTAGCATTTGTTTTTGTACTAAAAAACAACAGTTTTTCAATAATGTTACATTATGATTAAAATCAAACCTGTAACAACATGTTACAAAGAGAAATGTTGGAGTCTTAAGATTTGATCATTTATTTCAACTGAACAGCAATAACAAAATTAGCAAATAAAGCAGTAAAAGTAAAATATTTATTTGAAAAGTAAATTGGGAAAGAAATCGAACAACTAGGAACAATAGTTCTGGAACAATAGAACAATAGTTGGTCTCATCTCTTTTATGTTTTTTTATAGCCTTACAAATGTGATTCATTTGTGTGTGAGTGTGTGTGTGCACATTTTCAATGTGTCTGAGTGTTACCAATTTATTTTTGTGGTGGTTCTGCATTTTAGAGTATTTCATTTTACAAATGATAAGAGAACAGTTTTTATAGTCTGTATGTATTCCTGTATATTGTATTCCTCTGTATGTGTGTGTTGTGTGTGTGTGCACGTGTGTGAGCATGATCATTTTGGATTGTGGAAGTTTTTTGCATTGTTGGAAGTGTGCCACTTTATTTCTGTCATTTCTGTCTGTCTTCTGCATTATTTCTGATTTTGATGATGAATTTTGTTTAATGACAAATACATATTTATTTATTTATAATATAAATAAATTATATAAATAAATATTTATTTATTTATATATATTTAAAAGATATTCATAAATCCTCCAAAAAACTGCACAAATGTTGAGTAAAAACATTAATAAACAGTAAAATAATATTTGTATATAAAAAAAACTATTGTTCCTGTTACAAAATCAAGTAATATTTTTCATGACCCGATGCGAGTGTGACTATTTTGTCACGCCTACATAAAAACAGATAACATTCCATTTAATTTTTTTTTTTTTGTAGATCTAGAAAGTGTTGAGAGCCGTAGGAAGTTTCATACCATTTGGAAAAAGAGAACATTTTTTTTTTAATTCAAGCAAAAGTCATTTGGGGTCAGTAGACCCTGAAGACAATCTGAGGGTTTGCCATCCTTTCCAGATATTGTTAAATTTATCGATTTCCAATCTAATGATGCAATTAGCTTTTCCATATTGTAAATGCTAGCATTACATCTACCCATTCTTCCACTTTAGGCACCAAATCACTTCGCCATCTTCTGGTTATTGCTTTCCTACTCAGCCAACAACATGATTCGAAGCAATTTATAACTCGTCCTTTTCTTTTTAAATTTTAGAGTCTCCGTTTTCCCAAGATACATAATTTCAAAGCTGGCTGGTATTTCTGTTCTGTCACCTCAATTACCACTTCTAATTGTGTCCAATATTCGAGTTACATGAGAGCAACCCCAAAGAGATATGGAAGTGATTTGCTCTTACAGTTTCACCACAAGATCTCCAACATCTAGTATCTTGAAGTTTTCTCTGGGCTGGGGTCACAAAATACCTTACTGTATTTTCCACCCATATTCCCTCCAAAATGAGGAATTTGTGGTTTTCCAATTGTGTATATTTATTCCCCCAATCCAATCTAGTGACATGCATTATTTTTTATGAAGTTATTTTTTTAACTTCAACAATTCTGCAATAATTATTAAATGTGATTTGTTTTGTCTTGCATTAGAACACTGTTCTAATATTACTAAATAAGAATATGTAAAATTCCGCTCTTCAGTTACGTCACTTCGGTGGTTTATGTTGTTCTTCTTCGCGCCAAATATCGGATTTCCAACTTAGCAGGTAGCTGAACCTTTTTATGTTATCACATAAAAACTCAAACATATGACTGTAATCATACATCAATGACACATTTAAAGAAATAAACAAATCTGGATAGAAGTCTTTGAAAGGTACGCTCTCACAGACTTGACACTTGTCTGTGTTTTGAAATCGAATCAGAGTGATTTGAACGACGACGGAATTATCAACATTAAATTCAAAGCCCAGCTCTCGTACTTCGAACTGTGTTTAGAACAGACATTCAGCCATAACACAGGTAAGCCACGGGGTTGGTTGTTCTTTCCTGGCCCGCGCTGGCATGATTGAGCAAGATTTGCGTTGAATATGTGATCAAGGGAAATGTTTCTGCAAATGTAGGCCTACATAAATCATGTGTACGGATTAGCAGTGGCATAGCAGGGGGTGCATTTCCAGAAAGCAGGGTTAGAACTGTCAAACACCCCGAACTGTCGGTTAATAAACCAAACCTTGCTTGTTCAAGGCATGCTGGATCCAAACACGTGACGGGGAGTTCATGGTCAACACACCTGACATTCTCACAGTGCGACGAGTCACCATGGGAACGGACGTTAAGAAGCGCGCTATACTCGGCTACGTTACTTCTTTCGTTAATGGAGCTTTACACTCCTATTTGGTCGTTGTTCAATCATTTTGAAATATTTTTCGTTTAATAATCTTTAATCACTGTGAATAAGAACTATGTCATTTGTTTGCTAATTATATAATAAACAGCTAGACTGATTAAACTTAAGACAGGTGCTTACAAAGATAACATGTTTGATGCGTTTATTTTTGTCATTCTTGCTTCCACTGCATGAAATGTAATATCATCATAGCCTATTTTTTTTATAGAAATACATTATAACATAGAAAACGTCCTGTTGCAAAAAAAAAAAAAAAAAAAAAAAAAAAAATCTGCATGCACATCAAGATTGTGTGATAATGATATAGCTGAAGTTATATAATAATAACAAACCCCCTTGTGGTCTCGATCTGGAGGTACAGTGCAATTATTGTAGGAAAAAGTGCAATTAATACCAAAATGTTGCTGCTGCTAAAAAATCATGTGTTGGTCTAGTGTATTTTCATTTACTGTTGTGAAATGGAAAATCAATAATCGCTAATAGAGAATCGTTAATAATCGAAATCGGCTGTAAATTCGAATCAGGAAATCAGACAGATTAAGCACCCCTAGTAGAATGAAGGCAGTTCTGAAGACACAATGGGGTCAAAAACAGTATTAGTATGTTCCTAATCCTTTAGGTGAGTGTAAGTTGAGCACTGAGGAAAGCACCACATCTCAAACGCATTAAACAGTGCATTTATCTGTCAGTCAGCAACAGTATCTGTCAGGGACAAGCTGCTTTAAACTTGTTAACTATAGTATTTCTAAACCCTTAATGTAAGCTTATGTCATGTTTAGGACAAATTGTACTTTGTAGCTACTTTCATGCAGCAGGTCACACTGCGACCTCCGCTATTTTTCAGATGTGCTCATATCAAACTACTGTATCCGATATAAACGGTATTTCCTCATTCCATATCATTTAAAAAAATATACCTATGTATCAGACACAACTCGTGGTCTTCTACTGCAGAATTTCACAGACTGATGTGTGAAACTTGGCCTAATAAGCAACCACAGAGTAATGATCTGGCAACCATCTATTCGCCCTAGCATTGAATTGCCAAGATGGGCCAACATATTTATGCTGGAAACAGTATGCTAGTATAAATGCTATAGTGCAAGTGGCCCACTCAACAAAATACAGTGCAAACAAACTATTGTTCCTGGCAGGAGAGCCCTGATCGCTCCCTCTTTGTGCAAAGCATGCACCTTCTAACTTACGACTGACTCTCACATCATTTCACAAATGGACAGATTTTATGTTAACACACATCCGGGTTCCTGTTTCTCCTGGAAAGTGATCTTTGCACAGATTGATGGCTGGATAAACTGCTTTTAGAAAGCGTGACATTTTCCGATCTCTGGAAAGTTAAGATTAGCTGCAAGAACATGCCAAGATTGGCCAAGATTCGTCATTCTGTCTTTTATAAAGCATCTCTGTGGTCAAGCACATTTCCTCTTTGAATGGTTCCTCTTCACGGCCATGCGCTTTCCATGTAATCTGTAGATAAACATTTCCTTCATGTCCACAGCTGTTCAAGCTCTGCTTTTCTATTTCCTGCACGGTGAAAAAAAAAAAAAAAAATCAGCAATGAGCCTTTAAAAAAATAATCAGGACAGTAGACAAGCAGACTTGTAATTTGCAAGAAATCAATAAACTATTCAAATCAGGACTTGCTATGCCTTATTCACGAAGCACAAAGGAGAGTACTTGTTATGAGAAATTTCACACTGCTGAGGATCACCAGTTCTCATTCTGTCATGAGTAACTCGGGGAGATTGCAGTCTGGTAATAGAGATTGGCATTACTAATGGATATGGCAATGTTACCAATGTGTTTTTCGTTTTCGACGGATAGATACTGCCACACTGCTGTGTCTCCAGGAGCGAGTACCGAGAACTTGCTACTGCGAGTACACCAAAGTTGTAACATTCGTGAATTAATCCCACAACAAAGCAGGAGACTAGAGAAAAGGGCAGAGCCCCTCTTCCAACACAAACAACCAAACTCGATCATTTACTGACTGCACACCCAATGCCAACAAAGCCTGAAAAGTCTATTGCTTTACATTGCTTTATAAACGTTCCACCTACACTGTTGAACAGGGTAATGAGAAAGCAGACACAGATATGCATATAGCTTCACACCAATGACACCAACATGACATCATGACTTTTGCGTAAACATACACGCCACGGGGTCAAGATGCGTGTTATCTCACGCATTCCCAGCTATCCGCGTGTATGCTACCGACGCCATTAACGTCCGTGCCATTCTGCGGGTTGGGTCCGTTCAATGTCCGAGCGAAAAACTGCCATTTTTTCAAATGTAATATCTGGGAGCGACTTTCTTTCCTAGGATGGTAAGGGAACAGTCATAATGCCATTACCCCCAGCGACGGGGAGGTTTAGGGACAGGGGTTGGGTAAGTCATATATTTAAATAGCAGTAAGAAATGTTAAGTTAACGGCGTCATAAACACGCTGAAAAGCGTAATTATGTGGTAATCCATAGATGGGCGTGAAAAAAATGGAAAGTACGAATTGCCGTGTCATACACGCCACTTCATGAGATCAGTAGGGCTGATCCGGTGACCAACTAACGGTGGTGGCGTGGTGATTGGGGGTTGTTCCCACAGAAAAATAATAATAAACGAGAATAATAAACAAAGCTCAAATATCCATTTTGGAACAGACATGCGGGTTTGAGCAATTTTGTCAAATAAACAACACACTAAAGCCTGTACCACTAATTATATTCTCTATATAATACATTTCATACACAATGGTAAATTCAAAGTGCTTTACATAGTGAATGCATAGTGAAACAGAAGTGTTCTAGTCTGGGATTTGAATGTGCCTACTGTAGGAGCACACTATGTCCTTGCAAGCTGGTTCAGCTACGGCTGGTATAATAGCTAAAAGCGGACCGCGCCATGCTTAGTAGTGAACCCTTGACACTCCAGCTGATGTGAATCTGATGATTGAAGTGATCCGCTACTCATATCTACACTAAGGCTCCTAGGCCTCATCGAACGATTCACAGACCAGTAGACTTTAAAATCAATCCTAAATGTAAACTGGCCAATAAAATAGACCTAAGGCACCTATTCCTGGCGCATACCCTGTATAGTTGCTCTGTATGAGCTGCAACTGTCTTAGCTTTTAGGAGGCCATTACAGTAATCCACCCTGCTGGTGATGAACGCATGACACACCGCTTCTCAAAAAAGCTCTACTACAGAAGCAAAGCATCTAATCTTGCAATATTTTTCAAGTGATAGTATGCTGATTTAGTTATTGCTTTGCTTACACTGTTATGAGCTTAAAGGAGTAGTTTACTTTAAAAAACAACTTTTGCTTATAATTACTCACCATGTCATCCAAGATGTCCATGTCTTCTTCTTCTGTATCAGTATTTAAAAGGGTAACTAAACCCTGGTTAAGAGCCCTGATACTTCACCCACACTGGCAACATCCCAAAAAGTGGGCAGACCCAGCAGAAAGAATAGGACGAAGGATGTCAACATCACCCCGTATTCCCTCTCAGCATCTCGATTCCAACTCCTGAGCTGACAGTGGATTTGACGAAAACAAGCTGCACTCCAGCACCCTGTGCGCTGGTGCCAGGAAGTGGTGGTGAGCTGAAACCTGCATACGCCACAAAGTGCGGGAACATCCCAGGAAAATTTAACTGCAGTAGCCACTGTTTTACCTGAAGTAGGCAGCACTAAGAAATGTTTTACATATATTGTAGAAAATAAAACACAAAAAAGTTACTCCAAATTCAATGACTGGTATTAATAAAGATCCATTCTTACAGATCATTAACTAAAAGTTGGTTTATGTTTAGTTGCTCTTTAAAGCGAATATCATTTATTATTCTTTCTGAGTGCTGTCTGTGCTGTGATGCCACGTAACCAGATTGAACATTTTCCAAGTATCCATTCGAGCTTAAAAATTTATTCAGCTGATTGAAGACAACCTTTTCGATGATCTTGCCTATGAAGGAAGATTGAGATTGGCTCATTTCTTAAGATGGTCTTATCCTGATCTGCTCTTTTTCAGGAGGGGCTTGACAACTGCAGTTTTCAGGTAGTTCCGGAAACTTCTTTAGTGAAGTTAGGCATTTACACTTCTAGGAGTACTGCTTTTAAAAGCTGTTTAACACACTTTTGAAAAGTATGTGGGAGTGCGTCAAGGGTGCAGGTTGATGTTTTAGAAGGTGCTATAAGGTTTCTTCCAAAATTTCTCACATCAATTCTTCTAAATCAGACATGGTATCTACATCTTCTCAGGTTGTGGTCTGCATCTGGCCTGACCCCAAGCTGCATTTGAAAAAACATTCCAACACACAAAGATGCGTCATTGGCAGAGAGGGATATGGGACGCGGGTAAGCAGGAAAGACCATCTCTTTTCTGAAAATCTTCATGTTTTCTCCTGATGTTTCCAAGCTATTGAAAACTGGCTGTTAAAGGCTCTAAAGAGCGAATTTATATCTTCCCACAAGGGCAAGGCATTGAGGCTCTCACTGACATTTGCACTGCCGAGAGACTGCCACCATCCATGAGGATAGTTACTCGAGAAGTCCAATGAACAGAAGTGTCTTGTGGGTTCTGACCTGACATCTCTGATCAAGTTCTACACATCTGTAAGACGTTGGTCAAGACATTAGTAGAATCTGAATGAATAATGGCAGTTGCATGATCATTCATAGAACAAACAAATCAAATTCTGACATGATAAAAGAACATAGTACACTTGATAATCTCATTAATGATCTTATTATGCCGACGTTTGGCCCGGGTTTCTGTTCTGTCCGACTAGGGTCGCCGTGGATTGTTTTGAAGCCTCGACATACAAGGGCACATTTGCTTCAACTGTTTCAGTTCCACGTGCCTCTACCTGCCCACCACTAATATAAAACAGCAATGACATACAAGACCTCCGCTGCATAAACACGTACAATAAACACTGCTGCTTATACAATATGCTTCAGTGATTCACTTGTGCACTGTTGACATGATGCTAGTTTAAAACATTTCTAACATGAAGCTAGTTTAAAACTTTTAAAGATTTAAAACTTTGCTCCATTTAGGAATAACCGGACCAAACAATATGTGCAGAGATGTGTAATAAAAGCGTTCTGAAAGCACGCTGCAGACAGTAACATCAAACAATGGCAAGTATTTGACATTCTGCAGAAGCAAGCTCATTGGCCGTGGATTCAACAGCAACCAATCAGCTGTGCTATGTACATAATGACATGCATTGCTACCAATCAGTTTAAGGTGCATTGTGTAATGTCCGCCAAAAATCAATTCATACTCCACATTCCATACAAGATGGGGGCAGTATACTGAAGTGCAGTTGGTCTAACTCTAGCATAACAAACGAAAATCGGCTTAGTCTCTATGCTCCGCCCCTACCTTCACAACGACCCTAGAGCCATAGCCGAAGCTGAGCCAACTCCTAATAGAGGACATTTGACTCCAGAGGAACGTTGGTTGATTTCAAGTGATTTTTAAATATAAAATCTTCAAGCTACTCTCCTTCACCTTTATCAGTGATTATGTTCATATTTGTTTTGTTCATATTACATTTTTATTGTTAGTTTGAATTACATTAATTTGACAGACAGTATTTGCTGGTGTTGACCAAGCTAGCACCATTCAGAGCGCTATTTGAATATAGCAAATTCACCATGAGACACACGCAATTGACACTTTTCTCACGCTCTCACTAGTGGGGACTTCTAAATCGGCAGAGATAGTCACGCAATGCAAAACAAAATCTTACAAGTTATTGCTTAGCTTCAAACTCAGTCTGTTTTTTCCCCCTCCGTCTGAACTCAGGTATTAGGTCTCGACTTGGTCTCAGTCTCTGGTCTCAACTTGGTCTTGGTCTAAAGTCTCTAGACTTGGTCTAATGTCTCAAGCTTGGTCTCGAAGCTTGGTCTCGAGTCTCGACTTGGTCTCAGTCTCCGAACTTGAGTCTCGATTCTCAGTCTCGAGTCTCAAGCTTGGTCTCGTTCTCAGTCTCTGTCTCGACTTGGTCTCGGCCTTGACCTGGTCTCGAGCCTTGATCTGAGTCTCGAGCCTTGACCTGGTCTCGAGTCTTAACCTGGTCTCGACCTGAGTCTCGGTCTCGACTCTGGTCTCGTTCTCGTCTTGGTCTCAGTCTGAAGTCTCGAACTTCGTCTCGAGTCTCAACTTCGGTCTCGTTCTCGAACTCGAGTCTTGGTCTCAGACTCAGAGTCTCGAGCTCGGTCTCAGGTCTCGACTTGGTCTTAGTCTCGAACTTGGTCTGATTCTCTAGTCTCGGTTCTCGAAGCTTGGTCTTGGTCTCGAACTTGGTCTCATTCTCAGTCTCTGTCTCCACTTGGTCTCGAGTCTTGACCTGGTCTCGAGTCTTGACCTCGTCTTGGTCTCGAACTTGGTCTCGTGTCTCAAACTTAGTCTCAGGTCTCAGTCTAGAGTCTCAAAGCTTCGACTCTCGATTCTCGACTCAGTCTTGGTCTCAAGCTTGGTCTTGGTCTCACCTTGGTCTTGGTCTTCAACTTGGTCTCGACTTGGTCTTGGTCTCGAGTCTCGAAGCTCTGGTCTCACTTCTCGATCTCGACTTGGTCTCGAGTTTTGACCTGGTCTTGAGTCTTGACTAAGGTGCTGCCAGATTAATCGGTCGCACGATCACGATCGGCCGATAATTGCTTTGGGATGTGTGATCGGCGGTCTCTATAAAGGCCGATCCAGAAAAGCCGATCAGATGACACAAAACTCGCTGAGACAATTTTTTATGCCCTGGTAAAAATGGATTCAGCTGTCTTGCAATTGTACAAGGTGTGTGGAAAAAGCAATTCACTAGCAATCCATCTGCAATGTGTGTACTACGCCGCAGTCTGCTCGTCAAACTGTGATCAACATGTAAAGAAAGAATAGATTCTGTCCCGCAACGGAAGTGCGCGTCTGAGTGAAGACTGCGCAAGCTACAGACAACACTGTGTCCACTGATGGCCGTGGCAACGAGCGCTCAGGTTGAGATTAAAAACTCATAATATATATGAAGCCATACTGTAGTATAATGTGAGATAGAAATTAATGTTTAGGTCATTAAATGCAAGTTCTCGTAAGACTTTTCCCTCCGCTGTCAATCATTTTCCATTCACGTTCAAACAGCACGTCGTCAGTCATTCTCCATTCAGCATTAAAACAGCACAGCGCGTCGCGTTCGGCAACAATGAAAACTCTCTCCAAGATGAATATATGTTAATATTATTATACTTGATCTATACATAAAGCTCTGGTTTTGCATAAATTGACTCTCTTGTGGTAGAACCTCAATCATGTTCCTTTCTGTATCACAACACTGGAGAGCACGATCATTGTTCTTCACGCGCACAGTAACTGAAATGTAAAACTGTTAAAAGAAAAGGCTCAATAAACTATTGCATAGATAGATACTGTATAATACACTATGCATCGATGTATTTCCTTTGTGCTTAGAACTTTTCCAAACAGACTCGAAGAGCTGTGCGCTGTGACTCATGTTGCCTCAAGCGCATCATTCAGCGCTCATGATGCGCATAAGCGCTGTGTGCCGCACTCTATTCACAATCTTTCATAAATCTTTTCATAAGAGTCTTTCATAATCATATCATAATAATTTTGCGCAATGAAAGATTATTAATTGCATTTTTTTGTTCTGTCCTATCTATCATAAGTTGCTGCCTCATTAAACAGCTGTGTTATACATTTGTGCTATATTTATTTTCTTAATTTTATAGTAGACTATAAAATAATTGGGCCTCCCCGACCCCTAGAGGGGTAATATCTTTCTCACCTTTTTCACCCCTGAACCGTTTTAATGTCTGATAAATACACAGGTGTAAATTCATGATACATTGTCTTCTCCTAATTGTAATACTTAATGTACATTGTTGTTAAATATAGTTTAATAATAATGGTACATGATAAATAGAAGGCTTCAAATAGACTCTATAATCGGTGATCGATATTCGGTATCGGGTGATACAGCTTCCAGTAATCGGTGATCGGCCCCAAAAATCCTGATCGGAGCACCCCTAGTCTTGACCTGGTCTCCGGTCTTGACCTGGTCTCAGGTCTTGACCTGGTCTCGGTCTCTGACCTGGTCTCGGTCTCGAACCTGGTCTCGGTTCTCAGACTTGGTCTCGAGTCTCTAGTCTTGGTCTCTAACTCTGGTCTCGTTCTCGACTCGGTCTCGTTCTCCGACTCCGGTCTCGTTCTTCGAACTCGGTCTCGCTCTCCGACTCCGGTCTCGCTCTCGTCTCTGGTCTCGGTTCTCGACTTGATCTTGGTCTCAACTTGGTCTTGGTCTCAGTTTCGGTTCTCAACTTGGTCTCGGTCTCAGTCTCGGTTCTCAACTTGGTCTCGTTCTCGTCTCGGTTCTCTACACATGGTCTTGGTCTCTACTCTGATCTTGGTCTCGACTTGGTCTTGGTTCTCAATCTTGGTCTCGGTCTCGAACTTGGTCTCTGTTCTCACTCTTGGTCTGGTTCTCAACCTGGTCTCGGGTCTCGACTTGGTCTTGGTCTCAGTCTCAGGTCTTCGACTTGGTCTACGGTCTCAGTCTCGGTCTCGAATCTTGGTCTCGATTCTCCGTCTCGGTCTCGACATGGTCTTGGTCTCGACTCTTATCTTGGTTCTCGAACTCTGGTCTCGAGTCTCGAACTTGGTCTCGGTCTCGAGCTTGGTCTCTTGTTCTCAACCTGATCTCGGTCTCAGTCTCGGTCTCAAACTTGGCCTCGGTGTCGACTTGGTCTCTGGTCTCAATCAATCAATTATTATTTATATTGCGCTTTACAACAACCAGAGTTGATCAAAGCGCTGGACAGGGAAAAAAGTTAAAAAAAAAATAATACTAAACAACAATACAATACAAAAATACAAAAATAAAAATACAAACACTTTTATAAAATCATTTTGCTAATCAGTTGTCAATCAAGTGTCAAAAGCCGATCTAAAGAGATGGTGCTTCAACCTGGCCTTGACTTGGTCTTGGTCTTGTCTTGTCTTGGTCTCGAATATCCTCTCGTAGTGTCTTGGTCTCGGTTTAGGCGGTCTCGAATTCAAGTCTAGCTCTCAGGCATCAATTTTGTCACGAACAGAAAAATCGCTTAGCAAAGAGGACACGGAGACCGACAGACTAGACAGAGCAGGTTAGTTATAATATAAAAAATCTCAGCTCTCAGTTTCTGTCAATTTTATTACACAATTCAAACTATAAATACAATTTTGGCGCTTGTAAATGTTACACGACAGCTCAACAGCACACGTGAACCTCTACTAGCTAATGGAAAAAAACACGAACACTGTTGAAAGATACAGTATGCTACAACTTACCAAAATGTATTCCTCATGCATAATATCGACCAATCTTTTTTTTTAACTCATAGTGCAAATTTATCACTGTACATTGCTATTCTTGTTATGATGGAGCCATTGCTTGCTTACACATTACATCTGCACTTTACTAGAGTACCATTGCTAATTTCAGAAGCACTCTTGATTGATTCTTAATTGTCCACCTGACTGTAAAATTAAAATAAGATATTTTTTGTAAATTTGAAACTCAAGTTCTAGAATGTCTAATTGTCCACCTGACAGTAAAATTAAAATGATTTTTTTGTAAATTTGAAACTCAAGTTCTAGTAAATGTCTAATTGTCCACCTGACAGTAAAATTAAAATGTATGAAAAATAAAATCCATTTACATACTTGTGATTTATATCAATGGTGAACAATGGATTGTGATTTTTATCACAACATGTGTATTTGTTATGATGTATAAATCTCAATTTTAACAACAAAAAGTAATATACAGATGATGCATGTGCAACGACAATATAACTATTACAATGGTTGGTTTCTATTAATATCTAAAGCTATGTGCTTAGATCTGTTTGACATTTTGTGTCGGGAGTCCCTGCTCCGTTTCTCCATCGTCTAAGGGTCCTTGCCCTGAAAAACGTTGAAGACCCCTGGTATATGTGCATCTTGTTAAAGAACTCCCTCCAGCCCAACACTTTTGAAACTAGCGATGTTCTGATTTATCTGCATCTCTTTCTTGCAATTCATTTGTGCTGTAGGTCTGTAAGAAACTTAGAAACAGCTGTCTTGATTTCATCTGCCAGGATTTTGGCAGTGCCTTCTGAACATTGTCTTACTGAAGTGAAACGAGAATCAATGTATAAATGTTTTAAGCAACTATTGCCAAGTACAATGTTTAGACGTCAGTGCCACAAATGTTATGCTGTAAATTGTTATTGGCAGGCCCTTCTTGAACAGGGCATAGAACATAATCCACAGAGGGAAAATATAACATCTACAGTGGAGTGGCCCCAAACGATTTTTGACCAACACATGAAACTACAAGTGCCATTTATTTTAAAACCAACACAACAACACTTTTCAAAGTTTTTAAAATATATCAAAGTAGTAGGTTTTAATATTTGGACCCTTTTTGTTTGCTAGAAGTTAGTGAAATATGTTGTGACATCTGTGTGAACTTGAGGGGAACTGCATTTATACATGGGCTGTGTCCAAAATCACCCCTATACCCTTAAATAGGGCAGTATTTGAGGGGACAGCATTTGTAGTGGTGTCTAAAACTGTGGTGGATGTTAATGAGTCTAGGGATGGCGAAAACTAAAAATGTTCTTGACCGACCACCGAACCTCATTAAGTCGGTTGAAACCGGTTAACCAATTGGTTTAAAATATGCTACGCTATTTGAAATAACAGCCATTTTGAGCTGCACCTGCAATTTCACAAGTCTGTCGCATCTCTCTGGCGCTCTGCCTCCCAATCACACAAACACACACACACACACACACACACACACACACACACACACACTGCCCCGGCGCCGCTCTTCCACTCATGTCTCTTTTTTAAAATCCCCATACAGCGCGAAACATGAGTCCCCCAAACGCGGCACCAAGGAGCTTGTATTTAATACAAATGGCTCCTTTTTAGTTTCGAAATGGTTTGGGTACAAGCCGGTGATCGCATTGAAAATAAAGGCATTAGTCTAGAGTTTAAAGCTTATTTGAAACATTGCCGTGGCTCATTTAAGAAAATAACAGCTCGGAAGAGACGCCGCTTTAGTTTGAGGTAACGTTAACGTTAGTGCTAACAATCATAAAGAAAGATGATGATCATCATCACCTTATCTGTTACCACTGAAATGTAGATGTAATGTATTTCCAAATCTAAGCCCAGCAACTTACATGTGTGTCATTCTTTTAACTGAAATGGTCCCACACAATTTTTTCTTTGCACGCTTCATCCTGTCGTCTGCCCTGGCTCTAACCTTGAGTGTTTTAGCCTGAAGCCTTATTTTCGCAAATCTTGTGAGTGCGTGAACCCAAACGCTGTGACCTTCGCGCCAAAGGTTTTTCTTCTTCTTTTTTTTTTTTTTATCGACTACCGACAACTTTGATCGGTCAACGTTGATATGGTCAACCATCGGTCAAATCGGACATCAGGTTAACATCCCTAATTGAGTGCACTAATTCAATCCCATAGTGCACCACTCTAATGAGTGTACAACCGATGTGCGCTCAACAGCTAAAGAATACCCATAATGCACTACTAATGCACTAGCTGCTGCTGAGTGGAACCTCACCCCCATAACTATCAGAAATATAAACATATAGTTCATTTAAGATTTAGTTAAGGAAATGGCTTATTGATCATCAGAGCAGATTGTCATTGTAAAAATTGCTCAGAGAAAAGTTATAGCCTCACGCAGAGTAAGCTGTGTGTAGGCATCCAACTTCACTTAAAGCACACTCTCTGCCTCTTTCTCTGATACAAAGAGAGAGGGATATTCTTGGAATTAGAATTTGGAATTAAGTTTGGAATTAAAGCTTTTAAGACTAAGCAGAAGCCATTGCCGGCTAAGTCTGGCAAGTACACAAAAAATGAAATGCCAGTGGTGATTCTATTGCCAATGTGTGTAAAGGGTTGTTGTTTGTTTATTGTTTTTTTAAGTTTTAAAATTTGTCATTGAATGCAATGAAAATCATCTAATTTAAGTGAGTAAATGTTTAATTATGCTTTAACAATTTCCAATTATGTTCAATTAGGTAAAGCATAAGATATCATGAACAGACAATAAGTGTTACCAATTTTGATAATTCTTTTTGGGGCCATATGTTTATGATTCATTGTTTAACGTCTAAAGGTTGTATTCATTTAAATAGCCTCAGTATAAACAGTAATAAACAGTTGGTGGTTTATGAATGAACAGCAAAATAAACAATGTTTTACAATTTTAGCATAACCAACAAAGCCACCTTGGGCATTTTCCATGATAAGCGGAAGCAGATGTTTGGTCTGAGTTTGCTCTGCAGGGACCAGTAAAAGAACATGGAAACTTGTTGCAAAAAGTACCTTCCATTGCTTTGAGGACATAAATTCTCATGTCCCTGAAAATGACCTTGGAAAAGAATAGTCCAAGAGGTAAAAACCAAACTTGCCTAACAGTGAGTATTAATGAACATACTGTATATAGTGCATGATTTATTTACCCCCAAACTAGTTAAGCACCAATTATCAATTATCAATTACCAATCACCCGTGCAATGCCCAAGCTTTGACAACCTATTTCTGTTTCTGTACTGCCAGTAAAGTACAAAAATTAAACTGAAACTCAATTATTTGAACTGAATTAATTAATGTAGCTACAGTAGGACTGGCAAGTAATGTCTACCAAAGGAGAACTAACATTTCCAAATGTAAAAGTTTTGCGAGATATAGTTGTGCTCTGGAGTGTAAAACTAACGTATCGTGGTACGCGGCATTTCAATTGTTTCATTTCAATTGTGTGGACATCATCACTTTTTCTCTACTTTACTTTTTTAAATAAGTATGACTTTCTGATGAGTAGTGCAACTATTCGTTGATTATTGGACACAATTTGTTTTTACATTTTAGTAAAACTGGCCAAGAGGAAGAAGCCATCGTCTGCAACCGAGGACGATATTATCAAAAAATGTCCAAACCTGGTCAATTCACTTTGGATATTGCTTGTTTTCTGGATTTGGATTGTCACAATGTCTGTCTGATCAACATGACATCATGACTTTTGCGTACATACACGCCACTTTCAAGTCAAGTGGCGTGTTATCTATACGCATTTTGAGCTACCCGAGTGTATGTCTACGCCATTAATGTCCACGTGATTCTGCGTGTCTGTACACGCCGTTAAATGTCCGAAGCGAAACAAAGCAAAATGTGGATCTACATCTGGGGAGCGATGTTTTTTCCTTGTATGACTCATAAATGCTATTAACCCTAGTGACGGGTAGGTTTAGGGAAGAGGTTGAGGTAGGTCATATTTATATATACAGTAATGTAACGTTAAGTCAACGCCGTTCATAAACACACTGAAAAGCGATTATGCGTGTTGATAGCACGCCAAAAATGGAAATACAAATTGGCGCAATTTCATGAGATCAGTCCACTTGATGTTCAATGTAAAATCCTGAAGCTGAACTAAATCATTTAAAATGAGAGACATTGTACTGTATCATTTAGTCCAGTGCTGTTTGACCCAAGACCAGCTAGATGGTTCCAGTTAGTAGACTTTCATTATGCCCAGTAGAGCCACAAAGCTACGGCTCTTAGACCTCATTTCTCTAAAGAAGAGTTCAACTGCCAGCCCTAGTCTGCCGAACTGCCTTGCTGAGTCACTCGTGGTTCTTCTCAGGCTACATAGAAATCTTCTTCTGTCCTGTCCAGGTGCAAAGACTTAAGCACCAATAAGACTTCAAATCATGTCAATTCAGTCAGCCAAACTGGAACATTGTATTAGATGCAGTAAAAAGAGTGTATTTCTCATGAGTTTCTATGCTCAAATGCAGACTGGTATTATTTAACAGCTTGCACTTCAATGCGGTCCACCCACTAAACACCTGGCAATGATCTTAGCTGTTTTAAGATTTACTCACAGGATGTCCCTCTCTTCCATCCACTCCAGGAATTCCAGGCGGTCCTGGATCTCCCTGAAGAGAGAAGATCACATAGTCAGAATAAAGGTGCAACTTTGCAGGTGGATAGGAGTGTTTAATTTATGGGAAAATAGTCATTATTTTTGGTGTTGGTTTGGTGATGCAGACAATAGGCTACACACACTGAATTCGGGAGAAATAATTTTATGAGCACCTTTTGTCATGTACACAATATGGAGAACATTTCATTTCACATGCATCTTTTTTCATTATAAACAAGATTTTGCAATTTGCTGGGAATCAAATCAAGAAAGCAAACGTGTGTTTTGCAGATACGGCAAATCTTGGCTTCTCATGACTTTGAGAGCGTTCTGGCACGTGTGAACCAGCGTTTGAGAGCGTTCATGCGTGTGGCACTGCAAAACATTATTCATGTCTCTGAAAGCAAGGGATATGATAGACAAGGTGTGTAAGCAAGGAGTATGTAGCCCTCAATCGGGTCATGGGGTCTATACGAACCCAATCGACTTTTACTCAATAAAAAAAGGGTTCCATTCATCTCAGTGGAATAAGATTTTGTGACTTTTTATACATTATCTATCTATACACACACACACACACACACACACACACACACACACACACAAAAAAACTGGGCTCGATTCAGTTGTTCTGAAGGTATGTAAAAAAATGTTTACACTTCTGGTCTTTGGGGTCAATATGACCCCACATTGAAATGAATGGGAAATGTGAAAAAACTAAATATATTTTCTTCATGTGTCAAAAAAAAAAAGATCTGGCATAAATATGAAAATTTTTACACAGTAATGAAGGCCTACTAGAGCATAAATGCAATGTATCATAAAAAACAATGCAAGCTAATGGTGTAGTTGAGGAATTGTGTGGTATATGGATACAAAAGTACTTTATATCTCCAAAAACACAGCATTAATGAATAGATGAGAAGTAAACTAAAAATATGATATATTATTTGTATGATTAAAAATGTATATTATTTTGTACAATCCATTGTTGGGGTCGTATAGACCCCCAAGCCCAGAAGTGTAAACTTTTTTTTTACATACCTTCAGAACAACTGTAATCATGGCAATTTTGTCAACATAATGATTGTAATTATGTAAAGACATTGATAAGCTGCCCAGGGTGTGTGTATTACTTTTCACTAGCTACATTTTAATGGAGTAGTGCATGTTTATAAAATGTCTGAAACCAAGCATATAATCCAGGATTTATCATATAGGCAAAGACCAACATGTTGACGAACAGCTTGGTTTAATATAAGCCATCTGTAAGCCTGGAAAAAGACCGTGTACATCAGCATGAAAGAGGAAACTATGGTGCAAACCTTTTTATAGCTTTCCATAAGGAGATTCTGTACTAGAATAATTTTTCATGCAATTCTGTCAAATAATACGGCATTTTAGGATCTTGCGTAGCCTCCTCAAAGTGGGCCTGCCAAGTATTCTCAATGGTCCATGTTCACAGTTCAAGGAAGCCAATAAATGTGTTCAGCTTTGTTTTTATGGTGAGAAGAACTAGATCAGTACAGACCTTTAGACCAATTCCTCCCGGAAGTCCGTCTTTTCCATCCCTGCCAGGTATCCCCTTGATAAACACACACACAAATGGCATTAAAGCATCATTTCTGACCACTTACAAAAATTAAGAGAAATTGAGCGATATACATACAGGCTCTCCTGGATATCCAAGTGGACCAGAAGGGCCTATGCTCCCCTTTTCTCCCTAAGATAGACAGTGTGTCAGTTAATGCACTAGAGTATTGAAACACAACAAACGAATGAGGTTGCAAAGCTGTTCAAGTCATTAACAGATTTGTTTTATTTATCCACACCAGCATCTCCTTAAACATGAAATATATCATGTTTCATTCCAACATTATATCAGCACTTTTCAGGACAGGGACTTATTCAATAACCAAGATGATGCAATAAATGCCCCAGCTGTTCATTAGCTAGTATCCCAGAAGGATTATAGATATGAGGACGGCTAAGACAATGTCCAAAGAAGAGCTGAGGCATAGTACAAATCCAAAGCCAGTGTTTCAGTCTTAGAACAAGACCACAGAGCATTACTGGACAGAAAATGATTCACCAAATTTATCCTTAATGTCAAGTGTAACACATTCTCATGTCAACAGGCATAAATAAAACTGCTTTTGCAAGCTGGAAATAAAAGGGAAAGCTCTATGCTCTGTATGGAGTTAAAAAAAAAATACCATACCACTTGCCCATCTTTGCCTGGTTGTCCTTTTATGCCTTGAGTACCAGAAGATCCCTTGTAAGAAAACATAACAAAATGTAAAACATTTATTTTCAGTGTAAACATACATTTTTAAAAAATGATCTGGGTGACTGTAATTTAAAATTGAGTTCAAAGTCAAACCAGTACATAGAGTTATACAATGGCCGGATCTAGTATTTTAACAATTCTAAATCACGCAACTACAAACTATTTGGCATCTGCGAACATCCTCTCAGGTTATAGACATGTTCAACTTTGACAGACACGATACACTGTGTCTTCTTTTGAAACAGTTTATCTACTGTTTTATCATTTAAACCATGGAATTGTTTATTGTGTGCTTGTGCTATCTTTCTTTAAAATACATTTAACTTGCTTTGTTATCAAATACTACAGTCTTATATATTTACAGTAAGGGCCTAAATACTTTTGGGCCACTGCAGTTCCATATAGGCTATATGTTTAAGTAGTTAGCCATTATTCAGACAAATATAGCCAATTTAATAAGATAATCCACATAAAGTTGAACAAAAGTGCTAGTAAATTATAACCTGCAAAAAAAAAAAAAAAAAAGCTAAAGCAGCGGCACACGAACAGAGGTGTGCATGCAATGTATTTGTTATAGCAGAAAATTATTTTTGGAATACCACACAGAAAGCGTCTCTACTACCTGATGATTACCGTCTGCCTCTATGAGCCAGCGCTTAATACCATTTAATACGAATATTTCCACTAAGAATCAAGAGTCAACTGGCCACCACTGAAGCTCATCCCCGATATCTCAGGGAATCAATAGCCAAGTTTCCATCTGCTTGTCAATCGAATTATCTAAAGTTCGGTAAAAAAAACCTCATGCGAATAAAGCTGGTGAAAGTGTGTTTCCATCCAATGGCTTTAAATTAATAAAAACCTGTGGGTAATGACGTCACAAGCTGTTTTGCGATCAAATTTACCTAACCTAAAAACTTAATCGCAATTCATTATTTATTCGTCAAATAACGCTTCCATCAGTGTTTATTGTATAAGCCGTATATCGATCAAGATAAAATCCGATGAGGCCGAACGCATTTCATTTGAGTCGATATTCTTGAAATTCAATCAAATTTTACTGTTTCCATAAGGCATTTTTCATTCGATATCACTTTATTCAGATAAAAACGTGTGGATGGAAACATGCCTAATGTTACGTTAGTAACTGAAACATTCTCTTTCAAAATGATTCACTCATATCACGTCACTCCTTAAGTGGGAATAGCAGAAAGAGTTATGACTTATGGTCAACACACTATGAATGTCCATATTCTGAGTAATTCTGAATCTTGAGCTGTAAACTCGCAAGTGTCCGCTTTCTAAATATTAGAGCCAGACCGATATATCGGCAGACCGATATTATCGGCCGATATTAGGCATTTTCCAAAATATCGGTATCGGCAGTTATAATGGCCGATAAATGAATATTTCGAAAATAAAATAAAAACGGATGAAAACACGCTTGAACCATGTCATGAGTGTTGGAGTTGTATAGTTTGTCCACCAGAGGGCACTCTACACCGTCCCTGTTGGCAACACTCGTTGAGTTGGTCACGAGACATACATTGCTTGAATAACAATTAAAAGAACATCCCCATTAGTTCTCTTAACTCAAATACGCATGATAACATTTGTGACTATCATGTTCAGTTTTGCTGCTGTTAAATCAGCCGAGAGTGAAGCGGAATTAGCTGGTATCAATAACGTTACGTTGTTGCAGTGTAGTTGACTGACTGTCCTTTTAACTTTTGACAATATGACTAAAGTATTTCTTTAATAGCGCGTGACAGTATTAGCAATGAGACGTATCTTCTCTCATTGGCCTGTTATATTGAAAATGTATGTTTTACAATTTGCAGTATGACGTAGTCCATTGCTAAATTATGGCTCATCATAGACTAGCGAACCACAAAGCTAGCTAACGCCACTATCATCAGTCTGTTCTGTTGTGACAATAAAAGAAACAAGTTTCTTTTTAAAATGCATTATCATATTATTTTAGTTAAAACTCATAAATATTTACAAATAACTAATGTTAGGGAAATATGTTCATGTTTTGTTGCACGTTTGTGAAAAAAATAAAATAAAACAAATATCGGCCGATATATCGGAATATCGGATTTTAAAACCCCAAAATATTTGTATCGGTATCGGCCTTCAAAATCCTTTATCGGTCGGGCTCTACTAAATATGTGGATTATGTGTCTATCCAGTAGGACTTAAGAGCAGAATTAGGGTATATCATTTATGCACACATGCCAAAACTGGGGGTGTCTAGTAAGGGGTTAAAACTGACCTTTTCACCTGGTTTGCCAGGTTGCCCGGCTAAACCTGGAATACCGCTCTCACCCTAAAGACAAAGACACACACACTGAAAAAATTCATTTCAACAAATTCTACATAAAGGTTGTACAGCCATTGCCAAAAGCATTGGCAGTGACAAATCTTTGTGTTTCACAAAGTCCTCCCCTTATCTCCTAATACTTTTTAAAGGCTTTCATTGGCAAAAAATAAATAAATAATATATTATAAATGCAAAAAGTAAATATTTACAGTGTTGACCCTTCTTCATTACCTCTGCAATTCTCTGCAATATGGAAAGCTGGATATCAGCATCTGGGCCAAATCCTGACTGATGGCGATTTATTCTTGCCTTATTAGTGCTCATAGTTGATCACAATTTGTGGACTTCTGCTTGTCCACTCGTCTTTGAGGACTGAACACAGTTTGGAATTAAGATCCGGGGACTTGCCTGGACACCGGATCCAAAATTCAACACTTCATTAGCACTCTTGCCTTGTGACACGGTGCTCCATCATGCTTGAAAATGCATGGATCATTAGAAAACAATGCTCTTGGATTGTTGGGAGAAGTTTGCTCTTGCAGGACGTTTTGATAATATTCTTTATTCATGGCAGTGTTTTGGGGCTAAATTTTGAGAGTGCCAAGCACTCCCTTGGACGAAAAGCAACCCCACACATGGATGGTCTCAGGGTGCTCCACTGTTGGCACAACACAGGACTAGATGGTAGAGTTCACCTTTTCTTTTCTGGTCAATTCGATTTTCCAGATGCACTCGTGGTAACATCGATTCTGTAGCCGACTCCTTAGGAGGAGACGGTCATGGTGCTTCTGGACACTCTGGGACCGCCTTCACTGGCAACTGAACTTCGGAACATGGTTCTTTGGTTTCCAATATTCTTTGCAGCAATTTTCTTGCTTGTTGAGGCCATTTTGATGCAAAGTGATGATGGCTGCACCTTTCTTTGGAGGTAACCATTGCTAAGACAAGTCTGCTTTTATAATCCAGAATGATAGTGATTTCACCTGACTAGAACTCATTCACATGATAAGTGAAAATAAAGTGAAATGTGTGTTTTTGAGATTTCCTTTTAAGCTTATTGCAATTATTTCAAATGCTTCAGATCACTCTACGCAACAATCTAGAAACAATGTCAATCAACCCCACAGTAACTGAAGTAGCAAACTTTGCGAAACACAAAATGTATGACACTCCCAATACTTTTGGCCACATACAAAAGTATGTGTACATTAAACGTGAATTTAACTATCAGTCACAAATATTGACTACAACAGAAAAAAAAACAAAAAACCTTGCAATATACATGAGGTGTCTTGGAGAAACTGACTTTGTTTTGAACCTAATCTTTTGAGATGTTAGTTCATTTTTCCTGAGCTGTCATACCTTAAAGCAAGTTTGTTTTAAATATCACTCATTTATTTGAATTTGATGTATTTAATTTTAATCTTGAAGTAGATTTTTATTAAATTTTATCCTTGTGATGTGTTGCAAACTAATCTTCATGCAAAACAGGGCTGCCAACTGTCGAGCCAATTCTCCGCTCTCACGCCACACCTCCTATTTCTCGCGCTGAAGTGTCAACCCGGTCAGTCAAATGCCTGAAAGTCAAAGATGAGTTTATCTATAGATCTACCTGTTGAGCCACTTGTGATTGACTAGTTGTACAGCAAATTAGTTAAAATATCCCGTAATCTATAGCGAGCGTGCATGCGAGACAGATGTTGTGCTCTAAACCTCGTGCGCTTACGGCAGAGAGGCAAGCATAGGCGTCGATTTTGGTGGGGATGGTCATGGTGGTTACGCATCCCCACCAGATTTCTTTATTTTTGTACCCACTACTTTTGGAAACATTGAGGCAACGCGATGTACCTAATACAAATAAAACATCTCCAGTTAACAAGCAGAACAGAGCAACCCCCCCTGTTGGAGAAGTCTCACGCCAAGCTAAACTCAAAAGTTGGCAGCTATGTGCCAAAAAAGTAAACTTATGAAAGCAAATGTGAAAATGTGATAACTAAATATGTTGCCATAATGGAAATGGTACATTTAGGGATAAAAGAGCAAAGATCCATAGTTCCTTACTGCTTCCCCTGGACTTCCCTTTTCTCCCTTATATCCATCAGCTCTCACGAGGGCCCTGCACAAACAGATTGAAAAGTAGCATCATCAAGTGTAGAGTAAAGTTTTTTAGGGTACGTCTATGACACATGTACTCATACCTCCATGCCGGGAGGACCTTGAATGCCAGGACTTCCTCTAGAACCTGGGACACCCTTTAATAAAAAAAGAGTCTTATATTAGTCTGACCCACAGTCATTAAGAATGATTATTAAGCTCAAATTGAAAGATAAAAAAAGAAATCACAGCTTATGATCTGTTCCTACATCATTTTTCGTCCTAAGTTCGAAGATGTGCATTCATTGAAACTACTGTAAGCTTCAAAAGTGACTTGTGTTAAACTTTGTGATGGCAGACATTAGTGCATCAACAAGTGACTTAACGGAATAACGATTTAAATCTAAGTTGCTTATCAATACCTAACACCTTTAGTTGACTGTGAATGAATGTCTTTTGCAGCTTTAATAGCTTCCCATCCACCACTATTTTATGGAACAGGTTTATTGTTGCTAGCATGTTACTAAATGTTTGCTTACTGTCTCGTTTGAAAGAATCCGTAGGTTGATGAAAGTTAAACTTTCGTTCTAGTGAGTCAGGTTAACTGATCCCTGTACAACAATCTTATTTGCTTCTTGTGCAATACATAATTGGATAAATGTTTTGTGTTTCCCAAAACTTTAAGAGTACAGTTAAAGAGTTAATGATGTCATGCAGGTGGTGATGAATTAACTTTGACCAGTTAATCAGTTTGAGATTAAATTAAATTTGGATTATTGCTATTAAAGGTTGTGTAGGTCAGAATTGAAAAAAAACCCTTTTTTTCCAAATTTCTTTAAACTTTCTGTATATATCAATGCATAATTACAATCTAAGTACTCTGAAAAAGAAAGTATAAAAATCGAGTGTCTGTAGACCTCTCACGACTGTTTTAAAGACAGCTCATTATTTCCATTCACTTCACCCTCTCCCTTCTTGGCTCCTTCCAAAGCCACGCGCAACTCCGACAGCTGAGCTGAGGACGATTATTTACCTCAGACGAGCGGAGAGGGGAGGAAGAAGTGCATGTAGTGACATCATGTCAGAAACACATGTAAATAAAAAATCTAACTATCATTATGAAGATAAACAAATAAGTTGGATTTTATTACTCTCTATCAAGCTAGCATATTGATATTGGTAAAGCTTACAATATTGATTCGCTGAACGAGCTAGTTAGTTATCTATAAGCCAAAGCTAAAAACAGGTTGCATGATACACGTTTTTCCATTGCCATCATTTACACTGTGATGAAGAGGAATTTCATGTAAGATTCATTACATATATATGGTGTTCTGCATGTAAGAGTTTGCTTGATGAAAGCATTGTTGATTCTGATGAGGACTACACACCCTAGACAAGTAAGTTACCCATAGACAGTATAAGACAGCAAGTACCGCATCGTCAGCTCGAGGACAGATCCGTGGTCGAGGGCAAAGCAGAGGATTTTGCTATTAGGGTCCGAGGAAGTAGAGGCCGAGGACGGGGTAGTCTGAAGTGCAGGGCAAGGAGCACTTTTTAGACAAGAGGACCTGCGTCGAGTTTTGCATCTTCAAGCTCAAACAAGCACGCGAACAGGTACGATCTGGATACACGCAAGTGGGCAGGTCCTGTGTGGCAAAAGGGTGGTTGCCATGGTTGCGAGAGAGTGACAGTCGCCTAAGCCAATTGTTTCGTCCCATTGTTTCGTCCCGGTTCGAAATAATGAGCTGCGTTTAGTGCAGATTAAACAGTCTAGAGTCACTCGATTTTTATACTCTTTTTTTCAGAGTACTTAGATTTTAATTATGCATTGATATATATAGAACGCTTAAACAAATTTGGTAAAAGTTTGTATAAGATTCTGACCTACACAACCTTTAATAATGAACATGGCATCTGAGGACTTCTCTGTTCTCTGTTATGCTTTATTTTTAGATGTCTGATTCCATTGCAGATTCCTTCATACATCTCACTTCGGGGTTTCCCCAGGCTTGCACACTTACACTCATGCATAATCTTCAATAATGCTGCTTTCATTCTCCTCATATAAATTTGCACAGAATGAAAGATAAAGATTGTACTACATGTTAGCTTACTTTTTTTGGTTAAAGCTAGAAATAAAGTGTAATCTGTATGTAGGTCCACATCACACTAACAAGAAAATGCTTTTACCCACAGATCAAGAACTGTGCTTTGACCAACACAACTTGTTTGTGAATGTTCCTTGAAACTACAGTTCCTGGAAACATAAAATTAATAAAACTATTTTGGTAACTTGAACTTGTGATCTTTGTGTGTATGTGCTTTTCAAAATACATTTCACAGCGAACAAAGACAAGAACTAAAACAGCAAGTTCAAGAGATAAAGTTCATGTGAAGATTTCAGAGGTCTGGAAGATGTGTGTCATGAGTATTATTTATTATTATTGTGTGCAGTCTGTGCGCCTACGTGAAACATTTGTGCAAAGTCCAGCTGGACGATGACACTCATGTCTTTGTTTTTGAGACATAAAATAAACTCCACGGTTAAATTTGAAACAATATTGTTGACTTGTGAGAATGTTGCACGTTTCTCTGAGAAGACTACGCAGTTGACAAGACTGAAAGGGCAATATATTCATACGATTATTCTCAATAGAATTATTGTATTGATTTAGCTTTACAGTGATTTGACTATAGACATTTTCTCAAAAGAGGGTGGAAAAGGTTTTACTTTAACATTGTATTGGGTACATTAATTGTTGGTTATCTGCAAATGCTAAGCATAATGAAAATATGAGGTGAAATATGCTTTAAAAACCCTGCTGTTTATTGACTAAACATGCAGGCATATGTTCTTAATGTGGACATGTGTTCATAAAGATATGAAGACTTGCAAGTATGGCATCCAGGTGTTGTTATTGCACATCCACCTAATGTTCAGAGCTCTTCCGAGGGTCATTCATCATCCATTTTTTTTCAGTCAAACTAGCCTAACTCATGCTGAGAAAAACTGCAGCTGTAGTCAAAATTGCAAGCCTACAAATGCCCACTAACTAGAAGCATTTCCTTCAAGGAGGCAAGGGAGGCAGAGCCTCCTCAAAAAATTGGATGAGAAAATAATCAAATAAAAAATAGAACAAAGATAGTATGACATTAAAAAAGTGTATGAATCACTTGTTTTCATTAGGGTTGGGACAATAAATTGATTTATCTCGAATTCATGAACTGATTCCAATATTTTCCGAATGAATTGCCATTCTCTCTCGAATCGAATCTAGGCTTAGTTTTTAACAGCAGATGGTGCTTTAGACTAGTTTTAAACCACACATTCAAACGCTCACAAAGAAGGGCGCTTGTGGCTGAGAATGCACTTCAGAATGCTTTTATGACACAAGATTAATGTAAACAGTGTCAAAATCGATCCAGAATCATTTCTGCGTTCATGATGCATCGATTTATTGTCCCGCCCTAGTTTTTAAAATATGACTGTCCAACAGCAACAGCAGGAGTCCACGTCTCTCTTGCCTTCCCTGAGCCCATTGAGTTTAAACAGACTCTCTAAAGCATTCGCTGAGTTTAGTGAGGGGTAATTGAGAATGAATGGGGGAAAGTCAGATGAGAGGTGGCAATTTCTCCATCGTGCTATGATTGGATGTAATTGGTTTGTGCGATAAGTCCTGCCTCTTGTTTTCTTGTGTAAATCAGTCTGAATGCATCAAATAATGACTTTAATGGGAACACTTTTAGGTATAGAAAATTAGGTATACAACTCAGCCACTTAGAAATCTTTAAATGTGAGAAAGCTTTATGTGAAAATAAAACTTGAAATGGGCTGAAAAAGTGATGACTGTGGGGCTAGAAACAGACCGGTATCCCTTCTTCCATTCATTGCTAAAACACTTGAAAGAGTTTAAAAAGCGAACACTTGACTGTGACCTGCTCTCTGTAATTGAAGCTTTGAGACTGGCAGCTTCCAAATTCTCAGGACTCATCTTGTTGGATCTGTCTGCTGCTTTTGAGTTATCCTCCTGTCAATCCTCAAGACAAAGGGCATCTCTGGAACCACACTCCAGTTATTCAAGTCTTCTCAGATAGGTCCTTCAGGGTGTCGTGGAGTGGTGAGGTGTCTAAGTCGCAACATCTAGCTACTGGGGTGCCTCAGGGTTCAGTGCTTGGACCACTTCTTTTCTCCATCTACATGTCCTCACTAGGATCTGTCATTTCCTATCACTGCTATGCTGATGAAACACAACTCTACTGTACCTCTTATTCCAACCAGATGATCTGAAGGTAGCTGCTCACATCTCAGACTGCCTGACAGACATTTCTTGCTGGATGAAGGACAACCACCTTTAACTAAACCCTGAAAAATCAGAGCTGCTTGTGGTTATAACTCTTGGCCAAGCCAACACTCTGTCAACAATAACTCCATCCTGAACATCCAGGAACTTATATTTCACCCTAAAAGTATGTACAGTACTTCGTGAAGAAAAAGTTCATACTTTTGAGTGTATAGCAGAAGAGGAGGCAAGCGTTTGGGACATTCTACTGCATCATCTTTAATGGACATCTCTCTGTTCTCTGAACCCCCTTCCAAAAGCAATGGGTCGTGGGCAATACCAGCCGTCAGAGTGTGGACGTATCTGCACTTTGGATTCTAATCGGAAAAAGTAGACCATCCGAGGATCTTTGGAAATACTCGTTTCAACATACTACGATTTCAGGACACACTAATTCTAATTTCAAATAGTATCCAGGATGGATATTATGCAAATTGGCACATAGCTTTGGAGTTCTGATTGATGATCCGTTGAACTTCACAGACCACATTGCTAGAACTGCCGGTCCTGCAGATTTGCTGTAGACAACATTAGGAGGATCAGGCCCTTCCTATTGGAGCATGCTACACAAATCCTTGTCCAAGCGCTTGTTCTATCCAGATTGGACTATTGTAATGCTCTCTTGGCAGGCCTTCCAGCATGCACTGTCAAATCTCTGCAACTGATCCAGAATGCTGTAGCAAGAGTGATATTTAACGAGCCCAAGAGAGCGCATGTCACACATCTCCTTATAAAATTGCACTGGTTGCCAATCGCTGCTCGCATCAAATTCAAGGCACCGATGTTTGCCTACAAAACAACCACTGGCTCTGCACCCCTATACCTAAACTCACTACTTCAGACCTATGTGCCCTCCAGAAGCTTGCAAGTGAACAGCGCCTTGTGGTGCCATCTCAGAGGCACAAAATCCCTTTCACTGACCTTTACCTGGACTGTTCCCTGCTAGTGGAATGACTGGCCCAACTCCATCCGAGCATGCGCATCTCTTTCGGCAACACTTGACCCATTCAAGGGCGGGTTTACTGCTCTTTTTCTTTGCATGATTGTGTTTATGGGGTGCAATATAACATGTATCCGTGGTTTTTCTTTTTTTAAAAGTCTTATTTTTCATAAATTTCTCCTTTATTGTCAGCCGCGCTCTCCTCTGTCCCCTGAACGAGCGGTTGACTTCCTGAGTCTATGAAAACACTCCCTCAGAATGACGTGGCGGGCTCAGATTGGTTCGTTTGGGCCGGTGTGTTGTGATTGGCTAAACTGTCGCTCACGTTGTCCGGAAGATTAACGCCCATGACCTTTACGGGCGAAACGGGCGGGCATGCCAAAGGTGGATAACATAGACGGTGAATACACGTAAATAATGATGTCGAGACTGCAGTATCAGTGAGGCAGAATCAGACCGAGAAAGCCGCGATGAATCGAGTCAAGCAGAACCTCAACACACACGGCTCTTAATAAAGGTTTCTGAATGATAATTTGCTTCATTTTATACACGTTTATAAACTTTATACACGTTTGTTTTACACAATAGCATCTGACTGGCAACGATAGCAACTGACTGGCTAACTAATGTTAAACACAAACAGCGTTTGCAGGTTGACGTTCTTGATCAAATCGAAAATAGTCATAAAGCATATATTAAAAATACATTTACAACATTAGTACTTATACAAAATTCAGGTCCATAATGTTTGTACGCGTTTGCCGTAGACACAAAATAGCCAAACTAGTAGCCCAAAAAGCCTACAAAGCCAGCGCTGGCATTTGAAAACAACAACAAAAAAACAACAACACAACGCTACGTCTTGAATTTTACATGCAAATACATTTAAAATGATGAAGTCTTAGCCTACTTACAGATTGTGGCTCAACAACTGCTGACTTTTAACTGCTGGTTTTAAAGTTGGATCTGCTTCATGATTTAGAAACAGTTTCTTGTTTACGTTAATCCAGTGTTGAATTCGTGGAGATTCTGGAAGCTGTCTCTCGTAAATGCGCAGCACAGAGAGCTAGATTACGATAGTCACTTTCAGGAATATAATCAAACATAAATTGTATCCATTGTTGTTGAGGTATAGTGTCCGTGGGAAGCCCGAAACACAGAAGACCTGACAGCTGCGTGAACACAATTCAGTTCGACCCATGCCCTTTCCTGCATATTCCGGAGGGAGTGGTTGATGCAAATGTGTGTGTTAGTGACGTACCATAACCCAGCTGTAGTCCAAAACGAGTCGTTTTTGTTGGCAATTTTACTTCCTGATTTTTAAAAGACGATATCTCTGCTTACACTAAACTTTCAGTGCTGCAACTTTCATACTGATGAAATCTGAAATCTGTTTTCATACTGTTCATGCACAAACAGCAACATTACACACTATTTAAAATGAAAAAAGTGAAATGGCAGTAAACCCGCCCTTTAAAACGAACACTTACTATTCTATAAGTGTTTAAAAAGAAACACCTTGCTATTAGGGATGAAATGATTCACTCGCAACCGGTTGAAAATCAATAAAAAAGTGTGACGATTCAAGTCGGTTTGAAATGTTAAACGAATTGTGCAACATGTTTTAAACAGCATGGGCGTTTACTTGTTAGTTTAATTGCTTCCATTGCTCTACTCATTTGTAAGTCGTTTTGGATTAAAATGTCTGCTAAATTATTCAATTTAAATCTAAATTTAATGTGTCTGTGACCAGTGTTTACAGAGCTTGATGACTGATGATTCATAAATAAGTGCCCCTCTACTCTTTTTAAAAGCTTTCACTGTCCAAACTCGCCTAATTGAGCCCCTTCTAAAACAAATATATTTACTTTTATGTAGGGGTGAACAGTACCAAGTGAGATGTAATGTCATGTTTGATGGAAAAATCAATAAAATAACTTTTATTATTTTAATAAATATATTAATATATTAATAAATATAAAAATATATTATTTATATATAAAGTGTATTCAATTACCACATGTTAATGCTTATTTAGGATTCCAGTGAATGAAATACTAATATAAATGGAGAATAACTGATGGAATAATATTGTTTAATTTGTCTGGCATCAGCGCAAAACGACTTTACATAACAAATGAGTTCAGTTGAAAATGGCATATGAAGACAGTCATCCACACACATGGTACAAAGTACCCTACCCATGTGAACTGAGAGCCCAGTACAAAGAACAATGCAAAGAACCCGTTTGTAATATTAACTTATCCTATTTATTCATGAGATTAAAAAATAATCACTTCATAAAACTATTAGAACTATTTTATATTTAAAAATCTGTACATTTATATGTAAAAAGTCACTGAAGTTACATTCATTGCATATAAACTCTATATTATTACAACTAGTAGCAATGCTGTTTGGTAAATATAAATGACTACACTGCTTTGTTTTGTTTTTTAAGGCTACGTTCAAAATCTGATTATTTGTGTATGCGATTGGAATCTGATCTAAAATGATTGACTGTTCATATTGTGTACCAACTGTTCGGATCTGATTTGTGGGTTTGCAACACAGATGTTGTCTTGTTTATAACATGACAATGTGTAGCTGCCGTGCTGGGACTACTGTGTCTTCTGAGGCAGAAAAAACAACTCAATAATGATCTCTACTTTTGGAACTCAGTGTATATTTACTGACACATATTAGCTAAAATTACCTCTACATACTGTCTTGTATCCTCTTACATTCTGAGCGATGAGAATACCAGAATTCTTGAATACCAGAAAGGTGAAGTTTGTCTATCCAAACAAACTTGTGGGGATATTAATGCATGTTGATGTTCTGGATACTGCATTGAACACGACATGTGCTCAAGTTAATTTGAGGTTGTATTAAACTGTGTAGTACTCACAGGCTTACCATCAGCACCAGCTGGACCAGTTTGACCCGGATTCCTGTTATGCCCTGTTCTCCCTAGAGAATGTACAAGTGATGCATTGTAAATAGTAGTTACATAATTCCATTACAAAATATGGATCAAAGAACATAAAGGCTTATCTAACTATTTGTATCTTTGCCAATGGGTAACTTTATTTTAATTAATTAACTTTTCAAAGGCACTATTAAAACCATTTAACTAGTGCTGTCAAACGATTCAAATATTTAATCGCGATTAATCGCATTAATGTCATTGTTAACTCGCGATTAATCGCACATTTTCTAAATGTCTTTTGATTTCTTTTTGTTACATTATTTTTTTCTCATTTTAATGCTCTTATCAACATGGGAAAGTGGATTGGCTTGTTTAGTGCAAATGTTTTTTTTGTAATTATTAGCCTATTATTGAAAATAACATTGGAATACTGTTAAATTTCACACTAACATACAAATAATCTCTCACACAATGTAACACTGTCTATCAATAAAAGGTAAAATACTGACGAGGTCCTGATATTGGCGAGGGGCGGAGAATTCGCATCATCTGTGTGTGTGTGTGTTTGCTTGGCTATCATCAAGTGGTGTTTCCGACTGGGACGTGCTGCGATGATGATAACTCAGTTCACAACGACAAAACACACAGATCACTTGGTCTTGTTATTGGGACAATTTGGCAACTTTTTAAAAGTAAACTTTCCATTCAGAATCCCGGCGTCTCGCGCTCGTCATCCACTCAAAACGTAACGTTACTATTTGGCCGGCTCGCAAGCCGAAACGAGTGTGTGCGGCTCAAAACGTCCTCGCGCTGCAATCTGAAACCCATTCATTTCAATGGCTTGCGCGGCGCGAGGACGTTTTGTTGCTTCTTCGACCAAAGCGTAAGCGGATCTCAGCTAGACCGTAAACAAAACAACAGGCACGACGCACACACTCGTTTGGGCTTGCGAGCCGGCTTTGAGTGGATGACGAGCGCGAGACGCCGAAATAGATCAGGATTCAGGACGCATGCCGTACTGTTGCAAAAGCATGTGAAAAAACTACAAAGTTTGCTAGGACAAAAAGACCGTTAATCGCGCGATAAAAAATTAACGCCGTTAAAATGGGTTTGCGTTAACGCCGGTAATAACGCGTTAAACTGACAGCCCTACATTTAACACATAGTTTATTATTTCAGGTCGCTTTATAAAAGACTACAATTGAAAGTGTAAACATATATACATATATATATATATATATATATATATATATATATATATATATATATTCAATCCTCCAAAGTGGCTAGTTAGTTAGTTATTACTCCTGAAATACACGCACATTTGGTTGGTTTGCGGAAGTTAATGTAAACCCCTGTATATATTTATTTGTAAATGCTTGCTTTATTTAAGAATGTATTGATCTATTGAATGTGAAAATAATAAACAGTATGCTATATTTATAACATTGAATAAATGAATCCTTATAAATTATAGTATAGTCATGTAGTAAATCTGTCTGTAATTTAGAGGTATTTTATGGTGATCACCTGCTGAAAAGCAGCATGTGTTTTCAAGCATAGGCTTGACCTTATAAACTTCAAACTTGCCTTTTGGAGACTTTTATGTGCAATGCAATGACTTGATGCAATGAAGAGATTATATAAGGTGTTCTGTTGTATAAATGGGCCAAAGAGGTTGAGGGATAGGCTATATCGTACCTTCATTCCTGGGGCACCTTGCGGCCCAGGTGGACAGATGCAGGGCTCTGGGGTCGGATCAATGTCACCTGGTACATTATCACACTAAGAAAATAGAAAAACATTGTTTACTATGCTGCATTTCATAAAACATAAAGCGTCAGACATTTCCTGTTTGTGGCATGAGCTAAACTTGCAGTTTTCAGCAGGACATTCAGCAGTACGGCCCAGTAGCAAAACGACAATAATATAGACAGCCTACAGCACAACACTGTTGAACCCGTTTCACGACATTAGCCATTTTAAAGTCACCATGAAATCAAAATTGTTAAACATATGTTACAATAGAGAAGAAATACAGTTGGAACTTTCATTTCATGCTGACCTTAAGTGACCATGTGATACACTAAAAGATTTAGACATGATTCCATGACAATGACACAGTCCCCCTGTGGTGAAAATCTATGTAAATTGTGCAAATGCATAAGTGGACAGCATTGCTGAGTATTTCCTCTGCAGTGAACCAAAGACAGACTCAAAAACACGGTGTGAAATCGCTGGTATTTCTGACGTCACAAACAACCTTGTAACCAATCAGATCAACGTGTGATCGTCAACCAGTGGATCTCTGAGAAGCGTGAGTGGAGGCGGGGCTCATTTGCATATTAACAGAACCGCGTATACTAAATGAGGCAAGGGTGTCGAGTAGTGTTGCACGGTGCATCCGATACTTCAAAAGTATCGCAATACTCGGAAATTAAAAACCTCACGATACCTAAATTTATTAGTATCGATACTTTTATGAATGACCGCGTTCCAGATTTGTAAGAGACGTAGCAGCAATTTCATGTTGGTGTGTGCCAGTCTCCAGAGTTCCAGTCTCTCCCTATGAACGTCTGTGTTTCTCCTCACGCACGCAGCAAAGAAGCTGCATGAGACAAACACTACCGCGAGACGGCTGCATGCGCGAGCACACGTGATACAGTGGCCGCCTGTCAGTAGCGGAGTGGAAATCGGAGAGTCGCATCTTTCCCGTGGGCCGGTAGTGTTCGAGGCCGCGAGGGCCGGTCTGATAGTTATACATTGCAAGTTATTAGCAACCCAAGTCAGCTGCCTGTACACAATAGTCTCTGCAACGGCGATAGTTTGGAGCGCTGTGTCCGTGTGACGGTGCGCGATTGCTTGAGCCGCAAAAGACACTGTGTTCCATGCAACTGATAGCAGCGAAAAAGAGCGCTCTCTTATTTAATAGCGAACTAAATGAATTATCTGCTAGTTAACTGGAGATGTTTCATTTATTTTTGTATTAGGTGTACAACTTTCCCCCCAACTTTCATAGATAGCATAAATAATTTGCAAGCTGCTAAAATGAAGGATACAAAACATCAGCAAAATGATCTATCGGCTATATGATTCTAATCAGAGCATGTGCATGTCAGTGATTTATTTATATTAGGTTATTACAGCATTAAAGAGCACATACCTACAGTATGTAAAGGAGGTGCATGTGAAACACCTTGTAAGAAATACTTTCCTTTTCAGGAAAAGTATCTGAAAAGTATCGAAATCGCAATACTTGACTTGGTATCGGTATCGAAACAATAATTTTGGTATCGTGACAACACTAGTGTCCGAGTTAAGGCCCGTACACAACGGGATGGATATCAGCGCGCGTCATTCGTCAGAGTTTTTCAATGTGTTTTTTTGTGTTCACACCCAAGCGATTTTCGCTGAATCGATGAGCTCGAGTGAACATGCAATTTCATTCCCTGACATTAGATGGCGCCCATTTTCTCTGCAATACCACTCCATAACAGCTCTCTTTTATCAAGATGTTTGTAGTTCCTGTCGCGTTTGTCATATAGTTCCTTATGTTCTAACACCAACGAGATCAGAAGCTCTACATCCATCTTGCCTTGCATCTTCCTCGTCTTATTTTTTCCTGGCAGTGTATACGGCGACGGCCACTTGGCGCAATATCTCTTCTCCGTTATGAATGTGTGCTCTGGCAAGACGTTTTGTGTTTGAGCGCCCCCAAGTTGTGTTTTACTGTAACTTCAGAAGCTCTAAACACGTGAGCAAAAGCACCAATCTTATTGGTCGGATAGTTTTTGACGTGGCGCGTCAAACAAAAAAACAAAAAACGAACCTGAGGCGTTTTTTTTTTAAATGACGCTTTTACGCATGCCGTTTTTCGCGCCGGTGCACACACTCACATTGGCGCCATTTGTTGAGTCACGAGGTGTTAAACACTGGCGAATATGGCGTGCAAAATTCGTCCCGGTGTGAACAGGCCATTATATTCGAGATATTTTAAGGCACAAAGAAAAAATATCAAGGAAAAACATTTAAATGTGTAATTTTGTTTGAGTATTAAAGGGTGAGTTTGACTACAGGGGGACTTTAAAGTACTGCCAAAGTACTTTATAAGCAGTTTTACTTTTTTTCAGCTTTTGTGAGTGAGAAGGTTCACACCAGCATCATTCAGCCGTACATTCTCAAAGCTGCTGACAGTCCTTAGAAAGATTTTTCCAGCTATGACAATACTTAGAGACTCCAAAAGAACATGAGGCAAATCTTACCTCTGCAATTCAAAATGAGATAAGCAGTTACTTTTGAAAGCGAGCAAAGCCATCTTCAAAAGTACATACCTCTCCATCCTAAAAAATGAAAGGAGTGAAAATACATGAAGGGGCCAGGGCAAAAAAACATCATTTTGCTAAGAGGTGCAAGGCATCACATGCGCAAGCAGAACAGGAAAATAATGTGAAATAAAGTGTTTGTCACAGTGTTTATAAATGCCCTACATCTCTCAACAGTGAGTCTGAAGTCAGGCAAACTGAGTTAGTGAACTGAGAGCAATGACAAAGCAGGCGATTGACTTTCTAATAACATTTTTGAGCAAATGTCATGCTCTGTTTGAAGCAGAGAAAGTGCTTTTATCTTGTTAGTATAATTGAACAGATTAGATCAGATTAAACACATTCCAAAACATGGTGGACTGGTATGACAGGAATTAACACAAATCAACATAAAATGAACAGTCTTTTGTGTTTTACTTGTCAGACTTTTTAAAGAATGGTCTGGTAATAAGATAAAATATTTCAAATATCAAGTCACTCCTAATCTGATGTGACATTAATAGGTGGAATTTATTTGAATGGGCCAAAACAGAAACATCCAAGAGTCTGGTACTCACAACTCCAGGTATTTCACAGGCTGTTTCCCTGTTATTCTGCTCAGGGTCACAGTAGATTCTGAGTTTCTGAATTTCAAACTGTTCAGGAAAGAGGGAGAGAGTACAAAAAGCAGGTAGTTTTAGAAAAGTCAAGTCCTGGGGCTGTAGGGAAGGAGAAAGGTGCTCCCTGTTGCATATAAAACACATTTGGTGTCAACATGGCATGGTGTCTCCTTTTCCACAAGAACACTGCTGTGTTGCACATGTTGAAAATGTTCCATGATATGTTTATTCTTTGGCAAAAGATCACAAACACACACACACACACACATTCCAATAACCTCCAATATCCCTTCATACAATTATATAATAAAGCTTGTCTCATTTTGTTTGTATTCCAAAAAAAGAGTAGTCGAATAATCAAAGTAGAGTTGAGACATATCATATGACACACACACACACAATTATATTAAAGGGGCTATATGTAGAATTCAGAAACTATTGTTACTAGCGACACCAGTGGCTAGTTGAAGTAAATATGCCTCTCAATAACAAAACACAAAACAAAAATGACAGTGGTGAGAAAACAGCAGTTAAGAAAGCATCTGATCAAAATAATGTGAATATGTTTGCACCAGCTCGACAGATGAGGTAATTAAAATTACACTGATAGTTTGATTATAAATTATATTCAAGACTACAATATGGATCTGGCTATATTATACTGGTTTGAATTAATATCTTTTCTTTGCATGACAAAGTAGCTGCATTTCCATTTCAGATTTGTGCACTTTTGCCATATTTTCGAAGTAGGTTTATTAATATTCTGACTGGCCATTATTTTTAGTCAAAGCAGACTAAATAGGTATGTTATCCAAGCATTGATGGCAAGGAAAGCCCCTTGTACTTGGGACGGCACTGTATGAGATGTTTCTCTGTCCTATCTGCTTCAGGGTCTTGATAAATTGTGGCATTTCTTTGTTGTCTAGAATCCAGTATTCCTGTAATGCTTTTGTCTTTTATGAGTTTAATGAAGGACTGTCTTGTGTTTTGTCCAAAATACGCGTCATCTTTAAAAAATGATCAACTTTTACGTACGTCAGGTGACCTGTAAATGCGGAAAAGTTGTTTCATTGACAGTTTTGTGAAATATTCCTTTTTCGAATTGCATGAAACCCATCTCATGCGAGCATAACAACTTTTTTGCAATGGCTATATGGGGATTTTTGCGAAATTGATGTGTTTCCATTGGGTGTATTTTCAATTTTGAAGGGGAATAGAAACGTGGCTACTGATATTACAGTAAAGAATAGCCCATGCATTATCCTGGACATTGTAAACATTCGTTTCATGTGTCATTGAACAGAAGAGAGCTCTCTTCTGCTCACTTAAATGCGCAGAAGAGCGCACTTAAATGTAACCTCATTTACATTTTATTATTTATTTTTTTTTGGCCAAAACATCCTGAGTACTTAAAAATCAGTCCACAGTCTTTCAAAGACCATTTTGTTATAAACTGTTCAAGTATCGGCAATCAAAAAGTGACAAAAACATTACAATTCTTATATATAGCCCCTTTAATGTTAAGTTTCCCTTATAACAGTGTTACAATAAGCTAACTTTAACAATCAAAATACAAATAAATAAAACTCTAAATGCTACTACTCTTGGATTCACCTGAATGGACAGGCATCACCTCAACATCTCCACAGATATTCATTAAGAAAGTATATTTTATTGGTGCTTATAGCAGGCAATAACTCACACTTTGAGTAAGATATTGAGTGATTTACTAACAAAATATTATAATAACAGAAACTACAGAGTAACAACATAACATAATGAGATCCAAGAAGTCATTAACATACTTACAGGAACAGTTGTTTCTTTGCTGACGTAACTTCCCAACCTGTGTTTTTCCATTAATAAAAATACCATCAGGAGGCTCTAGTGCCAAGGTTTCAATTTCCAGATCATCGACGTACAGAGTGAACGTCTTCCTCTGTTACTAGAAGTCGCAGCTGATGCCATTTTTCATCAAATAGTTTCTGTAAAATACATAAAACATAGAAGAATGCAGTTTAAGATGTTTTACATTCAATTTTTACATTTATATACCATAAAATTGACTATGAGGAAGATAAGAACGTCTTAGTAAACTGTTATTCAGTAGCATTGGCATCATAAAAGAAGGATTTATGTAAATGTTAAATAATAAACATACTAGGGCCCTGGGTCACTCAACTTTGGGTGCTCATATTTTAAATAATAAGGAATCATCCCATAAAGTGTATCAGAGAGAATATAAACTAAACGGAAAAGATCAAGTTTATGATGTATAAAAATGATTTCAGTATTTCTTTTCCAAATTCCACCAACGTTTTATCCATATGGGACTAGTAAGTCTGGTATCCAATTTATTTGTCTGCCATGGGCAGAGAGTCCTTAAGGGATGTTCTGTGTGAAATTTGTCTGAAATTGTAGTATTCCTGCTAAAACCAGCTTAGGCACACATTGATCTTCAGGCTGGATAAGTGCTGATATTGCTCATGGACCACACCGTCAACCAGCATGGTCTTTTTGTGAAGCAGAAACATTGAGACACAGGACATCAAGGTTTCCAAGCATCCAAAACAAACAAATGTAGTATGCTGGTGATGATCTGCATGTTTTTTTTTAGGTGTATGCCTTGGAAATTTGAACTGATGGAGAATGAATGATTACACTTTATTTTGATGGTCCACTTTAGACATTTTATTAACTATAATTAACTTTGGAACTTGATGTCAACTAACATTTGGAACTACATGTCAACTAGGGTTGGGTATCGGTTGGGTTTTATCCGATAGCAGTACCTACTTGGTATTTTTTTAAATGGTTCTTGAAACGGTACTTAAGAAAACTAAGACCACACACTTTGTCAAAAAAAATAATACCATTTTATTTAAAGGGCCAAACTGGACACAATATTAACATATCTTTAAACAATAAAAATACAAGTAACATATGGTAATAATAAATAAACCTATATAAAATAAAAATTCACATTTACATAATATTAAATAAAACAATAATGTATCAAAGAATGTAATAATACTGGAGATTAATAGAGATTACTACCAGGGTAATCTAATATCGACATGGCTACAGGTTCCCATGTTTTGTCTGCTTGAACAGGTCATGGAAGTTATCTGGTCATTGTACTAGTTACGCAGCGCTTAGCTTGGCGAGTTTGGCATTTCGTTCCCACTGCGTCTTAGCTAGTGCGCAGCTTTGAGTAAACCTATGAAAGAGAACGTCTCTGGTTACCGCCTCTGGTCTCTGACAAGATTTCTTTTACGGCAGTTGATGCACACGCTAATATAATATGACAATGCAAGAGCGTCAAGGTGGCGCCCGTGCCATCAGCCAATGGATTGGCATGATTCTATATGGGCTTCAGACAATCGCCACACTTACTCTGCCATGTAATTTTACACATGAAATGCAGCCAAACCTTGGAGCGTTTTATCTTTGGCATCTTCATTTATCCCCTCGCTATCTGCAGACGTTCCGAGAGTGTCGCGCATATAGATAATGGCGCCCTGTTGCCAGCAAATTAGTTAAAATCGCCCAGAATCTAGAGCGAGCGAGCGAGAGCGCGCATACGAGACGGAACAGACTGTGCTTCAAACTGTATAGTGCACGCACGGCGGAGAGGAGAGAGCGAGAGACTTTGCGTGCGTGCGCCTCATGACATATAGAATCCAAAATTTCCGTTCTTATTCGGTCTGGTTGCTACCGTTTTGAGTCGGATTCGGTTCCTTATTGGCACCGCATTTCGGTACCTAACCCTAATGTCAACTAACATCAATTAAAAATATTTGTAGACTGTAGTTGACTGTTAGATTAAGGTTTAGGTGTAAAGGTTCAAGAATGTAGAATAAGTTGACATGTCTTTACTTATAGTCAGTTGAATGTCTGTTGGGGAGCATCAAAATAAAGTGTTAGTGGATATTAAGCAGACTGTCTACTGAATACTCTAATGAGAGTTAGCTGCAAAGTTACTTAAAGGTAGTAGAATGTCTAAAGCGTATCATCAAAATAAAGTGTTTCCGAATTAACTGATGGATTTGACTAATTAGCACACAGAGTTCATGCATTATGTTCTTTTCTCATGCTCTGGATGTACCTTAGCAGGTGTTTTTGTGAAGACCACAGTTTGAGTTCCGCTCGGTGTACTGCTGGTGGTGGTGGTGAACATCACTGTTCTGTCCAGACCATTTAGAGTCACAGCCATTTGAGGCTTTTCATCCTTAGTCTGTATACGCCACAGATCCCAGTCCTCCATAATCACAGAGCCTTTGTACTTCAGCGTGGCCACAAAAACATAGGACGGAGGAAGTCCTCCTGGAAATAATCTGCTACGGACATTAAGGGGAACATGATGTTTCAAATCAAACAGAGTATTCTTGCAAGGACAGAGAAGCTTGGTACTATAAATACCTTTACCTAGTGCTCTCACTCAGGTCAACTCGGGACGTCACCTGGTAGGCTTTGCTGCCATAAAATGATCCTTGTGTCTTTTTGGCTTTTTTAGCCAAGTTGAGATTGAGGAGAATGTCAAATCCTTTCGCATCCCGAGAATTAAATGGAATCTTTGCTGGACATACAGTCTCTATGGTACATTTAATAGAGAAAACAAGGTAAATTGCCACACGGCAACAAATAATGCCTTAATCGGAATTAAGCTAACCAAGCAATACCCTATCATTCCTCTGCCTTGAATTTGCTTTGATATTAATATCCCAGCTATATGTGCACGGTGAGACAAAATGGCTGAAAAGGGTTAAATATTTATGGAATGAGGTGATTTATTTTATTTGGCTTGAAGACTAGTCTAAAAAAATCATAGGAATACCTTGGAGTGGGACACTGGACATCGTGCAAATATGCAGTCCGACTGAAGAATGTCCCCGCCATTGCAAAAACCAGACAAAAGATGACCTCTTTTATCATAAACTGTCTTAATCATTAACTTTTCCAGTGTCCGGAAAGACTTTCTGTCATGAGCTTAGCAAGCTTTATGGAGGCCTGATTTCCAACCTAATGGCTTTATTGCACTCCAGTTTTTATTTTCACTTTTTAACAAGTCTGTCTGGAGTTGTTGCTGAGTAATCCATCGTAAGAACAGAAAACCGCCTTGGGAAAAATGCTTCCTCCCCATTTCAAGAATTGCGGTTGATCACTTCTTTCCACCACTGTTACACTTAATATTATGCTACTTCTGCTTTACTGCAAATCCAAGTCATACCTTCAGTAATGAAATAATTTGGGTTGGAGGGCACTAGATGATAACTTGACGTGCATCTGTCAAAATTGGATTAACTGTATATACGCATCTCAGAATTACTGGCCTTTTTGCAGAACTTTCAAACAATCAGACTGGCTGTTTTCTTGTAAGCTTGCTAGAAATTGATGTCACAATCTCTGAAACGTGCTCAGAAATGCATGATTTTAATTTCACACTTTTAGACAACTTATAGCCATCTTGGTGAACTAACAACACCTGGATGTTGAAGGACATAAATCAAACTGTTATTCGTGCATTGAGGCGAGAGGCACCAAATTATGCATGCAGCCCAAACATGGAGATGCCATAAACCTGTCTCCACGGGACATGACATGCTAAAGCAACAAAGTCTTGCTCCCCTGCTGAAGCTCGTGCCATTTAAACTGTATAATTTCAACGTGACACCTGTGAAAAATATTACACAAATGAGTGAGATATGAAAGCCTAGAGACATAGAGGAACATGAAGGCTTACCTTCGCACAGCTTCTGCCTAATAATTTCACGGATCTTTGAGATGGCTTTATAGTCTTCCACAGAAAAAACATAGGCTGAGGATGGTTTGTTGGCAATGGCCCTGAGCTCTGCCTCCTCGGTCTCAGACCCAACGCCAATTGCGAAGAGAATTATCCCCTTTTTCCTTGCAGCTTCTGCAGCTGCCAGCACTTCATCTTGTGACTTCCCATCCGTCAGAACCACAGCAATTTTTGCGATGCCGTTCGGACCTCGCTCGGACAGGGCAAAGAGTTTGTCGTTGGCAAACTTGATTGCCTTCCCCGTGTTTGTGTTTCCACCCATGTATTCTATGGACTCCATGGCCTTGATGAGGTTATTGCTTGAGAAATGTTTTCCCAAGGGTATATGTAAGAAGGGGTCGTCGCTATATTGCACCACCCCAACCTGGGTGAACTTCTGACCGATGTTGAAGCTCATGGTGATATTCATCAGCCACCGTTTGACAATCTCAAAGTTTGTGTCATCCACGCTCCACGATCCATCGAGTATGAATACTAAATCACTTGGCGCTGTCCTACAACCTGAAATTGAGGAACGAATACAAGATTTTCCACAGTGTGACCTAGTCATATTTTGGACACTTGACTCCAACGTTCTTTCTTTATTGTTTCTATGTTTGTGGTAATGGTTATTTTATGAAAGAATTGTCTAGTGTTTCCAATTGGATGACCAAATTGCTCTAAAGAAGTTGCAAAATTGTTGCATTTGCTCTGCATTAAGACAGCCACAATTAGGTCATGTTATTATCTGAGTCAATAGTCTTCATGCAACATTCACTAATGAAGATGAAAGAAGCACGCTTACTTAATCTCATGTCCTCATCTTGTGCTGTGCAAAACAAGTGAAGGAGCATGAAGTAAAGACACCAAAACACAAAATGCATGGATCTCATTTTGCAACCCATGTTCCTGAAGTACCAAGCTCCAGTTTAGCACCTGAAGAGAAATGAAGATAAGACATGCATTTTTTTAGATGTCTTCACATGAATGCCATTGGATTTGCAGATGTTTAGTTTTATAGTTTTGTTAAATGAATAACATGCTTTTTGTAATCAATGTAAACATCTCAACCAAAACAATTGAAAAGATGCAGTTGTTGTTGCATTTGTTGCGCACAGAATACAATGCGGTTAATTCGTTACATGCTAACAAAGATGGTTGTGCATTTCTAGGCCTGGCTATGAAAACCACAGAATGGAAATGATGGTAGTGTGTAACCTGTTTGTGCAACTGGAATGAGAAACAGGCATATTTTGCAATACTTCTCTATCATTTGAGCATCTAAATTCAAGTAATGACCTTACTTGTCCGTTTCAAAAAGTGAAAATCAAGATTATGGTGGTGAGACATTTAAAAATGGATTTTGGAGCAAATGTGAAGTTTGTGGAGCTTGCATTTTATAAAAGAAAGTTTCCTCCATTAACCTGTTCAAATGTTATGACTTGAGTTATAAGGTTCTTGTCCCTTTTAGGTTCGTTATATGATTTTGGATGTTTATACTAAAAGTAACTGAAATTCTCACTACAAACATGTCCTCATTCACTTCAAAATTGACTTTTGTAATAATCAACTTTATGGCACAAGTTCTGTCGATTGAGCTTAGCTTGTATTGAACACTAAATAGTCCAGTTGGGTGAGTTTATTATCAGTGCTGCTTTATTTTAGCCTAACAATCTCACCAAGTAAGATCATGTCATGTTTTGAAACAGTTCTTCGTCTAACTCTGGCTGCTGGAAACTGTGTGCTGTTTCCAGCAAGAGAAAGAACTGCAGACATTATAAAAAACACCGTAATAAATGAAGACCAGATATGCTCCCTTTGGAAGGGGTGGGGGTGTTTTTTGGCCTACTGATTGCTGCGGTCCAACAAAGATTCCCAATGCAAGTTACCATCCTTACCAGCTGAGAGATCATGAGCATGACTGGAACACGAGTGAAACTTTTATACATCCTTCAACCTTGACTAGTTACGTGACTGGGGTTTTCCAGTCTTTGACCTGGAGGTGTATTATAAGACAGCCAGGGTTGAAAAAGTCTTACGGATTTTGTTTAAAGGTCGTATGCATGAGGCACCAGCCTGTTCCCATCCCAAGGCATCATACTGACGCTATTGACATTTCGTCTACATCCAACGCACATGGCACCCTTTAGCGTCAATATGAGACGCAGATATGGGCCAGAAGGCGCCTCCTAGTGGTCTAATCCTAATCCTACCCCAGAACTAAACCTACCCATAACCGAACAAAGCTCTGTGTGTTATATTGGCGCTAAAGGGTGCCATGTGCGTTGGATTTAGACAGAATTTCAAAAGTGTCACTATATGACGCCCTAGGATGAGAATGCGTTGGAGGCACACAAAATGGGAAGCACTTTAGGAGTTTTGAAAGTATTCATCTGATTGGTTGAATTGTGTGTCATGTTAATTAAAGGGATACTCCACTTTTTTTGGAAATAGGCTCATTTTACCACTCCCCAGAGTTAAACAGTTGGGTTTTACAATTTTTGAATGTATTCAGCCGATTTTTTTTATATTTAAAAGAATATCAGTAGCCAGACAGTTTCTGGTCTCATTGACTTCAATAGTATATATTTTTTTTCCTAGTATGGAAGTCAATGAGACCAGAAACTGTCTGGTTACTGATATTCTTCTAAATATAAAAAAAAATTGGCTGAATACATTCGAAACGGTAAAACCCAATTGTTTAACTCTGGAGAGTTGTAAAATGAGCCTATTTCCCAAAAAGTGGATTATCCCTTTAACGGTCTGCCTGGAAACAAAGCTGTTGTGATGACAAATGCCCTCATGGAAGAAGAACACCATAGTTTTTATACTTGACAATGAGCTCTAATGTATGCCACAAAAGTATGTGAAGTTTGTGGCTCCATATTTGCAGGAAACTTGCACAACGTTCTTGAATGAATAATTTATTATTCATGCACGCTGGTCCATTATCCTTGGGACATTCATACCCCTAAACATGACACGGAACAAAACAAACTTTAATTGGTTGCTTTACATGTCAGTCAGATGTCTTCTTGGGCAGTCCTTGGCCAATTGAAGCTGCGATGGAGTCCAGACCTTCTGCCGTCAGACCGAAGTTCTAGCAACGAGAGACTATGGTAGATCTAGCCCTCTCTGCAGTGCTTTGCAGAGCCCAGCACAAGGGGAGGTGTGTGGAATGCTCCATTATTTTCATGAGCATGTCTGCATGCTAAGCACCCAAGCCCACGCCTCCCCACACACTATTCCTTGGAACTGGTTTTCTTTCTGCCAGAGAAATTATTGCTCTGGACAATGACCAAGCTCAAGTTCATGTGACAAAGCCAAAGCAACTTCAGACCAAAAAAGAAGACGAATTGGAATTGACCATTTGGTAATGCACCATTACTCTCACGGAATTAATGACTCTAAGTCTTGCACAAAAACTGGAAAGACGTGTGTCTGCCAGTCTCAACCTCTTACCATATGGCTTTTCTCTGCACCATGACCTACTCATTGACCTTGGAAGTTATTGGGGACCTCCAGACAGTTTATGGTTCCCCAGGTCAAGATGAAGGAGGCTTTGGAACGGTAATGTAGCTGGAATGCAACGTGTTTAAACATTCTCTGCTACCAAAAGGAATTTCCCCTTAAATTTAGCCGAATGTATCCTTCCAAAACATGACATTTAAATCCCAGTGGAATTTAAGCACACGTAATTCATCGTAGTGATACTTGTTTAAGATTTATTTCACGTTGATGGGTTTTGTCCAACTGGATGTGGGAGGCAGGAAACTCTCGTTGAACAGCTGATTCCTCCCTGTCCTCCAGATTAGGCGTTAACCTCCGTATTTTTAAGTGGGAAAGCTGCCAAACACGCATGCTTTATTTAGTCGGTTTCCCAGGAAAGGCATGTTTCATGTAGCTCTAATTTCGCTCCACATCTGTAGTTACTCTTGATTTATTGTGTATGGCTTGTCTTGGATCAGTTATCTTCATGTTTTCTAACTGGCAGCCATTGTCTTTGTAAAACCTTTCTGCCTGTTTTCCATTGCACAGCTATAAATGTGCTATTGTAATCCAGTGCTTTTCAATACCAAAATCAACAACTGCTGTAAGGCATGTTCAATTAGTTTGCCAACATGAGGGGAAAATAAATGGGGGGCCAAGTTCCTCAGGCTCCAATGAAATAGCCAAAACATTATATCAGAGAGACCGCTGAAACGATTTCACATAATCAAGAACGTAAAGCCAACGGTCTACCGAGGACAGGGCTGTTACGAGGGAGTTTCCACCAAGTTACGTACGTGATCAAAATACTTGTCTTACGCTTTGTTAGAGAATCTCCCTTTTGAGCCCTTTCCAGCTTTTAATCATAGCTGTTACCCAAACAAGGAAAAGCAACTCGAGTTAAAGAAGGCTATATTGTTTCTTAACTTAACTTTCTGAACATAACTTGTCGGCTTTTACCCGTCAACCGGCCGCGGGACAAAGCCCTGTTAAATAATTCCATTCATTCTTCACTTGTGACAGTGACACGAGCCAGGAACTGATAACCATTTCTTATATGGCTACTATCCACGATCAAAGATGTGCAACGCTATCAGAAAGGACAAAGCATGTGAGGTTCTATCTTTTTTTTAGATGTTTCAAAAGGAAACACATAAACTCAACCCTCCACACACACCAGCATCAAATGACAAAAAAAAGTTTTCAAGAAGCCCTGGATTATTTTCAAACAAGCATTTTTTAATGACCTAACCTGTTTGGGGTAGCCTTCAGATAATGAGATGTGAAATGCTGGTTGCAGCCAGAGGAACATTTGCAAATCCCACAACAATAAAGCGAATCATTGCATCATAACAGTTAAAGAAATAAAAGACAAAGATTTACCAGACTTGGATGTGCACGGAGCTGGAGTCTTATTGAATAAAATCCCCTCACTCACTCTGTCTGGTGTCCCATGGTCAGGGTTGTGCAAAGCACAGGGTTGGAGGAGGAGGTGGGTTTGAGGAGGCTGCAGAGTTGCAGATGTGAGCCGGCCCTCTCCATTCACCTTCCAACTCACTCTGTCTCTCCCTCTTAGTTACAGAGGTTGAAATAAGACTCAGATAAGGAGAACTTCACTAAATAGAAGAGAGGACTCAGCCCCCTTTTTTGTGGAAGCAAAAGGAAAATCATAGTAATTCCAATATTCTTCCAAGGTTTGAATTGTGCACGACAGCAGAGAGGATAACTTTAGGAATGAGCCAGAAGATTAGATAAGGGAACATGCTTTCACATTCTCTGAGTCTAATTTGCGAGGTGAAAGGTTGTTGCCTGTTTGTTGCTTTGTACATTATGTTGGACAATTTTGTGTGATCTTTGTGAATGAAGTATTTCTATTGTAAACTGCATTTCTTGATGTTTTGGTAAATTTGCAGTGCATCTAGATTTATTAGGAGCCACATCTTGTCCATTCTAAGAACATTTAGACATCAGAAGCAGTGTTATGCATGAGACGTTACAATTTATTCTCTCCAAAATGCCAGATTTTTTTGAGGTAGATATATTTTTGGAAACAAGAAACGTCTAATATTGAAAGCTGAAACAAAATTTGCATGTTGTGGTTTTGGCACGATGTGATTTTTCCAGAACATCTTAATGTTCTTCTCTACTATATTGTGCACAACATTCTATTGGCCTAATCTTTTAAATACTCTCTTAAATTGGATCATTTCAACCATGTTATTCGTATTTTATGTGGAACAGTGCAGGACTGTAAATCAAATGTAGTCAGTCGTTTTAGATTCAAAATCAGAAATATTTGGAACCTCATCTACAGTTATTATTATGTAATTGTGACCAGTCCTTAATAAATGCTATTTAGTGTCAGGGTTGAGGAATAAAATCGAATGAATGCAATGCATACTGACTTTATATAGTTACCTCATGAATAGTTCATCCAAATGAAAATGTTATGTCAAACCCGTTTGACTTTTTTTTATTCTCTGGAATAGTGTATAGAATAGACTTTTGAATATCCCTTACTCAGCGACTTCAGCAGTTTATAGTACCCAAACTGCAAAACAACGAGGTTTGCTATATTCCAATTTTTCTGAAGCTATGTGATGTTGTTGGAACAGACCGTCATTGTTATTTGCTGATAACAGTCCAGTGGACGAACTGAAGCCACTGTCTAAGTGAGTCACCTTGAAAAATTGACCAGTCTGATTCATAACAGTTCGGTTCGGTTCAGTTCTCCCTTAACTGTCACCGTCCTGGTACCGGCTAACTTTAATTCACTATATTTCCATTAAATCCTAATAAAAATAATACTAAAAATCACCTTTTTTATAATATCACATATTTTAGTAGTTATCATAAATTAGGTATCATTTGAAAGCTTATAAACTCAGAATTCATCCTGTGGAAACAGTTTTATAATTGAACGTTGCGTTACCATAGAAACGGTACTTATTTTATCAGGCTCCTCTCCTTTTGGGCGTCATTATATTTCATAATTCATGATCAAAACCTTTTTTATCTTGACAAAACACATATTTTCAGTAAGGTCTATGTCTTAAGGTCCCAAATTTTGTGACAGAAGTGATATTTGGATGGGAATGTATTCATTTGTTAGGGCAGAATGAATACAACTAAACTCAATGGAATTCAATGGCACCCGGTGGCTATTTTTGGTACTATGTCTAAACAAAATCTCATGGGAGCTTACATTCTTGTGATATCAACTTTAAACTTGGAACATAACTTGGTTAGATTTATGGCTTTGATTTTATAGTAATTTTAGAGTAAAAATATTTTGAAAAATATATATTTGATATAAAGTACAGTATATTTGATTTACTGTAAATTTAAACTTCCATAACTCTTTCACTTTTTCACTCAAATGTTTTCACTTCAGCAATAATATGCTGAGTGTTCGCTTTAAAACAAGACCAAACTTGGGTATATATTCCAAAGCACTCATGACTTATAACCATTTAAGTTTGAATAGTGCTTTTTAACCCCCATTCTCAAAAAGGGGGTGACAGCGAAGGGGTTAAAATATAGCTGGTTTAAAATTTAGGGTCTTTTTGTAATTTTTTAATTTAACAGCAGTCGTCACTATGAGCTGTGAGGAAAAGTAGTCTGTGCATGTGTCAACATTCTTAAAATAATTTTATTTATTTATTGCACAGAAGGAAGAAAGTGAATAATGACGATTGTTGAGTGAACAATTCCTTTTAAATTTGGTAGACAATTAGTTTTAATAATGAACAAGTTTTATTCTTCTCCCTCCCATAGAGATACAGAGTTTCCAACATCTGAATTTCTAAGAAAAATACGCCCACATCCTCTTGGATTCATTCTCGCCACTGTCAGCATGTTCTTCAAACCCACCTAAGCTCTGCAGGAAGCAAATTAAACACGTCTCCTTTATCAACACCCTCAGAGTAATCAAACTTAAGTGAAGAAAATTTGATCTTGGACTAGGTATTTAACTTTAGCCAATTTTTGGGGGAACACTGTGCAGACTAAGCCCACCTGCTGATAATCACCTGCCAGAACCGCTCCAGTCTCTGACAAATTCTCCATCTGGGAATCCTGTGGCCACAATTGATGCGTTAACAAATGGAAGACTGGGAGAATCCTGCTGTGAGTAATGGGTATCCTCCCACAGGGCTTCTTGTAATTGAAAGGTACAGCTGGACTCCTAATATTCTGTTGGGTTTGGAAAATGGCAACAAAGGCACGACCGTGAAGCGAGGGCCATGTCTGTTCCCTGAGCAGTGAGGTGTCATTGCCAAGAATGATGAATTGCAGTGTGGTTAAGCAGTTTGGAATGCTTAAGCCAACTATTATCAAATGAGGAAATCACGGAAAACACTGAGAAGCACACATCACCAAATTATACCACATCATTCATAATAAAAAGTAAAAAAAAAAATTAATAGTATAATTTCTGCTTAATAGTATAATAAAGACATTTCATACCACTAAAACAAAGAGACAATACAGTCTGCTTGTCATGTTTTAGCCTAGTTTTAGTGTAACTACTTTGAACTTTGGCTAAATAAATAAGCCCTCTTTGTTTTGGCAGGGTTCGTCGGTAGCGCTCGTAATGGTTTATAATTCCATGCAATAAATGGCAATTAACGTGATCACTTCTGCGGTGCGCCTGGGAGATTAGTGTGGTGTGTGTATAGCAGCAATAAGTGATTATGCTGACAGAAAGACAGAGGAAATAAGAGTTTCCATGGAATCAATTGGTGAAATGTTTTGAGAACACCATCTAGCCATATGAACGTGTACAGTCTCGGGCAAAGGAACACGACTAAAAGACGACCATAGACTCCGTCACATAGGCTGAGAAATGACTGGTGCAGAAAGCGAACAGCCAGCTTTGTTCTTGGAAATGTTTGTCATTCTATTCGTTTCCAGTGTATTATTGAAGCTTCACAGTTATTTCATTAAAAATTTTAGTGACAGACAGGTTAAAGGAGTAGTTCACTTAAAAAAAAACTTTTGCTGATAATTTTCTCACCCCCATGTCATCCAAGAGGTCCATGTCTTTCTTTCTTCAGAGACTTCATTGGGAACCAAACGGTTCAGGGTCCAAAAGACAGTTTCAGTGCAAACTGTTCAAAGGGCTTTAAACGATTCCAGGCGATGAATAAGGGTCTTATCAAGCGAAACAATCGCTCATTTAAGAAAAAAAGTGTACGTTTTAGAAGCTCAAATGATCAAAATGAACAAATCTTTTTCCAAGTCATTTGGTTGATTCAACGAACGAAATGAACAAACTGACTTGGAAAAAGATTCGTTCATTTTGATAAACGAGTTCGAACAGGAGAGTCATGAACGCGCATCACATGCACATCACGTCACAAGCGTTTGAGCTTATAAAAGTTTAGGACTTGAGTTGAGTTTAGGACACCATTGGGTCACCTGATGGAGTTTTAGGACACCATTGGGTGACCTGATGGAATTTTAGGAAACCATTGGCTCACCTGATGGAATTTTAGGAAACCATTGGGTCAGCTGATGGAGTTTAGGACACCATTGGGTTAGCTGATGGAGTTTAGGACACCATTGGGTCACCTGATGGAATTTTAGGACACCATTGGGTCACCTGATGGAATTTTAGGAAACCATTGGGTCACCTGATGGAATTTTAGGAAACCATTGGGTCACCTGATGGAGTTTAGGACACCATTGGGTCAGCTGATGGAGTTTTAGGACACCATTGGGTCACCTGATGGAGTTTAGGACACCATTGGGTCAGCTGATGGAGTTTAGGACACCATTGGGTTAGCTGATGGAGTTTAGGACACCATTGGGTCACCTGATGGAGTTTAGGACACCATTGGGTCAGCTGATGGAGTTTTAGGACACCATTGGGTCACCTGATGGAGTTTAGGACACCATTGGGTCAGCTGATGGAGTTTAGGACACCATTGGGTTAGCTGATGGAGTTTAGGACACCATTGGGTCACCTGATGGAATTTTAGGACACCATTGGGTCACCTGATGGAATTTTAGGAAACCATTGGGTCACCTGATGGAGTTTAGGACACCATTGGGTCAGCTGATGGAGTTTAGGACACCATTGGGTCAGCTGATGGAGTTTAGGACACCATTGGGTTAGCTGATGGAGTTTAGGACACCATTGGGTCACCTGATGGAATTTTAGGACACCATTGGGTCACCTGATGGAATTTTAGGAAACCATTGGGTCACCTGATGGAGTTTAGGACACCATTGGGTCACCTGATGGAGTTTTAGGACACCATTGGGTCACCTGATGGAGTTTAGGACACCATTGGGTCAGCTGATGGAGTTTAGGACACCATTGGGTTAGCTGATGGAGTTTCAGGACACCATTGGGTTAGCTGATGGAGTTTAGGACACCATTGGGTCACCTGATGGAATTTGAGGACACCATTGGGTCACCTGATGGAGTTTAGGACACCATTGGGTCAGCCTGATGGAGTTTAGGACACCATTGGGTCAGCTGATGGAGTTTCAGGACACCATTGGGTCAGCTGATGGAGTTTAGGACACCATTGGGTTAGCTGATGGAGTTTAGGACACCATTGGGTCACCTGATGGAGTTTTAGGACACCATTGGGTCAGCTGATGGAGTTTTAGGACACCATTGGGTCACCTGATGGAGTTTTAGGACACCATTGGGTCAGCTGATGGAGTTTAGGACACCATTGGGTCAGCTGATGGAGTTTAGGACACCATTGGGTCACCTGATGGAATTTTAGGACACCATTGGGTCAGCTGATGGAGTTTAGGACACCATTGGGTCACCTGATGGAGTTTAGGACACCATTGGGTCAGCTGATGGAGTTTAGGACACCATTGGGTCAGCTGATGGAGTTTAGGACACCATTGGGTCAGCTGATGGAGTTTAGGACACCATTGGGTTAGCTGATGGAGTTTAGGACACCATTGGGTCACCTGATGGAGTTTTAGGACACCATTGGGTCACCTGATGGAGTTTTAGGACACCATTGGGTTAGCTGATGGAGTTTAGGACACCACTGGGTCACCTGATGGAGTTTTAGGACACCATTGGGTCAGCTGATGGAGTTTAGGACACCATTGGGTCACCTGATGGAGTTTTAGGACACCATTGGGTCAGCTGATGGAGTTTAGGACACCATTGGGTCAGCTGATGGAGTTTAGGACACCATTGGGTCAGCTGATGGAGTTTAGGACACCATTGGGTGACCTGATGGAGTTTTAGGACACCATTGGGTCAGCTGATGGAGTTTAGGACACCATTGGGTCACTTGATGGAGTTTTAGGACACCATTGGGTCACCTGATGGAGTTTTAGGACACCATTGGGTCAGCTGATGGAGTTTAGGACACCATTGGGTCACCTGATGGAGTTTTAGAACACAATTGAGTCACCTAATGCAGTTTTAGGACACTATAGGGTCACTTGATGGAGTTTTTCGGTTACTTGCCACTGTTGTCTTTGGTTTGCTCAGTTGGGGATATTCAAATTAATTAACCATTTAATTAACCAATTAGTCAGTAATACCCTTGATCAGCTCTACCAAATGTGGATGTTTTTCCACTGAGAAACGAACAGTATGTTTTGATTGATACCGTGAAGCTGCTTTGATGCATATTGTATGCATATTCTATATTGTGAAAAGCGCTATATAAATATACTTGACTTGATTTAAAAACTACCTACCTCTTTGGAAAAATGTATTTATAGTGTACTTTGATTTTTGCCTTATGTCCCATTGGAGAGGGCAGGGTTTATGACCTATACTAGGACCAACCACCTGGGGGTGATCGAGACGCGTTAGCTTCACTTTTCAGGACTTGTGCTGCACGCTTGGTTTATATTACACAAACTGTTCCTTTCACAGCAGTCAGAGGTCATTATATGAATCTTGGAAAGCCATGGCTTCATATTAATGTGATAAGACAGGTAACACTGCATCATGATGCCTGTGCCACAATGAAGCCGGAAAGTTTTACATGCACTGGTCAACCGGCCATAAATCGGATCCAGACATTTTTTGCTTCAAATGCACGGTCAGCAACCAGTTTTTAATTTATTTTGGCTGATCTTCATTCCGGACTTGCACACAAACTGCATTGCAATCATTTCCCAAATGTAATTTTGTGTGCAATTGGGGGTGGAGGTTTAATTGAGTGTCTTCAAAAAATGTTTCGATGCCATTTTCTTTCCTCTTATCTCTGTATAAAGTAGTGTTTATGAGTGCAGCGCTGCTTTGTGTACAGCGGTAACGAAGTAAACGAAATCACTGCTGTTCTATAAGTGCCACCTACTGTCAGAGAGTGACAATTGCTTATGCTGCACGTGTGCACCATCTTCCTTTGGATTGTTATTAAAATGCAGTGGTTTCCTGTAATTTCAAAAGGCTGCAGATCTTTTTTTAATTCAAGTTTTGCTGTTATAGAGCAAAAAAAATACATTTGCTTAAAGAAAATAAAAAATCTGCAAATCGGAATTGACCCATTTGCTTGTAAGGCAAATGTAGTTCCATTCGAAAGTCGAACTCGTGCCACATCCCCTAGAGGGCTCTGTGGGAAATGCCTTTCAGCATGACTGGTATCTGAAACCAACTTAGAGTCTAAAAACAACTTAACTTTGGCAGGCCTATGATGTCACTACTGGTGCAACCGTGAGTTTTAAAGTGCACCTGTGGAATGCGTCATCCTCTTTCTTGTCTTCAGGAGATTGTTTGTTTTATACTAGTTTAAGTATTGTCTGATATTGTGTCAAGCTGCTGCCTCAATGATGTAGCCTCCTTGACGGGCGTAGGACGTAGTGCTGAGACCTCCATCCCATGAGCTGTGTTTAGGCTCTCTGTGAGCCTCCTTGGCAACTGTAAGCGTTGCTAGGCCTCCTCTCGCTAGAGAGAGTTATCTTGTTGAGACCTCTGCTCCCCAGAGCTCCGCCAGGAACGCAGTTAGGTCTCGTCTCGCATTAGAGAGTCGTCATGTTCAGGCATAGTAGTATGTCAGGGCCAGTTTGAAGTAGCTTGCTCTTTTTGTATTGCCTACCTGAATAGAGAACGGAGTTAGGCCTGCTCTCTTTTAGAGTCATTCTGTTGAGGCATCCGTTCTTGAGAAGGTCTGTTCTATGACATTATTCCGTCAAAGGTGTTTGTAGAAATACCAAGCTCTCTAGATCTTCCCTTGTCTTATAGCTTCGGCTCTGGCCAAAGGAAATTAATCACAATGCTGGTGTGGACCTTATAGGGATGGGGACTCTTTAAGTCTTTGACTTGTGTCAGCCATCTAGGCAGTATTTTTGTTCCCCATAGCGCCCTCTACTGGACACAGCGTCTTGTTCCCCCTCTCAAGGAACCATGGTTACATGCGTAACCTAAGATGTTTTGTAGTTTTACATTTATTGGATCGTTCTCCTGCAAAATCTTCATTGTAACCCTTTTTGATGAGCAGTAAGGAACAAATAGCGAAGTAGTTTCTCAGTTCTTCGGTTACAGATGTAGTACATTTTTACATTTATTCATTTAGCTGATACTTTTATCCAAAAGCGACTTACAGTACAATTGCTATATATGTCAGAGGTCGCACGCCTCTGGAGCAACTAGGGGTTAAGTGTTTTGCTCAGGGACACATTGGTGTCTCACAGTGGATTCGAACCCGGGTCTCTCACACCAAAGTCATGTGTATATACTTGAGGATGGAAATTCATTTAAGTCACATAAAGCATATACTGAATGCCCAGTTAATAGGTCTTTGATCCAGGTTTGGAGTGACAGCACTCAAAGATTCCTGAAATCGCTCGGCTCCAGTCCGTGTTTTCAGATTCACGCTCCGTGTTCACGTCAAAGCAAATATGATGCTCAGTTCACAGTAACATCCTTTAAATATGTTTTTTAATATCACAAAAGTCTGGGAGCAAGATATACTGATTGAAAAAAATATATATAAACAGTACTTGGAGAAAAGTCTTATGCTTTATTGAAACACTAACATTAGCCTGTTAACATGTGTTTTGCACGTGATGGAATGGTATTAGAGTGATTTTGGAGTGTGAGAAAACACAGACGCTCAGACTTGCCTGGCTTCTACTCCACACCACTCATGTTCTCTGTCCTCTTTTTCTGGTGTGATTTAAAGATGTTCTGGACATGTTAAGGTTGAGAGTCTCTGATTAAACTCACTGTAATGGTCGAGGTGTATGTTACTTTAACAGTGTAAATAGCTACAAATGTCATCTTATTTATTCTAAGTGCAGGCTTAGAATAGAATTCTTGCCATACATTTACATCATTCCATGTCATAATTTTTTTTTAATTGTATGTTTCCTGAGATGCATTTATAATGTGATATAAAATTGTTTGTTCATTTACATATCAAAAAAATCCCTGTTTAGGCAATATAATTAAAACGTACATGTTGTCGCATTACTGTTGGTTCCATCTGTAAAAGTCAGTTTGTAAAGCCTGTATAGAATTACCAAAGAAACCACTGTGAAATTAACCAATCAAACTAGTAATGCTCTAATTTACATAATTGAACATAAACAGACACTAGTCTTTCTCTGTGCATGCAGATGTATTCATCTCTATTACCCAACAAACTGGAGAAAACCCAACAAACTAAATTGCCCAACAAACTATTTATTACCCAACAAACTAAATTGAAAAAAAAGTATTTATTGTCCCCTTTAATGTTTAATGTATTTCAAATCAAGACTAAACATTTACAACAGTATAATACACGTCCAGCTAAGGTGCATAGATAACATAACACTTTGCAAGTCGATCGAGAGAGAGAGAGAAGGAGGGCTTAGATATTGTTTCATTTTTATTATAAACAGCATTCATTGAAAATAAAATTGAGAAATGTGCAGATCACTTTGAAACTACATATACATTGGTTAAAACATGCTAACTTTATCTGTATCTTTAAGTTACCTTAATTTGTATTATTATTAAAAGTTGGTCAACTGGTTTAATGTCTTGCAGTTTGTGATATCTTTGCATTTTACAGTTTTAGATCAGTGTTTCAGTCTTTGAATGGATTTTATATTTACAGTATTTGCCCTTCCCCTCACCATTTCGGTTTCTAATCCTTCCGCCATACGACTAAACACACACTGCGATCCAAATGTCACTATGTTTCCTTCAAGGGTGCATTCACTGGCGTCCTCTGAACCTCGAAGTTGCCCGTTGAGGTGCCCGTTGAGGTGCCCGTTGAGGTGCCTGCAGAGGTTCTTGTGGCGATCCATTAGAAGTAGCATTGAGTAAGGCACACCCAGATGTCAGACAGACTCCAGGAACTCCACGTAGTCCAGGGTGGCCCCTCAAACCAAGCTGACCAACATGGCCTCTCTCTCCCATCCGACCTGGTTGCCCATCAAATGCCTGGCCAGGTCGCCCACGCTTACCTTGTTATATTGAAAAAAAAAAGTCGAATTAATAAATACTAGTCGTCATGAAAGTAAGACTCATTTGATCTCATGTGATACTTCTAATTACAAGAGAGGTTAATTATTTGGTCGTTATTATGTTACCCTTTGGTCCCTGCTCCCCAATGTGTCCGGGAAGGCCATAGCCTTTGGCTCCCTTGTCTCCTGATTCTCCCCTGTCACCTGCGGCAAACATGTGTTATTAAAATGAACAACCATCTAAATCCGGCAGGAGCGCCTCAAATCGACGTTCTTTATACTGATTAACAGCCATCTGTGTGCTGAGGTCATTAATGAATAAACGTATTAAATTACTTCATTTTTGACTGGAAACTGATTTTTGACTATATAATAATGCAAAATGTCTACCAAGCTTTTGAAGTGACATTCTGCACATGCTGATTCAGTAAAATATGAACAACTATACATCCATGCATTTTCCAAAACAATTTCCAATGTCCTATGTGGAGTTGTGGGGACCCTGAAGCCTATCCCAGCATCTCAGGCCATAAGGCAAATTAAACATTTTATTATTATTTTGTATTATTACTAGTGCTGTCAAACGATTACAATATTTAATTGCGATTAATCACATTAATGTCATAGTTAACTCGCGATTAATCGCACATTTTAAGGTCACTTGATATATTTTTGTCCTATTATTTTTTTCTCATTTTAATGCTCTTATCAACATGAAAAAGTGGATTGGCTTGCTTTGTGCAATTGTTTTAAATTGAAAACAACGCTGGCATACAGTGTTCAATTTCACATTAATTCTCACTTGAAGCATATAATCTCTCACAAAATTCAACACTGTCCATCAATAAAAGGGTGAAAGAAATACTGACGAGGTCCTGATATTGACGAGGGGGCGGAGAATTCACATCAGCTGTGTGTGTGTGTGTGTGTGTGTGTGTGTGCTTGGCCATCATTAAACAGTATTTCAAACTTGCTGCGATGATGAAAGCTCAGTTCACAATGACAAAACACACAGATGACTTTGGTCTTGTCAATGGAACCATTTGGCAACTTTTTTAAATTCAGAATCTTATTGTTATCCATTTCGACGTCTCGCGGTCGTCATCCACTCAAACGTAACTTTAACCAACTATTTGGCCGTCTCGCAAGCTTAAACAAGTGTGTGCGGTGTCATGCTTGTTGTTTTGTTTCCGGTCTAGCTAGATCCGCTCGCGCTTTGGTCGACAAAGCAACAAAACGTCCTTGCACGGTCAAGCCATCGAAATGAATGGGTTTCATAGCGCAGCGCTGCGTCCTGTTGCAAAAGCATGTGAAAAAAAAATACAAAGTTTGTTAGGACAAAAAGACTGTTAATCGCGCGATAAAATAATTGACATTGTTAAAATGGGTTTGCGTTAACGCCTTTAATAACACGTTTAACTGACGGACCTAATTCTTACTATAAAAAACATGGTTAAAAATAAAGTTGTCTTCTGGGAAACATGTAGCTTATGAAGAGCAATAAACAAAAGAAAGAAAAAAAATATTCCAACTAAGAACAATTTAAACGGTTCATCCCCTGACTCTGAATTTATCATGTCGCCTTCATGGGCATCAATAAATGTTTGCAGCTTTTGTAATAGTTGTGTATAAGTCCTTCAATTGTCCATTCAGTCACTGTTGGAAAGGGTTCATATACAGATGATCCTGGAAAACCAAAGAACCTGCTCCAGTTTCAAAGTAACTTCCTAACATAGATCCAAACCCCTACTTGCAAGCAAGTCATTGTCGATTTTCTTGACGTTGTTAACTTTTATATTATTTGATGCTGTCAAAACAAGGTAATATAGGTAATCCTGTCTTTAAACACTTTGTTTGAACTATTGCACCTGTATACTCATTTGGCTCATCAATGCCGTTTGGCAAAGTCGCCGCACATCTGCTCATGTTTAATAAAGCTATTACTTTCCCTCAGCTGATGCTTGCAGACTGACATTATTTATGAATTTATTTCATGACACATCCCTTTCCAAAAGACAACAGTTCCTTGTGAAGGTGAATCCGTCATATGGTCTGCTTACTTGGGCAGCTTTTCCAGCTGAGAGTATTTGTTATGATAGTTAATCATGCATGAACACAGCCAAGAGCAATACTGACAGAGACCCTTCAGAGCATTATTGTTTCTCTATATCTGGGCACATTCCTTATTTGTACCTTTTTACGCTATCTGACGTTAAGGCAACCACGTATGATTGTGAAGGCTCCAACATGGAGGACCACCCTTGTATTGGTGCATGTCCAATAAGCCACTGTTTGTACAAGATGCACTACAGTGTGAAGATGGTTTACTGTACCTGTTGGGCCCTGTCTGCCCAGGTCACCGGGTTCTCCGTAGAATCCCTGCTGTCCGACTTTCTCCTTTAAGACCATCAATGCCAGGATCACCCTGATTATAATGGTTTTCCCAGAAATAGTTGCACATTTAGTTATTTGTTAGTAGTTAGTCATTTAGCAGACAAACGACAGTATCTTTATTGCAGTTGCAACCCCCTTGGAACTTGACTTGATCAAGTGTACAATCATGGTAGCTGTGGGAATCAAACCAATTACCAGCTCCTGCGTAGATCACATTGACATCTGTTCTTTACACAATGCTATTTGATGGCTTCAGGATACTTTTTGTTGCTTAAAGGAGTAGTTCACTTAAAAGAAAAAAAAAAAACTTTTGTTGATAATTTACTCACCCCCATGTCATCCAAGATGTCCATGTCTTTCTTCTTCAGTTCGAAAAGAAATTAAGGTTTTTGATGAAAACATTCCAGGATTTTCTCCATATAATGGACTTCAATGGGAACTCAAACAGTTCAAGGTCCAAAAGACAGTTTCAATGCAAACTGTTCAAAGGGCTTTAAACGATTCCAGACGATGAATAAGGGTCTTATCAAGTGAAACGATCGCTCATTTAATAAATAAATAACAAAGTTTAAGTATTATAAGCTCAAATGCTCGCCTTGCTCTTTTCTGTGATGCACATCAAAATGAACAAATCTTTTCCCGAGTCAACTCGTTCCATTTCGTTCGTTAAATGAACCAAATGACACAAAAAAAGTTTTGTTCATTTTTATAAACGAGTTTGAACACGAGAGTCACGAACGCGCATCACAGAACAGAGCAGAAGGCGAGCATTTGAGCTTATAAAACTTAAACTTTGTTATTTATTTATTAAATGAGTGATCGTTTTGCTTGATAAGACCCTTATTCATCGTCTGGTGTCGTTTAAAGCCCTTTGAACAGTTTGCATTGAAACTGTCTTTTGGACCTTGAACCGTTTGGTTCCCATTGAAGTCCATTATATGGAGAAAATCCTGGAATGTTTTCATCAAAAACCTTAATTTCTTTTCAACTGAAGGAAGAAAGACATGGACATCTTGGATGACTTGGGGTGAGTAAATTATCAGCAAAAGTTTTTTTTTTTTAAAGTGAACTACTTCTATAACAGACACTGAAAAAAGTTTACTTTTGTTGTATGTAAAATAGTAGCCAAGACATTCTGCAAAACATAAGGTTTGGTACAGTTTTGGAACAACATGAGTGTAGTAAATGATAGTGGTGAACCTGTCTGTAGACTCTTTGCTATGCTGATTCTGAAGTTTACGTTGTGTGCAGTTTTTCACAACTCTCACTTTTACAACCCTTTACATGTTTGAATTTGAGGCTCAGTGAACTTTTATCGGCCTTTGGGCCCCTTGGGTGAAAATGTTCGAGAAGTCTGAAAAAAAGATTTGCTTGAGAAATATGGAAAGGCTTTCCACTCCAGTGAAGGTGGGATTCTCTCCAAAAACCATTCAACACAGAGCAAGTCTGTGACTTCCTATTTGTCTTCACGGGGACTTGGACATTCTGGATGTTTTAATTCCAACCTATACTGCCAAACACTGCTGCACGCTCTCCAGAGGCCTTCGCACTATGTACATATCAAACTTGGCCTGCAAGACAGTTGATGTATGGAGCATGTTCGTCCTTACTTTACTATGGCAAAAACAGGTTTAACTTGTGTAAAACAAACCACATCTAAATGCTTTTGTTTCCAAGGCCTACCGTAGCAAATGTGAGACTCTTCCAGAGAGATGTAGTGGGGTAATTTTTCTCAGAGGTGGGAAACTTACTGGAGGTCCAGGTGGTCCTTTCGATCCTGGGGGACCTGGGGCGCCCATTGGCACATCTCCATAGAGCGGGCACACGGCTGCACAAGTTCTTTTCACAGAGTTGGCGAATGTGGACATCTGCTCCAGCACCACCTGCTTGCAGACCTCAACAACATGTTGAGCGGGAGAGGGGGGCCCTGACGAGAGAGATCATTACCAATGAAACATGGAGCTCAGATCAGAGCACCAGTAGTCTGAAAATGTGTGGCTGCGTAATGAAGGAGAAATAGATACGGCCAACAATATTTCACCAGCCTCATTATGGATTTACAGCCACACTAAATGAAAACCTTGCCCCGAGCTGCAGAGAAAGCTGCACTAATGAGAAAGCGTTTACTAGCGATTTTGACACCAAAATGGTTACCACATATTTCATGCATGTTACGCCAAGTGCCACAAGGACTGAATCTCCCAGAAGTTTTGAAAGCTTTGTCTAAAGGTGAAGCTTGTTAGTCGGCAGATGAAATGCAAATGCAAAACACTTAAAGCCCTAAACAGACATTCATTTAAGCTTAAGGAGAAACTGGTGAATTTCACCTTTCTAATGGACCTTAGGTTACATATGGACCCTTGGTTGCTTATGGACCATAACAAAAAGTCCATAAAGTCCCTCAGGCAGGTGGCAGCCGTTTTGTTAACATGTCCAGACAGCTATTGTCTATCTAGGTAATAGGACTAGGATCACAGCTTTTATAACCAAATCTCAGTACATCATAATATTTTAGCCAGAGAATTATATTAATACATAATTGTACACTAGGTAGCTTTTGGCTTTCTAGCGGTTACAAAAACTCCATGCGTTTGTGAAAGAACATTGTTTTGGTTGTACTTCGGCTCTTGCGTGACTGTGTAGAAGAAGCATGGTTCTTACTCATAACCCCAAAAAAGACGGAGAGATTACACTACTGCTCATAAAACATTCACAACTAGGATTTAAGAGATAATCCTTAGGTTTAGATAATCCTTTAGGTTTAGATGGAAAGTATCTCAAGCTGACATGCTGAAGACATTACTGTAGAACACAGTGCTTCCTTGAAAATAAATTGCAGCTCAGTGCTACAACAACCATAACGAAATGAGCCTTCACAATAGAATATGCTTTACTCTCCGTTCACACCAGATGCGAATAGCGCGTCATATTCGCCTCGTCTAGTTATGCGCTTGAACACTTTGAATCCCTTCGCGCGTCAAGATTGAAATTGACACGTTTAAAAACAAAACTTACGCGCGTCAGAATCGAAACCCGTTGGTGGCCATATTTACAGATACAGAAGCCCGTTCTCATCCTTTGGCGTCATATAGGTGACGTCATATGACATTTTGTCGAAATACTACGCACAAGCGGGACTGAAATATCTGACGCAGGTCTCTAGCCGTGCCTTCAGCAATAAGGCGACTGGCTCTTTGAACTGAAAACATTTTGTACATCCAGCATAGTGAGCCTTATGATTTCTCCAGTTGCCAGTATCTTCCTCTTTATACTATTTCCAACCATAGCATACAACACGAAAAGGAAAGTTATGAGTTTCAGACTTACTGGTGGGCCTTTAGGGCCCTGAAAGCCCACTGGACCGCCGTCTCCGATCACTCCCTTGGAGCCTACGCGGCCTCTCCTACCCGGCTCTCCAGCAGGGCCTCGCTTTCCTCTGCTTCCCTGTTGTCCTGGCACGCCGGCATCTCCTGTCTGGAAAACAAACATATACAAACACACCCATAAACAAGCAAGTGCACTTTTACAGTGTGTGCATATTTCTCAGCGATATCTCGACAGCAACCCTGGAAAGAAATACGAAACGGAACCCAAAAAGTATGCTCATGTGGCCATCGCTCGGTTCTTTGCAATCCAATTGGACAGTGGACAGATTAAATCATCGCTGCTAATGCTTCTAAGAAAGCTCCATGGTGATAAACTAAAATGTGAACAACTCTGACAGTCTTACCCTGCCTTTAGGTCCTTTGACTCCCTTTGCACCCTGTGGAAACAAAGTGGTGTTGTGAGAAACTAGAACCATATGATAATGGAAATGTGTCAACATTAAGGATTTGAGTCGATCATTACCTTCTGCCCTTTGCTTCCCTTGATCCCTTGAATGCCGGTGTCACCCTGGAAGATTCAAGAATTGCATTCAGGATTTGATACAACAAATGTGATTTTTAGTTCAAAATAAGTGGTCAAGGTGTTGTGAGAGGAAACCCCAAAATGGTGGTGACGCTTTTCATCCCTTTGTGTTTGTGTGAAAAGCAAACTGTAAAACTCAGAGGAAAACCATTTGGTGTAATCAGAACATTACCCTGGAATTTAACACATTAGCCTGAGATCTAATTTTGTTTACGCTGACTCTCAACTAGTCTACGATGTTCCATGTGTTTGCCTCAATGTTTCTGCTAGCAACAACTATTCAGAATTCTTTCTGGATGTGTGTGCATTAGACTTCTAGACCAAAGACCCCATTTCATTTTATAATGAAAAGGGGCAGGAACAAAGCCAATATTTCCAACTCTTGTATACTTTCCATTTTCTAAAATTTTCTAACCATGTATTTTACAAAACATCAGTCATTCAAATTTCACAAAATATGTTCTTCTAAATGCGTCTTTACACTAGCTAAGGAGTCATCAGCACTTATACACGCGATGCTGAAATAATGTTTAGTTAACAGATGACCACAGAAGGAAAAGACGTAGCTCTATTAACTCCATGTGATGCTTGATCATCTAACGCTAGAGCCCTTGTGGAAATTTGATTAATTACAAATATGTGGATGACAAGTCTTGTCTGCAGTGACATGTTTAAATGAAGTGTGGTGATCTTCTCAGAAGTTTAGATCAGCGTTTGGTTGATGCTGGAATGAGAACAGAGCAGTCATCAGTTTCTATGCAGTGTGACTGTACTCAGAGCCAAGTGAGTGTATATGCAGCCAAGATCTGCAGCGCTAACCAGCGAAGAGCTGCGCTGCTCAGACGTGACTCCAGTGTGAAAACATGCTGAGGTTCTCTATGCTTTCAGATGACGGCGGGTGTGTTCTGGCTTACCTCCATTTGCTTTTTTTGTGAATGGGTCAGTTCCCACTTCTCAAGAAGATATTGCAGCAATTTGTTAAGGCTTTAATGAATCTGATGACAGGTTGTATTAATATACATTTCACAAATGTTTAAAGGGGTGATGAACTAAGAAATCAAATGTTCCTTGAGCTTTTGACATCTAAGAGGTCATCATATTATAAGAATATCCTGCAAGTTTCAGAACTGAAAACGTCCTTGTTAGTCCAATAAAAGCTTTTATTGACACCAGCCTCAACAAACGACTCGTTTTTCAAAGTGGGGAACTATGACGTCAAAGAGGATAAAACCCCACCCCGGCAGAAGAAGATCAACGCTGGATTAGCCCCACCCACTGATCCGCGCATTACACACATAGCTAAATAACATAGATTCCTACCTCGTGATGACAAACCGTATCGAGCTACCGAGCAATACAGAATATAGTGCAGCGCCTGGTTGTGGAAGAAGACAGTCGCTGTAAAGCTTCCTCTGGATTCCAATAGGACTGCATGTATAAACTTTATTTTTAATGACGTTCCAGCTGATGAGGTAAAACATCGTCCGTCTGTTCGCTTCATTTCACTGAGGATTGTTTTGTAAAAAGACTGGATTTGCAGAGTGATTAAGAGTAAAGAACGGTGCTGTGCCGTCTATATTGGATCTGACAGGAATGGTGCAACACATGGACTCTGGGTCGAACATGTATGGGCCGAATCCGGTCGCCATTTTACAACATTGGACGTTTTTAGAATAATTTCCCCCAAGTGCACTGACGTGTGAGTCGAAACTCATTATAATATGCAAAAATGTTTTCCACTCACAGCAGTGGGTGTTTACTTCCGAGTCTTCAGTGTGAGACGCCTATAAAAACCAAGCGTTTTTGAGCTGTGCTCAAAACTCAAAACTAGGGTAGAAAATAGCCTATTATTCGTTTTGATGTTTTTGAATGCAAAAAAAAAACAAGCGGATGTCATAAGTTGACCTCAGACAACAATATAATAAAATTTAAAAAGCCAGTTCATGACCCCTTTAAATGGTTGCCTATCATTGGTTTGCTGCTGCTTACTGTAAATGCTCATCGGAATGATTCAGTATGTATAGATGCCAAAAGCACAACACAAGAAAATGTTGGCCTCAACGTTTTATAAGTATCCCGGGATATCTGGTTTCAGTAAGGCACATGATCTTATACATCTGAAGTGACCCCTGAATAAAGATTGATGAACTGATATAGAAATGTACTATATTTACAACTAGACAATGATTTGCAGGAGAATTTTTTTATGATACACATAATGCCCTGTCTAGCCATTGTGGTTCTCGCAAGATTCAAAATGCCCTCATTTTTGTCTCAACAAGTTGGTGTTAAATTTGTGCTTCATAAATGAGTGGAGGTCATTACCTTGGGGCCTAGTCTGCCGGGGATTCCCATATGCCCCTATGAAGAGACATGGCATGTTTTAGCATTTTGGAAGATATGAACTTCTATTTCAGAGGTTTTGGAATATAGCTCACCGTTCTTCCAGGGGGCCCAATAAATCCCGGTCTTCCTGGCTTTGCAGCTGGAGCCCTTGTAACCTTGCGGCCCCTTGAGAATATAGCACTTTATAAATCTACCAGAAGGCAGGGTGTATTTCTATGTTGTAAATGTTCCAAGGTAAAAACTTTTAGGTGGAATTTACAGAAGTCACAAATATAGATCAGTGTAGATCTGAAATAGATCAGCACTTACTGCTGAGTCCAGGAGGGCCCATGTTCCCTGGAGGCCCTTGTTCACCTTTCTCACCCTGTGTCAAATATGCAAGCACATCACATACAGTAAGCACACACAACAATACCCAATCAGACAGATGCTTCTTTAGAGATCATTGAGTAATTTAGTGCACCCTAAAAAATGCTGGGTTGTTTCAACCCAAATTTGGGTAAAATATGACAACCCCAAATGTTGGGTTAAAACCATTTTTTAATTACATTTTTAACCCAACATTTGGGTTTGTCCATATTTTACTCAAATTTGAGTTGAAACAACCCAGCATTTTTTAGAGTTCTGATTCTGATTTTCACTTACAATTCTGATTCGTTAACCATTCTTTTAGGATTTTTAATATATTGAATCAATCAAAACACAAAGCATAAAACATAAAAGATTAGCAGTCCATACCACAACTATAGTGAGAACAGTACAGAGAAGCTATATCATTGGAATCAATTTACTCAGCTGATGAACAATGAAAACATCGAGCAGCCAATCAGAATTCATCCTACTTTAAAGAGCTTAGAAAACAAAATTGCAGCACATGCTGAGAATGAACAGAACCATATTATGCGTTGGTGTGGACTAGGGGTGGAACGTATCGGACTTGGGGGAATAATTTTCACTAATATTGTTTTAAGGGTTAGTTTTTAGTTTTTATAGTTTCTAGTTTCACTAGATAATTTTAATGGATCTGTACTTTACTCGAGTCAGGTCTTTACATTTGTCAGATAATGTTGAGTTCAGTGAGCGATTCACTGGAAAGAACTGTTCAATAGTTTGCTTTACATTCACTAGCTGGATGGCAGATTTTAATCGGTAGTTTAGTGTATAAAAATGACAGTATTTAAGTGTGCATCAGGGGAAAAATACAGGTCAAGACAAAGAAATGTTAAATATCAAATGTCGTGAAAGTCATTCTGTTGACTTAGGAAGAGTTAGGTTACCCTTTCGCCAACTTGTCCATGTCTTCCCTCGGGTCCCTGTGGTCCTTGATAAGCCTGCATGCCATGACATTTTAAGCAAGCTAGTGAACATGAAAGCATTGGAAAATATTATTTCTGAACTTAACATGAAACTGCAATCTATACCTCAATTCCAGGGTCTCCATCTCGGCCTTGCAAACCTGGATCACCAACTATACCCTGATATATTCAAAGAAGCAACACTAGACATTTCACTTACTGGTCAACAAATGATTTGTCATTTTAACCAGTTGTCAAGTTACCAACCTTTTCCCCCAGTCCACCAACTCTTCCTTTTGGGCCTAGAACACCCTGTGGAGAGTTAAAAAGATAGGTGTGTGTGCCAAATAAAAATATTTTCCATCATTCAACTGACTGGTTAAAGGAGTAGTTAACTTAAAAAATAAAAAATAAAAAATAAAAAAAAACTTTCTGCTGAAAATTTACTCACCTCCATGTGATCCAAGATGTCTTTCAGTCGCAAAGAAAATAATGTTTTTGATGAAAACATTCCAGCATTTTCTCATATAATGGACTAAACTAAAAGGTTAAAGGTCCAAAAGACAGTTTCAGTGCAAACTGTTCAAAGGGCTTTAAACGACACCTAGACGAATGAATAAGGGTCTTATCAAGCTGAAACGATCGTTCATTTAAAAAAAAAATATAACAAAGTTTAAGTTTTATAAGCACAAATGCTCGCCTTGCTGTGTTCTGTGATGTGTGTTCGCGACTCTCCTGTTCGAAGTCGTTCTATAAAAATCAACGAATCTTTTCCCAAGTCAATTTGTTTATTTTGTTCATTGAATGAACCAAATGACTCGGGGAAAAAAAAATTGTTTCGCTTGATAAGACCCTTACTCATCGTCTGGTGTTGTTTAAAGCCCTTTGAACAGTTTGCACTGAAACTCTCTTTTGGAACTGTTTGGTTCCCATTGAAGTCCATTATATGGAGAAAATCCTGGAATGTTTTCATCAAAAACCTTAATTTCTTTTTGACTGAAGAAAGAAAGACATGGACATCTTGGATGACATGGGGTGAGTAAATTATCAGCTAAAGTTTTTTTAAGTGAACTACTCCTTTAAGCTTAGCAGAGGAGTGTAAAAAAGCAGCATGATTTGTGGGAATGTGATGACTAGTATACGTACTGGCTTTCCCTTTTCTCCAGGTGTTCCTCGCTCCCGGGATCTCCCACAATCCCCTGTCACAGAGAGACAGTTTATAAACATCATGTCAGATTGTATGATGTTTGCATCATTTCAAAAAGAGCTACATGCGTTACTGCTTGGGATGTCAACGGATTGAATATGGCAGGACGTCCACTTAAGCTGAGTCAGAATCCGTATACAATCTTAGAAATACTGAATTGAGCTTTAATATTCCCCCAAACCACCATATTTTCAGAGATGGCATTTGCAAACAATTTTGTTGATGTTTAAAGATTCCCTGCAGACAATTTCATTCCTCTTCAAACCCCAATAGATCAGGAATTTGAAGCTTGTGGGTTTCCTTGAAGCTTTGCATTTCTTTTACCAGCCCATAATGTTTTAAAATTGTCCCAAAGCAAGTCTAATAATAGGCATTATGTTGTTTCATCATAATAAAGTTTGTTCTTTTTATTTTGGAGTCCCAAAATTATAGTTTTTAATGAGATACACCCCCAGAATCCTAAAACGTTTCCACCTTGTCCTCCATGAGATGTGCACATGCATACAGTACATAATCCAACAAGGTGTCAGATTTTCAATTTAAGATCGACCCATGGCTTTCAAGTGTCATGCAGAAGATCCCCAGCCTGTTTTTATACCGTTTGACCCCGTGGTCCTCGAGATCCTTCGGCTCCGAGTAAGCCTTCGTTTCCCTGTTCCAAGAAAAAATGTGAATTGTGAGATTTCCAACCAAACACAGCAACAAATGTTTTAGAGACAAAAACAAAGCAGAGCGAGGGAAAAAACATACCTTCACTCCCTGATAGCCCACAATCCCTCTCGTATCCGTTCTCCTGCTGCACCCTGGGAGATGTGGTGGGGAGCAAATGAGTCATTCATATCCCCAATAACACAATCCATCTCGCATATATTTTATCGAAGCAAAGTGTTTTAGAAGAGAACGTACAACTTCCCCTTGCTGGCCGGTTTCACCCATATCTCCAGGTGTCCCTCGCACTCCCTGTGATCAGATGCATACCTTTACACTTATAGCAATGATACACAACATAATCATGTGTGTTACTTTTAGCACAAAACCCACAATCGACAAGGTATCAGTGCTGTTGCATTAGATAAAAATGGCTGTTTTTGAAACCAGTTGGTGTCTAAATGGGATTTAGTAGACTACAATGATTCTGTGTTTACCTTATGGCCTGAAGCTCCTTTTAGCCCTTTCAGGCCTTTGGGTCCTCTGTCACCCTGTGTGTGAGAAGACCATTGGTCAATGCAACGCTACAAGGCTGTCAAAGTGGGCTTAGCATTTGTTCAGTGTATTACCTCCTGGCCTCGAAGTCCTCGCATGCCCTTTTCTCCTTTGATACCTTCTTCACCCTGTGGGACACAGTCGACCCGTGAGTGGGTCTGTACAACAGTGCCAACCGAGATACTGTACACTATAGCCACTCACCTTCGGCCCAGGTTCTCCTACGTGTCCATAATCTCCAGTCTGCCCACGTATCCCCTGCAACAAGAAGGTTTGAGATGAATGTCTTGTAATAGTAAATAGAATGTAATAACGGCAACAGATGCAGACTTTAATTGGCCAATAAGGTTGGCTAAAGACGTAAAGAACTTTGTTTACAGTGCTGGAAAAAGGCTATATGACAGCCTGGAGCTACAGAACGGCTGGAAACGCTTCCCTCCATGTTGGTATAAAAATGCACTTGACCAAACAGGATCCCTACTCACACAATTGAACGACTGCCAATGGCTTTCTGGGTTATAATGAGAAAAACCTACTCTAAATGGCAAGCAGTGGAAGTCTCGACTTCGTATGGCCTGCGCACAGTTTGTTTTCTTGCAAATGTATTTCTTAAAATGTAAATGCATTAACAATATGTTGGTGATTTAATGCTTCAGAACACTGAACAGTGATTTAACTTGCTCTTGCACCACAGAGGTCAAATGTGTCATTTCGTTGAATCATGTAATCATGTCTTTCTTCCCTTCATTTGTAAGCCATTATCATGCAAATTTTTTTCTTCACTGGTTTTGGGGATTAATCTGTGAAGTTCTCCAGAATAAATGTAAAAATGTTAAAAGGAATAGTTCACTTTTGAAAAAACTTCTGCTGATGATTTACTCACCCCCATGTCATCCAAGATGTCCATGTCTTTCTTTCTTCAGTCGAAAAGAAATTAAGGTTTTTGATGAAAACATTCCAGGATTTTCTCCATATAATGGAATTCTATGGGAACCAATTGAGTTTGAACAGGAGAGTCACGAACGCGCAGAACAGAGCAAGGCGAGCATTTGAGCTTATAAAACTTAAACTTTGTTATTTATTTATTAAATGAGCGATCGTTTGGCTCTGCATAAGACCCTTATTCATCGTCTGGAAATCTATTCAAGCCCTTTGAACAGTTTGCACTGAAACTGTCTTTTGGACCTTGAACCGAATTGGTTCCCATTGAAGTCCAATATATGGAGAAAATCCTGGAATGTTTTCATCAAAAACCTTAATTTCTTTTCGACTGAAGGAAGAAAGACATGGACTTGGATGACATGGGGGTGAGTAAATTATCAGCAAAAGTTTTTTTTTTTTTTTTTTTTTAAAGTGAACTACTCCTTTAATGGAGGTGAGAAGCTCTTAAGGCCTGTTTGTCAGTAGTATGTGTAAGCAGAGTATGATCAACACATTCACACTGCATGAGCAAAGCAGATTCCAGTGCTGTGAACTTCATTTTTACTGTGCTGCTCATTCTCAGTTAAAGCAACAATGCATTGTTCATGGTCAAAATGCCCTAGATTGACACAAAAAGTAAGTACACATGTTATTTGGTTATCTGAAGCAATCATAAACAGAAACACTTGGCAGGCTGAATATGACTGGAGGACTACATCGACTGCAGTTTCATTAAATGCACTAAAAACATTTTCACCAGTGTGAAGGACAATCGTCACTCACTTCCTGCGTACTGCCTACCCTTCCGGTGTGAAACGGGCGTAAGCCTTGTTGATGCACTGACAGCGATTAAAGGTCCCCTGACATGAGATTTTCACTTTCTGAGGTTTTTTAACATTAATATGAGTTCCCCTAGCATGTTTGTGTCTAGAATGTTCAATCAGTGTAAACCGAACTTCGGCTCTCTTTCTCTTCTCTGCAGCTCAGTGTGCTGATCTTGAATCTCCTCATTATTAAGTCATAACGAGGAAAGGTTACCTCCCCTTTCTCTGCTTTGCCCGCACAGAGAATTTGGCTCACCCACGAGAAAACAAGCTGAAGTACGAACGTCAGTTAGAGTTTTTTCTCGAGAGATATCATGTCTTGCAAACGAGCGAAGCATGGCAGTTGATCAGTGTTCGCATGAACACAAAAGTATTTTTTAGTCTCTTCATCTGAGCCTCTGAAGAAAACAATGGGTTCATGTTATTTTCTCTGGAAATGTGGTGACACAACTTCCCAAAGTTTTGTATGGTCCAAACATTTCACTGACGTGTGTTTCCTCAACTCGATGAACGTCTGGAAATGTCTGATGTGTAGCGTAATTGTTCAAGTTCAGACAGGTAATCTCTCTCTCAAAATCGTTCAATACTGTTTATGCATTAGTAAAGGGTTAGTTCACCAAAATGAAAATTCTGTCAGGATTTACTCACCCTCATGTTGTTGTAACCCCTGTAAGACATTTGTTCATCTTCAGAACACAAATTAAGATATTTTTGATTAAATCTAAGAGCTGGATCACGCCTGCATACTAGTCCATAGGCTTCTTGAGGAATTGAAGCTTGCTGGCCTCGAAAGTTATTAAAGACATTGTTTAAATAGCCTGAGTGACTACAGTGGCTCAATCTTAAGTTTATCAAACGACGAGAACACTTTTTGTGCTCAAAAACAAACTAAAATAATGACTTTTTCAACTATTCGTTTACTTCTCTAAGCGCCTCTAGTCATTTAACATAGTGTAAGATCGTAGAGCTACGTCACACGTAGGCTCACTATTGGCCGACGCTGGTCATGTGTGTGATGCGTGTGATGTACAACAACAGATCATACGCTGTTAAACTAGTAATCTGAATCGAGGCACAGAGAGAGTAAATGAATAGTTGAAATAAAGTCGTTATTTTTGTTGTTTTTTTTGGCATACAAAAAGTGTTCTCGTCATTTGATAAACTTAAGATTGAGCTACTGTAGTCACTTGGACTATTTTAACGATGTCTTCAATAACTTTTCGAGGCCAGCAAGTTTCAATTCCTCAAGAAGCCTATGGACTAGAATGCAGGAGCAATCCAGCTCTCAGATTCCATCAAAAATATCTTAATTTGTGTTTCGAAGATGAACGAAGGTCTTACGGGTTGAACAACATGAGGGTGAGTAAATACTGACAGAATTTTCATTTTTGAGTATACTAACCATTTAGTAAGTCAAGCCAGTGACTAAAATATCAACTTCACATTGTTTCTTTTAGTAGGATGAAAATAATCTTATTTAAATACTGAACAAATTATACAGAAAGCGATCAAAGAACAATCTTTCCAAACAGCGTGAGTTTATCAGGACAACTCGTTATGAAATCAATGACGCACACTGCATGATGAAGCTCTTACTGTATGTATATCACCGTGTCTGCATTGGTGAAAGCATTAGAGAGAGTGCAATGATAAGATCTTCATTCTCGCGATTCGACAGACAGTCCTCTGCTGCTCAAATGCTCATCACAGCAACATTTTTATGTGATAGGAATAGATCTAAATACTTAAAAATTCTCACGAATCTCTGATAGCTGTAGTAGTAAAAACATAGCTGAAGTAAAGTATTCGAGAAAGTTTTGCATGTAATACGTAGCTATTTCATATGCAAGCATGTCAGCCAATCACAGCAGTGGGCGGTTACACTGAATCCCACAGCAGCCAATCACAGCAGTGGGCGGTTACACTCAATCCCACAGCAGCCAATCACAGCAGTGGCGGCCACACTGAATCCCACAGCAGCCAATCACAGCAGTGGGCGGTTACACTGAATCCCACAGCAGCCAATCACAGCAGTGGGCGGTTACACTGAATCCCACAGCAGCCAATCACAGCAGTGGGCGGTTACACTGAATCCCACAGCAGCCAATCACATTAGTGGGCGGTTACACTGAATCTCACAGCAGCCAATCACAGCAGTGGGCGGTTACACTGAATCCCACAGCAGCCAATCACAGCAGTGGGCGGTTACACTGAATCCCACAGCAGCCAATCACAGCAGTGGGCGGTTACACTGAATCCCACAGCAGCCAATCACAGCAGTGGGCGGTTACACTGAATCCCACAGCAGCCAATCACATTAGTGGGCGGTTACACTGAATCCCACAGCAGCCAATCACATTAGTGGGCGGTTACACTGAATCTCACAGCAGCCAATCACATTAGTGGGCGGTTACACTGAATCTCACAGCAGCCAATCACAGCAGTGGGCGGTTACACTGAATCCCACAGCAGCCAATCACAGCAGTGGGCGGTTACACTGAATCCCACAGCAGCCAATCACAGCAGTGGGCGGTTACACTGAATCCCACAGCAGCCAATCACAGCAGTGGGCAGTTACACTGAATCCCACAGCAGCCAATCACAGCAGTGGGCGGTTACACTGAATCCCACAGTAGCCAATCACATTAGTGGGCGGTTACACTGAATCTCACAGCAGCCAATCACAGCAGTGGGCGGTTACACTGAATCCCACAGCAGCCAATCACAGCAGTGGGCGGTTACACTGAATCCCACAGCAGCCAATCACAGCAGTGGGCGGTTCACACTGAATCCCACAGCAGCCAATCACAGCAGTGGGCGGTTACACTGAATCCCACAGTAGCCAATCACATTAGTGGGTGGTTACACTGAATCCCACAGCAGCCAATCACAGCAGTGGGCGGTTACACCTGAATCCCACAGCAGCCAATCACAGCAGTGGGCGGTTACACTGAATCCCACAGCAGCCAATCACAGCAGTGGGCGGTTACACTGAATCTCACAGCAGCCAATCACAGCAGTGGGCGGTTACGCACAGCAGACACGCCCCTTCAAACAGAGCGTTCAATTCAGAGGCTAAAATCAGGCTAGGAAAATTGCCTTTTATTTCTAAATTATGACTATTTTCGATCTAAAAACATTAACATTATAAACATTAACATTATAACATTATAATTAACATTATTCATTTTTGAGTAAACTAACCCTTTAGTAAGTCAAGCCAGTGACTAAAATATCAACTTCACATTGTTTCTTTTAGTAGGATGAAAATAATCTTATTTTAAATACTGAACAAATTATACAGAAAGCGATCAAAGAACAATCTTTCCAAACAGCGTGAGTTTATCAGGCACAACTCGTTATGAAATCAATGACGCACACTGCATGACGAAGCTCTTACTGTATGTATATCACCGTGTCTGCATTGGTGAAAGCATTAGAGAGAGTGCAATGATAAGATCTTCATTCTTGCATCTAACAGACAGTCCTCTGCTGCTCAAATGCTCATCACAGCAACATTTTTATGTGATAGGAATAGATCTAAATACTTAAAAAAATAATTCATTAATCTCGATAGCTGTAGTAGTAAAAACATAGCTGAAGTAAAAGTATTCGAGAAAGTTTTGCATGTAAGACGTAGCTATTTTATATGCAAGCATGTCAGCCAATCACAGCAGTGGGCGGTTACACTGAATCCCACAGCAGCCAATCACAGCAGTGGGCGGTTACACTGAATCCCACAGCAGCCAATCACATTAGTGGGCAGTTACACTGAATCCCACAGCAGCCAATCACATTAGTGGGCGGTTACACTGAATCTCACAGCAGCCAATCACAGCAGTGGGCGGTTACACTGAATCCCACAGCAGCCAATCACAGCAGTGGGCGGTTACACTGAATCCCACAGCAGCCAATCACAGCAGTGGGCGGTTACACTGAATCCCACAGTAGCCAATCACATTAGTGGGCGGTTACACTGAATCCCACAGCAGCCAATCACAGCAGTGGGCGGTTACACTGAATCCCACAGCAGCCAATCACAGCAGTGGGCGGTTACACTGAATCCCACAGCAGCCAATCACAGCAGTGGGCGGTTACACTGAATCTCACAGCAGCCAATCACAGCAGTGGGCGGTTACGCACAGCAGACACGCCCCTTCAAACAGAGCGTTCAATTCAGAGGCTAAAATCAGGCTAGGAAAATTGCCTTTTATTTCTAAATTATGACTATTTTTGATCTTAAAAAACATTAACATTATAAGGGCGACCCAGGAAACATTATACAATAATAAACTAACCCCATGTCAGGGACCTTTAAGCCCCTGGAGGAGTTGAGTTGCTTTGCTGTCCGGTTCCTTCTGGACTGCAGTTTCCAGTGGTGGATCACTCAGTGCATTCCCATTGCTCTTTTGCATAAGGTTGAACTCTGCTCAGCTTTGTTGCATTTAAGTTGCTTTGTTCAAGAAAATGACTGGCCATTATCAAACACTGAGACGCTTAACACAGTTAGCTAACAGCTTCCTTGCTGCATTAAATCCTGTGCTACAGCCACACTTTGCAATTAGTGGAGTAACCTTTGGGAAAAGGGGTTCACAAAACATAGTAAAGACTTTTACAGACTCTTCAAGGTACAGAAGAGACCACACACGTCAGCAGATACAGTGTGTTTGCACTAAACACCACATGGCCCCTCTGCTGTACAATCCATCAGGCAGATCCCTCATTCCCAGATTATCAAAGTAATGAACATGCGTTTTTGGAAAGATCGTTTAGATTCTCTGACTGATTATCAGTCTTCAAGTTCAGTAATAGGAAAAGAGCACGTTCGCTCCGTCACATGCTCCCGGGGGCTGACTTTTAAATATTATTCCAGCACACCACAGAGAACTGGACTCGGATCAAGAGGTAAATTAGTCATAACTCTGGGTGGAAAGAATCGAGTTTCCCCCCCAAGGTTGCTCACGAACGTCGACTGTGCTTGCAGATCCCAAATGTATACACGTAATTGGATCCTGATGCACTATGGCATGTCCTTTAATTAAGCTGATCGGCAGACATTGTCCTGTATGTTTGCAGGCTTGTTTAGACTCTAATGGTTTTGTCCCTGTTCTTTCTCAGAGACTGATTTTTTTTTCCATTTGGGTGTACCGTGAATATAATGATTCTGGAAGCATTTTAAATAGTCACATTTCTCATGATGTCTCTCAGAACATTTCCGACAGAGCAACGATACTGGAAGTTGTTTTAATGACTGATAATGTGTAAACCTTTCAAGACCTACCACTAACTATGAAGCTGTTAAGTGCTGATATAGTAACACTTTACAAGTACGTGTGCACTAATAAGGATTAATTCATGCTTAACTAATGCACAGATAATACTGAATTAATGTGTGATAATGATTATTTAAGCTATTCATTAATGATTACCACATTAGGAACGAATTTAGAGTCTGTAAGGTTAATGTATTAAGTTCATACATGAATTGTTATTAATTAAATATGTAATTGTGGATTAATTCCATAATAACTCATTTTTAACTAATAGTGTTAATTAATATGTTAATTACCAGAATGAGCCAAAGCCTTGTATTTTAACTTCCAGATAATATGACAGGTACACTGATATGCATTAATACATGATTAATTACTTCATTGTTAGTGCAAATTCATGTGCAAATTACTAAATGACTAGTTAATAATGATGTGCCCCAACAAGTAAAGTCATAACATAATGATACCTTTGCAAATCATTAGCTAATGATTAATTAAAGCAGACAACTGGAAGTTGAAGTGCATAGCTTTGACTAATTGTGGTAATTAACACATTCATTTACACTATTAGTTAATAAAATATGTTATTAAGGAATTAATACACAATGACACATTGAATTAATAGCAATTCATGTATTACTTAATCTATTAATCATATAGTACTCTTTATTAGTTGCTGATGCAGTAATCATTAATTAATGGTTTAGTTCTTCATGAGTAATGCGTTAACTTATGATTATCTGTGCATTAGTTAAGTATGAATTAATGCATATTAGTGCAGCCGTATTGTAAAGTGTTTTTGTTCTGTTTTTTGTTGTTTATTTTTTGGAGGCAACAAGTCACTATTATTTCAAAATCATGGGATGGGTAGCCTCATTCAAGAATTCAGGAATTTACGTATACAGTGTTTTTTTTTCTCTTCTTTTTTTTATGTTGCACAAAACGCATGTAGTTTAGACAGTGTTGTTACTGTATAAATCTATACCCATCATCGGTCGTCATTGTAATAAGATAAGAGAGTAACTGTCATTTTTTTTACATTTTGCCTCATTCATATACTGTACATTCATGCATAAACTGTTCAAAACTGCTCACATCACACATTCACCTCTTGACTGAACACTGCATGTGAGTGTAAATGAGTGAATCAGACAACGATAGACCCAACTGCACTGTCGGCATAACTATCATGTCGCATCTGAAATTAAAAAAAAAAAAAAAATCTATTTGAAATCTGATCTGACCATTAAGACTTCAACGCATTTCTGAAAAGTCTGACTTTAATTAATATTTTAAACCACATATGGATGTGGTGTGGATTGGGTTTGTAAAATTTGGAGTCATGTGGGTTTTTCTTGCTGTTCGGTACAAACAACTAAAGGGATTTTACAATCAGTACAGTAAGTCAAAAAATGCTTGTCTGAACATAGCCAAGACAATTTCTCAGAAACCTTCCAAGAAAACTATATGGTTGAACCTTTCCAGTTCATGCAAGATATTTTGAATTCATATAATATAATATAGTTAATATTATATTAACTATATAACGCTTCCTTTTACAGTCCAGTTACCCATGTAAATACTATGTACTTATTTTAGTAACTACAATTACTGGGTAATAACTAGTACTACTGTAAACCTGAACCTACCCCTGTTCCATGTACTTACCTTATATTAGCAGTACTTTCTAGGTAAGTACACTGTAAGTACCCTGTAAGTACTGTACTGTAAAAGGAAGCGTTACCCAGACTTCTTGTGTCATCAGCCAATCAGCATTATGATAATGTAAATCTTATTGTGATTAATCGCATTAACAGCTTAGATTATTGCCTGAAAATCCTTATGGTTTCATGAACAAAGACGGTAGATTGCAAATCTCATACTTCCAAGGATTACTGCACCAGCTAAGCAACTACCATTGAGCGATTATAGAGCTTCTTGGTTTGTCCTTTGTAATTTTATTTAACACTGCTTTACACACAGGTTTTTCTTAATTGTTACAAATCCCACACACTTCTGGTGGGCTTTAGCTATTATAGTATCAGCCCAATTCTGACAGTGATTACTGCTGCGGTCCGTGAATGAAACCTCCCACAGGATGAGAGAAGCCACAGTGTTTACCATTCTCTAAAGCGAGTCCTGACTCTGGTTTCCAGTAATGCTTAGACTTCCTTTTTCCACAACTTCACGTCCCCAGATTAATCCCTCTTTCATCTCTTCTTTCAGTCCTTCTCAGCTTGCTGTGATTCCTGACTGTCCTTTAATGCCCTCTCATTAAGACCTTAATGACCAGCGGCTACTGTTTGTTGTTTGACTAACTCCAAACACACACTCTGGTGAGAGATTTCAGACAGGACTCTTACCCAGTTTCCCATTCTGCCCGGTCTTTCTCCGCATTCCCGGCAGGCCTCTGTGACCCTACGAAGGAGGATACAGATGTAGAGATCTGCATTGCAGAGTTTATTGTGTCGGAAGAGTGAGCAAAGGTTTGGGCTACCTGGGGTCTGTGGCCATCCCTGGACACCCGGCTGTCCATGCACACATTTACAGGTCGCTCTTCCTCTTCCTGCAGTTAAACCAATCTCCAGCATATCCTCCACACTGTTGAGGATCAAGCTGATGAGAACAGGCTGACGGAAACAGCTGAAAGCTCAAGCAGAAGAAGATCGGCCGACTCACCACGCTGGAGAGCTCACAGCAGCCTTCAGAGGAGGCCTGATCCGCATCACAGGACACTTGCATCTTCTGCAGATCAACCTGCACGAGAAACAAATACTCATTACATCTATACTGGATTTCTTGCATCCTTCAGAGAACATGCAGGCAGTCGCTCTACAGAAACGCTTCAGTTTTTGCAGTAGCGCTGTATATTTCTCTGTTGAAGAGTTATTCGCTGGTGAAGTTATTGTAGAGTTAACGAGTTGTTAGAAGTCTTGCAATGTTCAAAGCAGATATCTTAATAAATGTCTGTTGACCCGGAAGATTTTAGAAAAGAAAAAAGACAACAAGCTGAGCGCTGAAAAGGGTCTTGACTGACTTGGCCATACTCAGTATACTAGCATTTGGCCTGTCCTTGTACTCGTTTTTGATCAATATATTCCTGAAAGCAAATTATAATTTCATTACGTGCCTATGGAGACATTTGCAAAATACAGACCGTCTCGATATCTTCTCACAATGTAGAGAGCAACTCATGAATGATATTGTATTATAATGGCGATTTAATATTACCTCTAAACTTTGACTGGTGGATGCATGTTGTTTATTAATTGTTGTAGGAACCTTTTTGTGTATTTTGTGCTATAATATAATAATGTTATTCTCATTGAGGTCATTTGTAGAGTAGGAAGGGCCTGAACAGTGACTCAAGCCCCTATGGCCTGCCCTTCCTATAATTTATGATTTTAAGAATACTTGTCTTGTAGTTGTGTTTGCCTTTTAAACACATTTTTTCCACACATGTTGGCTTCTTGGATTAGCATGTTAGTTTTTGGTGTGGAATAGCTTTACTCTTTCTCCCTCCATTGATGGAATTTTCTGGCTTTCTGTGATTTCACTGTTATACTGTCGGCGCTATTGACACATATTCTGAAAGAGTGCAGAATCTCCTGATCAAAACACATACGAAAAAAGAAGCAGAAACAAGCCATAAAAGCATTGCTTATATATGCACCTTAGTCTTTGGCAAAACGTCTCAGGTTACTACTGGTAACCTATGTTCCCTGAGAATATGGAACGAGACAATACATCTTTGAACGCTTTGGGAACGCCTCAAAGCGTTAATGACGGTGTTGTTAAGTTCCTTTCGTAAAGGGAACGGTTCCAGGTTACAACTCGTGAAATGAATTTGATCTCACAGTTCTACAAACTCGTACAGAAACAGATAAACATTTGGTTGGTGTCATTGACATTTTTTCCCCATCTTGTTAGTGCATTCTGTTAGGTTCTGTATGATGTTATTCAGTGTGAAAACTATTCAACTGGTGAGAGAAGTATATAGCTAGTAAACTAACAGTATAAGTTCAATTTGAATTATATTGCACTGTATAGTTGCAATAGAAAATAAAAACAAACTCAGAGTCTACTACTATTACACTTAAAGTACACTAAAATAAAGTGCTACAAACATATTTGATACTTTTAACAGTCCTGTTCCCCTTATACACTATGTAGCCTACTTATAGTAATTACAATAACTGGATAATAACATTCTAAGTCCACTATAATTGCACATACTGTAAAATAAAAGTTCAACAAATATGTTTATAAACTTGTGTGTGGGCAAATTTAATCAAAAAAAAAGTTTACTTAAAAAAATATTGCCCTTTTTAATTATTTATCTGCAATTCCATTAAAATTATTAAGTACACTTGACTTAATTAGGAAGCGCCTATAACGCCAACTCTAAAATTGAGGTTCCTCATGCTTGCATACAGTCATGGTCCAATTATGATATTATTCATTGCAATATATTGAATGATGATATGTATTTCATTAGGTAGTTACCCATCTCTCACTGACTGAAACACAGGCAAAGTATACATTGTTGGAATTGAAAACAAAAACAAAAAAACAACCAAAACCATTATTGACCCAAAATTGTAATTGTCATCATTCACTCATACCCATATGACTAACTTTCATGCGGATGTTTTCCATAAAACAAAAGTGAATGAGTGCTCGAGTTTCACAAGTAACAAAATGCATTATAGCAAAATGTATTATTTTTTGTAATTTTTTTGTAAAATAGCATTAGTTAAAGCAAAATGTAAGTCTAAATCTCATTTGCTACTCATATTCGCATGTAGCATGGCGCATTAAGTCATCGTGAGACTAACAAGATGCATGAGAACCAACTGGAGGAAATAATTTAAGTTATAAAAGTTACATTTCAGAAATAAATTTCAAGTTTGTTACCTCTCCTTTTGAGTATACAACATAAACAACCTGCATGATGACAGCACTCCTGGTAAATCTCTACTGGAGTCTGTCCCTGGTACTCACCGAGACCGAGCGGTCACCTACAGCCCTCTTGGCGATGGCAGGTAAAGCCTCGCTGGACCACCGGCCGCGGCTCGTCCAGAGGCTCCACGCTGACCTCCTCGCAGTCCACCAGGAGCTTCACCTGCTCTCCTTTCACACTCAGGGCCAGCTTGTGCCACTCTCCATCAAAGAGTTTCTCCACCCTCTGGAAGGTCCGCAGCATCTGTGTGCCTCGTGCACTGGTGTAGAAGAAGTCCAGGGTTTTGGTGTCGCCCTGAAAACGAAGGCCCACCTGGTCCCGTCCTTCAGGGTCACTGACTTGCCACATATTCCAGGATGTTTTAGCAGTGTCCTTGGTTACTTTGAAGGTGGCGATGATGGAGTAGTCTGACGGTAGACCTCCTGGATAGATGTCGCTGGATGGAGGGATGGGCGTATTTGCAGTTCACAGGAAAAAGAGACAGGAAGAAAATTTCAGTGCAGAGAAGCCCAAATCAGAATCGGACCTGTGCGCAGCTCCAGGCTACACGAAGTACTGGTGTTTTGTCCCTGAATGAATCAGTGTTGCTGAAGGAATTGGTTGAGTGAATGTATTCAATAAGTCCTACCTGCTAAAACCTGCTAAAAATCCCCTGTACTAATGCGCAGACATGTCAGTACAGTGGGGCCAAAAAGTACTCAGTCAGCCACTGATTGTGCAAAGTTCTCCTACTTAGAATGATGAGAGGTCTGTAAATACCCATCATAGGTACACTTCAACTGTGAGAGACAAATCACATCGTAGAGGATTGTTAAAGAACTTGTTTGTAAATTATGGTGAAAAAATAAGTATTTGGTCAATAACAAAAGTTCAACTCAATACTTTGTAACATAACCTTTGTTGGCAATGACAGAGGTCAAACGTTTCCTAGTCTTCACCAGGAGTGTATTTCCCGAAAGCATCATTAGCCAACTATGGTCGCATTTCCGTCATTATCAGCATAGTTCAACGAGTCGGTGTTTTCGAAACCATCGTTCCAGCGAACATTCGCAAACAGCATCGCAAAGTTATGTAGTTTGAACGACAGCCTCTGACCTGTGGTTAGAGGCATCGCTTCTATATTGCATCACATTTGGACGTAATAAATCCTTATCTCGAGCAAAATAAGCAAGCTGACATTCAGTACAACCGGTGCCTTTTATTCAGAATACATACAAATGTAATTTACGTCTTTTAGTTTGTCAAAAGATTTAAAGTACCATATTTAAAGAGTGTGCATGTGCGAACGTCGCTCTACTATGTAAGAAGGAGCCAAATATTGAGTCTGGTAATAAAGCAAAATAACTGAGAACAATTAGAAATAGTCCTCAGATGACATGTCTGCAATTTATATAAAACAATCTAGCGTTAATTGGATCTCAAACAGTTTCATTAAAAGTAGTTATTACTGCACCACAGGCGAAACCAGACGTTGTTGAATGATACTTTGCGACAATGGGTTTCGGGAACAGTCGTGACGAGCTAGTCTGATTTCTCCAATCGAGACTTCGGTACTATGATAGTAAAGCTGCAAACTACATCGTTGTACGGGTAAACGCACCCCAGATTTGCACACACTGTAGCTGGTATTTTGGCCCATTCCTCCATGCAGATCTCCTCTAGAGCAGTGATGTTTCGGGGCTGTCGCTAGGCAACATGGACTCCACAAAATTTTCTATGAGGTTGAGGTCTGGAGACTGGGCTAGACCACTCCAGGATCTGGAAATGCTTTTTACGGAGCCACTCCTTCGTTGCCCGGGCGGTGTGTTTGGGATCATTGTCATGCTGGAAGATCCAGCCACATTTCATCTTCAAGGCTCTCACTGATGGAAGGAGGTTTTGGCTTAAAATCTCACGATACATGGCCCCGTTCATTCTTCCCTCAACACGGATCAGTTTTCCTGTCCCCTTTGCAGAAAAACAGCCCCAAAGCATGATGTTTCCTCCCCCATGCTTCACAGTAGGTATGGTGTTCTTGGGATGCAACTCTGCATTCTTCTTCCTCCAAACACGACGAGTTGAGTTTTTACCAAAAAGTTCTATTTTGGTTTCATCTGACCACATGATATTCTCCCAATCCTCTTCTGGATCATCCATATGCTCTCTGGCAAACTTCAGACGGGCCTGGACATGTACTGGCTTAAGCAGGGGGACACGCCTGGCACTGCAGGATTAGAGTCCCTCTCGGTGTAGTGTGTTACTGATGGTAGCCTTTGTTACTTTGGTCCCAGCTCTCTGCAGGTCATTCATCAGGTCCCTCCGTGTAGTTCTGGGATTTTTGCTCACCGTTCTCATGATCATTTTGACCCCACGGGATGAGATCTTGCGTGGAGCCCAGATCGAGGGAGATTATCAGTGGTCTTGTATGTCTTCCATTTTCTTACAATTGCTCCCACAGTTGTTTTTTTCACACCAAGCTGCTTGCCTGTTGTAGATTTACTCTTCCCAGCCTGGTGCAGGTCTACAATGTTCTTCCTGGTGTCCTTCGACAGCTCTTTGGTCTTGGCCATGGTTGAGTTTGGAGTGTGACTGTTTGAGGCGGTCGACAGGTGTCTTTTATACAGATAACGGGTTCAAACAGGTGCCAATAATACAGGTAACGAGTCGAGGACAGAAGAGCTTCTTAAAGAGGAAGTTACAGGTCTGTGAGAGCCAGAAATATTGCTGATTTGAGTGAGCCAAATACTTATTTTCCACCATAATTTATTCTTTGATTTTTTTCACCTCATAGTTGAAGTGTACTTACGGAGATTATATGAATATGTATTACAAGCAGGGCTTGACATTAACATTCACCGACCCACTAAATGTGTGCGTATTTCAGCAGTGGTGTGTAACACGGTCACTGTTAGTACTTTCCACTTTGGCTGGCTGAATTTTATATATAATGCATATGTAAGCAATAAGGTATGGAGAGGTGTGTGCATCGGTATAAGTAACGGCTAAGGGCGTGTGGTTAGGCACGACCGCGAAGCGAGTGTCTGCAACCCTTCAGCGCGACTTATTTGTCCATACAGCACCTGCCTCGAGTATCTTATTGCTTTCATAAAACGGTTGCCACACAATATTTAAGAAAAAACAATGTTAGTGCAACTTTCTTGAAGTAAAATCACTAAAAGCCTACCTTCCGCTGGAAAAAATAGTCCCCGAGCGTCGAACAGCAACAACGTTCCAATGTGTAAAATGCATGAAAGCTCAAATAAAAACAACATAGAACCGCAGTGTTGCGCAGCGATCAATAGAACCGCTGTGGTGAAGCGGTCGTTGCAGCCGTGTTTTATCGTGAATAAAGCACAGCTCTTGGCCAATCAGAATCAAGGATTCGAACTAACCGTTTTATAAATTTTTGTATTGTAGTCTTAAAAAGGCATCTGAAAAATAAAAACTAAGTGCAATGTAGTTTTGTCAAAAATATAGATTTTCTAAATACGCAATACTGAAATATTTGAGACGCTTCCTAAACTCATTCTTCTTTAGAATAGATACACGAGACCAGCTACTCTTTTTCTCTCTCTCATCTCTCTGACATTGAGTTACACACAAACCCGCCTCCACTCACTCGTTTAATTCACTCTCGAATGAATATTGTTGGTGCTACAGGGCTTAAATTTCAGTAATTTTCAGTAATTTTTCAGGGCTTAAGTTTTCGGATTTTCGGATTTTTAATTTTTTTTTTTTATTGTAATTCCTGCAAATTTGGGCTCACACCCAAACAGCGCACACATGAAGCTGCCTCTTCTTTTTCACTGCTAATTGCGCTTAAACGGTCAAATAGAAAATGCATCTGTAACAGTATAACGGATCTGTGCATCAGGTCTTAAAATTGACAGCTAACTAAATACTTGCTTTCAAATTATGATTTACATTTACATTTCTTTATTTAGCTGACGCTTCTATCCAAAGCGACTTACAATTGCTCTATATGTCAGAGATCACACACCTCTGGAGCAACTAGGGGTTAAGTGTCTTGCTCAGGGACACATTGGTGTCTGACAGTGGATTCAAACCCGGGTCTCTCACACCAAAGGCATGCGTCTTATCCACTGCATGATATTAATTATAATAATATTAAAAAAATATCCATATGGCAGTTTTCCCTCATGGTATCGATGTCAAAATTGTGGCCAGTGAACATGCTGAGAGGCTGGTAACTTTGATAAACTACTAGCCACAGTGGCTGGTGAGCAAAGAAGTCAGTGTCAAGCCTGAATACAAGCATAAATATGACAATATTAGTCATATTTCCTATGGTTTAAAGGGATCAGTTTACTTCAAAATGAAAATTCCTCAAGTTGTTTCAAACCTTTATAAATGTTGTGTCTCAGCAGAAGAAAGAAACTCACACAGGTTTGAAATAACTTGAGGGTGAGTAAATGATGACATAATTTTCATTTTGAAGTGAGCTATCCCCTTAAGCTATGGGGTACAGTGTAACTGAGATGTTGTATTGTGGTGACCAAACATGCTTATGTTTTTGCTCAACATAGGTCTTTCACAGTGACCTTACGTGAAGTTTTGCATTAATCTAAACCAAATGGTTTCCAATTCCCATTTATGCTCCTGTTTGTTTTTTCAAGAGAGCCATTTTGTTGAAATTAGGAGTTAATGTTTCCAAGAACAATGTTCATTTAATGCACTGTGTGGTAGCATAGCTCTCTCTTGTTTTCTATTTTGATGTTGTTGATCACATTTGGTGGTTGTTTTACAGTCATGTACTTCTCAGGATTCATTGCTCAAGCAGGGATGTTAGTGGGAGGTGGTTGTGGACAGCTTTGAAAGGAAAGACCCAGCATATGCCATAACCACAGCTGACACGAACAAACAGCTGCTGATGCTCTGAGAAAAACATGAGAATATAATAGCAGCATTTCAGGATGATGACTGTGCTGTTCTGTGTATCTGTGCTACACATCCCGGACAGAGATGAATGCGAGGGCACATATTCTGATAAAATCAGAATACAAACCCAGATTATAGCCGTGGAAGATTCTGAGAAGCAGGAGCAGGAAATGAGAGATATTGTTTGGAGGCGAGCATGATTACACTCAATGGAAAAGCAGAAAGAGTGGAAAAGTATTATGTCAGAAGGACGATATAAATACCTCATGCTCTTCTTGAGGTGGAGGGACGGGTTAACGCGGTACGCCACCGCATCGGGTCCAGACCCATTGACCCTTCTCACCCTCTCTCGACTCGGACAAGCCGAACTCTTCCAACAGGTCATACGCTAAAGACGAGAGCAAATGGAACGATCAGAAGGGGGAAAGTCAAGCCTGTTTTCTGAGTAAATGGATTTAAGCTTTAAGATTCGCAGTATAAATTAGGTCTGTCATGTTTTATTCACTAGTAAATGAAAGAATAGAAACATTTGGATATGAAATCTGCATATTGAATTAAGCTGACACATCAGTTCAAGTCTTCATCAAGTAACCCTACGGCACAGATGGTGACATGCTGGCCAGAAACCACTTAAAGTGGTCCGTGCTTCCCTCTACTGGTCAATAAGAGGAGCAAATGTACGTTTTCAAAGCTAGATTGAATTTCTGCCTGCTCAATCTTAAAATCTGATGTCCATTTCATTTACATTGAAACAGTAATCCTCATTTGAAGCTGCATTTTGTGGTCAGTTAGATTCTTACTTCTAATTCCTGACATCTGACCATTCCAAAGACCGCCAGGAGGATTGTGAAAACCAGCATTTTGTTCAAAGCTGGAAGTTTGGAAATCACGACGGTCAGGATTTAAATGTGCCTGCAAAAGGGAGAAAGATAAGATGGAACAAACTGTGAAAACTTCATAGCATTGACATGTAGAGTCTGTATAACTGAACTACAGAAACATGTATAAGATGCAGTAAATGTCCATGGAAAATGAGACATAAATGCTTCTATTAACAAAAACAATAGAATAAACATGTTCAAATTACAAATGCATTTGAAATGGGAAGGAGGTCAATGCTGTAAAACATTCACTTCACAAGCATTTGCAGAAATTGCTTACCTAATCACATTGTGAAAAACAATTTATTTTTAAGGAGAATATTTCAGATTTTTCTATTACTACACTGTAAAAATGAATATGCTTTATCTAATCAATACAATTGTGGCAACAGATTACAAACTATATTATTAATTAAATTGAACAAATTAGCAATTGACTTAATAATTAATCAAATTATTCATTAAAAGTTAACCTTTTGAAATGAGTAAAGTTTACACCAAAATTTTAACTAAAATATCTGAATAACAGACAGACGTTCAAAGATTACAATTAAGAACTCTTCTCTATTTTATATGCTGCCAGCGTTGACGAAGACACCTGATGTTAACAAGCAGAATCACTTGAAGGGAGAAAACCATCATTTTAAAACAAACCTAAAACAAACACTGATCATCATAATGGTGACTTAAATGTATGTTTTTTTTGGTTGTTGTACAGTTTCACTCATTTTAAATGGTTAAGCTTTAAGGAATTAATTTGATTAATTATTACTCAATTCTAATCTTAAATTTAATTAATAATATTGCTTGTAATCTGTTACCACAATTTTTTTTGATTAGATAATGCACATTCATTTTACAGTGTATTCTAGTGAGTTTTGAATACTAGGGCAATCAATATCTAAAAAAAAAAAAAAAAAAAAACACTAATTGATGCAATAAACCGTACAGTAAATTTGCTATCAACTTTACAATATTAAGATTTGAACTGGTTTAACACAGATCTTCAGGAATTGCAGCTCACATTGAACTTAAGATAGTTGCTTATAATTGAGCTATAAAACACATACTGTACTTACATATTCCTGTGAACGCTGTCATGGCAGATTGGTCCTGGGCTGTTCCAGCAGTGATCATAAAGGCAATTTTAAAGAAGCATCTCTGGTACCAATGTGACTGAGAAGAACCTGATCCGTGAGCTCCACTCGAGGCCTTCATGCCTCCAGCACATTATCCTATGCAAACACTGACCTCCACATTCTTCACACAGCCATTCTGCAGTCAAACGCTGCATTTGGGGACGTTTTTTTATCCATGCTGGTGTGTTTATGCACATTTCAGGTGATCGTGATGTGTGTCATCTGCATCATAGAGCCTTCGTGCAGTTCGGCACATATTCAATGGGATTCTGATCCTCAAAAATGACAACTAGGTTTTTACACAGATAGATTATAATTATTTTTTTTCACTTTGGGCAGACCGATAAAATCGTTATAAAAAAGTTGCATTTCAGCATTAATGTGAACTAACTCTGCTAGCTGAACTTTCAAGAACAAGAAAATACCAAACTTGATCTTGTTCAGCTTTGCTTGGCAGACAGTGGATCACTGTGTAGATAGCGCACTAGGAGACAGATGTAGTATGTCACAGATAGGTACTAGCAGAGTCTGCAAACATTCTCTAGGCCACAAATGAAACTATGTTACTCAGGCCTCAGTGTTTCATAAGAGACATTCTGTAAGAACAGCAACAAAAAACACTAACATAAGGGATTAGGTCAAGCCTTTTTACTTGTTCACATTTTAAATCCAGGAAGGCATTTCCTAAACCCCATAGAATTACTTTCAGAGTTGTTTTGCCTTCTACTTGATATATTTTAAAATCAAATCTAGCCGGTTACGTTAGTCGTAGTAACTTCTCCCAGGTGAAAAAGAAGTGTACTTGAGTGCACTAAAAAAACACTTAAATACAAGAAAGTATATTTGTAGTACATTCTTTCTTTTTGTGCTAAATAAAAGTGTAAAAATTATACAATATAAATACACTAATTTAAAATATACTTTTACTTAAGTAGTACTTAAGTGTAATTGCTAAAGTATATTAAATACCATTGATATTTTAAATGTATTTTTAGTGGAATTTTTTTGCCTTTAAATATATTTCTAAAAAGTATACTAAAAGTACATTGGAAATAAATATATGCTTAATTATACTTTTAAGAAATATGTTAAACACAAGCATATTTTTAGTATATTTCTAACAAATGCACTATAAGTACATTGGTAATAAATAAATGCTTAATTATACTTTTATGAAATATGCTAAACACAAGCATAATTTTAATATTTTTCTAAAAAGTATATACTATAGTACATTGGTAATAAATATATGCTTAATTATACTTTTAAGAAATATGTTAAACACAAGCTTATTTTTAATATATTTCTAACAAATGTACTATAAGTACATTGGTAATAAATACATGCTTAATTATACTTTTATGAAATATGCTAAACACAAGCATAATTTTAATATATTTCTAAAAAGTATATACTATAGTACATTGGTAATATATATATATACTTAATTACACTTTGAAGAAATATGTTAAACACAAGCATAATTTTAATATATTTCTAAAAGTATATACTATAGTATATTGGTAATAAATATATGCTTAATTATACTTTTAAGAAATATGTTAAACACAAGCATATTTTTAATATATTTCTAACAAATGCACTATAAGTACATTGGTAATAAATATATGCTTAATTATACTTTTATGAAATATGCTACACAAGCATATTATTTTAATATATTTCTAAAAAGTATACTAAAAGTACATTGGTAATAAATATATGCTTCATTACACTTTGAAGAAATATGTTAAACACAAGCATAATTTTAATATATTTCTAGCAAATGCACTATAAGTACATTTGCAATAAATATATGCTTAATTATACTTTAAAAAAATATGCTAAACACAAGCATAATTTTAGTATATTTCAAAAAAATGCACTATAAGTACATTGGCAATAAATGTATGCTTTATTATACTTTTAAGAAATATGCTAAACAAGCATATCATTTTAATATATTTCTAAAAAGTATATACTATAGTACATTGGTAATAAATATATGCTTAATAATACTTTTACAAAATATGCTAAATACAAGCATAATTTTAATATATTTCTAAAAAGTATACTACAAGTACTTTGGTAATAAATATATGCTTAATTTCATTTTTAAGAAATATGCTAAACTCAATCATACATTTTTTGTGAATTTTTAGTGTATTTAAAGAAAACATTATGTTGCTCTTTGTGTAAGAACATAACAAAATGGTTAAGCTTTTAGTATGTTTAAAGTACTTTTTAAACACTTAGGCCTACTGCAATATATTTTAATATTTATATATTTATAATTGTTTTTTTTGGGGGGTACATTTATAATGTAGTAAAACAGATTTTGATGTGATTATTCTTTTATTTGTTTTTGTATACATTTTTGATAGTCATGTTAGTTTAATTAGGTTTAAGAAAATGTATTTATCTTATTAAGGAGGGACTTTTATTTTGACGGGGGCGAAAAGGAAGTAAGGGGAGAGCACACGGTTGATGGCAGGAAAGCAAAAGGGAGAGCATGCAGTTGAGTTTTGAAGGCTATTGCTAGCGCTGAAATGTCCCATTACTCACTATATAGTGGACTATATAGTGAGCTCGCCATTTCAGCCCGCTCTCATCCCAAAGCGCCATATACAAACGCTTTTGCAAAAGCTGAACATACAACGCACAGGGCACCCTTTAGCGCCAAATGAGACGTAAAAATAAAAGCGGGCAGAAGGCGCCTCCTAGTGGCCTAACCCTACCCCAACCCCATACCCTAAACTTAACCGTCTCATTTGGCGCTAAAGGGGTACCCTGTGCGTTGTATATTTACGCTTTTGCAAAAGTGTCAGAATATGGCGCCTTGGGATGAAGCGCGTCGGCCATTTTGTAGTGCTGTCCGAATGTATAGTGATGATTATTATACCCTATATAGTCCACTCAATGTATCCCAGAATGCATTTTGAAAAGTAGTGAAGATTTACTGGTCACTAGCCTAAGCCCTACATACCATCATGCATTGCGCTGATTCGTAAAAATAAGTTATAATAATGTGTGGAGTAGGGCATTATAACAAAAACGGCCAGAATTCACTTTTAGTTTTTAAATTTTGGAAAAATAAGCTCAATATAATGTAATGTATTTATTTTTAAAATCTATTTAGCCCAGAGCCGGCTCGGCACCAGCTGACAGATGATGTAATCGACGGCGCCGAGAGACGATCGAGTAGTGTCCTAAAGTGGTGTTTCTATTGTGCTGGTGAGCTCACTATACAGTGCTCTGCCCTCTAACCCCAACATAGGGGTTAGGGAAGTAGTGCTTTGAGTGGAGATTTCGGATGCAGCATATTAAAGTTTAACAAGCACCCCCGTGGAAAAGCACACGGTCTGTATATACATTTGTTTATGGTTTGTTGTTATTAATATCTTTATTTTACTGTATGTTATTGGTAATATAACGGAGAGTGAATTTGTGAGGTGATTATTGAGATAATTATTGGAGTGAAACGGACTCAACAAACTTCATCAACATCAGTAAAGTTTTGTCCATCATTCGGGAGGGGTATGCTACATATTTAACATTTGTCAACTATTATAAAGCATTGCAATAAGCCTACTTAAAATGAAAGGTATTCACTTTTGCTTGTAATTCCCACAAAGTAACGAACCTTTGAATAAGGTTTAAAAATTAAAGTATTTTTCAATAAAGGAATGCTGTTTGTTTGTACATTACATACCTGTGCTGTATCTGTGGAATCCTTTTAAACTATGGGTTACATTTTCTTTACAATAGAAAAATTTAATTGAATGTTAAAAGCATATTTTAGTTCATCTTCAGTGTGTCTAAAAATAGCATAGTTAAGTTGATCTTAAGTTTATCTTAAGAAGTACTCAACAAAAAACTTTTAATTAGTGTGGGCAAATGTAGCACTTTAAGTACATTGGATGTATTTGTATACTTTAATGAAATGTATTTTAGTGTACTTTTTCTATAACACCTTAAGTATAATTTTTATATATTTAATGTTATTATATTGTAAGTTATTAATATAATTAAAATGCATTAAAGAGGGGTTTTAGTTGTCCTAAAAGTGGTAACAAAATATTTTTTTTAATGTTTACATAGTAGATTAAAAATATATTTAAGTTTATTTGCAGTGTGTCAAAATAGTACAGTTGAGTACACTTAATTGATCTTAAGTTTATCTTAATAAGTACTAAAGTTAAGATTTTAGTATATTAAGATTGCGCGGAAATAGAGCACTTGAAGTACATTATGGAAGTGTACTAAGTGCACTTAAATAAAATGTTTTTAGTGTACTTTTTTGACAAAGGAATACACCTTAAGTATAATATAAATTTATTTAGAAAATATTATTATTATATTTTAAATAATTTATTAGTAGAATTAAAATGCATTTAAAATGGGTTTTAGACGTACTAAAAGTGGTAACAAAATATATCTTTTTAAAGGTTGAAATAGTATATTAAAAATATATTTAAGTTCATCTTCAGTGTGTGTCAAAATAGCACAGTTGAATACACTTAGTTGATCTTAAGTTTATCTTAAGAAGTACTAAAGTTAAGCTTTTAGTATATTAAGTACAAAAGTAAGTGCAGAAAATAGAGCACTTTAAGTACATTATGGAAGTGTACTAAGTGCACTTTAATAAAGTGTTTTTAGTGTACTTTTTTTGACAAAGGAATACACCTTTAGCATAATATAAATATATTTAGAATATATTATTATTATATTTTAAATAATTTATTAGTATAATTAAAATGCATTTAAAATGGGTTTTAGATATACTAAAAGTGGTAACAAAATACATTTTTTAAAAGGTTGAAATAGTATATTAAAAATATATTTAAGTTCATCTTCAGTGTGTGTCAAAATAGCACAGTTGAGTACACTTAGTTGATCTTAAGTTTATCTTAAGAAGTACTAAAGTTTAGCTTTTAGTATATTAAGTACAAAATAAGTGCGCAAAAATAGAGCACTTTAAGTACATTATGGAAGTGTACTAAGTGCACTTAAATAAAATGTATTTTAGTGTACTTTTTTTTCACCTGGGTCAGCTGATCCTCTACTATAGGAATATGACTCTATCACTGTATTCATATATAATCTCTTCAGTATTATCTGGCTTGATCCTCTCACTATAGGAATATGACTATCACTGTATTCATATATAATCTCTACAGAATTATCAGCTGATCCTCTACTATAGGAATATGACTCTATCACTGTATTTCATATATAATCTCTTCAGTATTACCAGCTGATTCTCTACTATAGGAATATGACTCTATCACTGTATTCATATATAATCTCTTCAGTATTATCAGCTGATCCTCTACTATAGGAATATGACTTATCACTGTATTCATATATAATCTCTTCAGTATTATCAGCTGATCCTCTCACTATAGGAATATGACTCTATCACTGTATTCATATATAATCTCTGACAGTATTCATCAGCTGATCCTCTACTATAGGAATATGACTCTATCACTGTATTCATATATAATCTCTCAGTATTATCGGCTGATCCTCTACTATAGGAATATGACTATCACTGTATTCATATATAATCTCTACAGTATTATCGGCTGAATCCTCTACTATAGGAATATGACTCTATCACTGTATTCATATATAATCTCTTCAGTATTATTGGCTTATCCTCTACTATAGGAATATGACTCTATCACTGTATTCATATATAATCTCTTCAGTATTATCGGCTGATCCTCTACTATAGGAATATGACTATCACTGTATTCATATATAATCTCTTCAGTATTATCAGCTGATCCTCTACTATAGGAATATGACTATCATGTATCTCATATATAATCTCTTTCAGTATTATCAGCTGATCCTCTACTATAGGAATATGACTATCACTGTATTCATATATAATCTCTTCAGTATTATTCGGCTTATCCTCTACTATAGGAATATGACTATCACTGTATTCATATATAATCTCTTCAGTATTATCAGATGATCCTCTACTATAGGAATATGACTCTATCACTGTATTCATATATAATCTCTTCAGTATTATCGGCTGATCCTCTACTATAGGAATATGACTATCACTGTATTCATATATAATCTCTTCAGTATTATCGGCTGATCCTCTAATATAGGAATATGACTCTATCACTGTATTCATATATAATCTCTTCAGTATTATCCCGGCTGACCGCTGCACATAGGTATATCAACTTATCACTTATTCATATATACTTTGTATGTATTACAGCCAATTCCTCTACTTATAGGAATAGAATCTAGTCTACCAGCACTGTATTTCATATATAATCTTATCAGCATTAATTTGGCTTGAATCTCTTGACTACATAGGACATGACTTGAATCACTGGTATTCATATATAATCTCTTCAGTATTATCGGCTCGATCCTCATACTATAGGAGTATGACTCTATCACTAGACTTCTAATATATAACCCCTCCAGTATTATCGGCTGATCCTCTACTATAGGAATATGACTCTATCACTGCACTCACATATGATCTCTTCAGTATTATCAGCTGATCCTCTGACTATAGGAATATGACTTATCACCTGAATTCATATATAATCGCTAGTATTACCAGCTGCACCCCCTACTATAGGAATATGACTCTGAATCACTGTATTCATATATAATCTCTTCAGTATTATCAGCTGAATCCTCTACGAATATAGGAATATGACTCTATTCACTGTATTCATATATAATCTCTTTCTCCATATTACTCAGCTTATCTCTGAGGAATACCACTTATCATGGTATTTCATATAATAAATCTTTTTAGTATTATCGGCTGAATCCTCACTATAGGCAGTACTAATCTAATCATGTATTCATATATAATCTTAGATTATTATGGGATCTCTCACTATACTATATGACTACCATGTGCAATTCATATATAATCTCTAGTATTATTAACTAATCTTCACTATACTAATAATGAACTAATCACTGTATTCATATACAGTAATCTCTATACCTATTTCAGCTGATCCTCTACTATAGGAATATGCTTATCACTGTATTCATATATAATCTCTTTATTATCGGCTGAATCCTCTACTATAGGATATGTACTTTATCATGGTATTCATATATAATCTTCAGTATTACCCAGCTGAATCTCACTATAGGAATATGTACTTATCACTGTATTCATATATAATCTCTACAGTATTATCAGCTGATCCTCTACCATAGGAATATGACTATCACTGTATTCATATATAATTCTCTTCAGAAATTAATTCGGCTGAATCCTTGACTATAGGAATATGACTCTATCACTGCGCTCATATATATAATCTCTTCAGTATTATTCGGCTGATCCTCTACTATAGGAATATGACTCTATCACTGTATTCATATATAATCTCTTCAGTATTATCGGCTGATCCTCTACTATAGGAATATGGACTATCACTGTATCATATAATCTCTTCAGTATTATCAGATGAATCCTCTACTATAGGAATATACTTAACTCTAATCATGCACTCATATATAACCTCTTCAGTATTATCGGCTGAATCCTCACTATAGGATGAATGAATCATTACTTCCACATATAATCTTTGATATTATCATAATGAATCTCTACTATAGGATATATGACTCTACCACTGTATTCATATAGAAGCTCTTCTAGTACTATCGGCTTACCTCGACTATAGGAATATGACCTTATCACTGTATATTCACATAATCTCTTATACTATTATCAGATGAAATCCTCTACTCATAGCGAGAATGCCAACTTTATCACTGTATTCATATATAATCTCTTCAAGTATTATCGGCTGAATCCTCATACTATAGGAATATGACTCTATCACTGACTATTCATATATAACCCCTCCAGTATTATCGTGCTACTCTCTACCTATAAGGATACTATGACTCTGAATCACTGTATTCATATATAATCTCTTCAGTATTATCATGATGAATCCTCGACTATAGGAATATAGTCATACTTGCCATCACTGTATTCATATATAATCTCTAGTATTATCAGCTGATCCTCTGACTATAGGAATAATGACTCTGAATCACTGTATTCATATATAATCTTTCTAGTATTATCAGCTGATCCCTCTACTATAGGAAATATGACTCGTATCACTGTATTCATATATAATCTCTTCCAGTATTATCAGCTGATCCTCGACTATAGGAATATGACTATCACTGTATTCATATATAATCTCTTCAGTATTATCAGCTGATCCTCACCATAGGATATGACTCTAATCACTGTATTCATATATAATCTCTTCAGTATTATCATAATGATCCTCTACTATAGGAATATGTACTTTATCACTGTATTCATATATAATCTCTTCAGTATTATCAGCTGATCTCTATATAGGAATAGACCATGACACCACTGTATCCATATACCCTTTTAGTATTATCATAATGATCCTCACTATAGGAATACGACTAATCATGCACTCATATATAATCTTTAGTTACATCAGATGACCCTCATTATAGGAATATGACTCTATCACTGTATTCATATATAACCCCTTTTAGTATTATCAGCTGATCCTCGACTATAGGAGATGACTCTATCACTGTATTTCACATATATAATTCTTATAGTAATTATCAGCTGATCCTCGACTATAGGAATATGACTTGAATCACTGTATTCATATATAATCTCTTTAGTAAATTAGATCAGCTGATCTCTCTACTATAGGAATATGACTTATCACTGTATTCATATAATCTCTTCAGTATTATCAGCTGATCCTCTACTATAGGAATATGACT
>JAQIUQ010007552.1:0-68953 GCA_030378365.1 Hybognathus amarus | reverse complement strand
TGTACTTGGTTAGGTTACATATTGCTTCTAGTTATTGGACAAATAAGTAATAAAGTAATATTTTAGCTATCTCTGAATTTAATAGCAGGAAATTACGCGTAATCCAGCATTTTATATCTTTGAGGCACTCTGTCAATTTAGATGAGTTATTGTTTCTATCTGGGGCCTCATGTATAAAACTTCGCGTAGATTTCATCCTTAAAGTGTGCGTACGCACATAAGGCAGAATTTGCGTACGCACAAAAGTTTTCAGATTTATAAAACCGTTCGTACGCCAGAACCTGCGCAGAATTCACTTTATAAATCCCAGTCAGCGGGAGATTGTGCGCACGTGCGTCTCCTCCCCGAAATAACCATATATGGAGATTACAACGCCTAGTTTAAATATGCATATCCTCATCTGCATATCATTTGCATATGATTATTCATCCACGTGATACCAAGTTTAACGGTACAAGACGTTAGGAAAATATGAAATGCGGATGTGCCGTCACATTATTACAAACATATTTTTTTTTAGTAGCCTATATCCTTGCCTTGTTTTTGAATGAATAAATCAAATAGTGTTAAATACATTTCAGAGAAAGTTTTTCTCAATCTTTTCCACTGGCCAAATAGTATTTTTAATTGATTTATATTTTAATGGAAACAGATAGACATGGTTGTGCATTATTTGCACGAAACAATTTTCTCAGACAATCTGCTATTATCATGATTAGCAATTATCTCTAGTTAAAACATTAAAACACAGCATGCCAGAAGAAAAGTGTTCAAAAGCATTGCATCCACAACAAATAGGTCTATTTCTATTTATTGAATATATATATATATATATATATATTTTTTGTAACTTCTCAGTAATGATTTCATGTAGTTTAAGTGTTTAACTCCATTAATGAGAATGGCATATTTAATCTAAATGTTTATATCAGAAGTAAAACATAGTTTAAATCATTATTTTATTTATTTAAACTGTTATTGAGAACATGCACTCTATTTATGATTTGGACTCATAATGATGATTTACGGTTTTACTCCATCTGCCGTTAGATTATAGGCTATATGTGCGTCAGTTTCACTAAACGACCCAACGCATGTGCTGGCACGGTCATTTAAGAAGGGATGGATGTTTGCTTCAAGTGATGATAGGTTTGTGAAATTATATTTGAATTATATTTCTGTAGATGTATAATTTTCTTTAGATTCTCTGTCTAATAGTGAGCAAAAAGACATTTGACTCCAGCTCACCATCGGTGTCGCCAAAACACATACTCTTCTAAAAGAGTGCGTACGCACGGTCAAGAGCATCCTTACGGTGCGCACTTATTTACGCCAAGTTTATTTTTTATAAATCCCGATATGTGCGTGGAAAAATGCGTACGCATATTTCTATGCCCATTTTGTGCGTACGCAACGTTTATACATCAGGCCCCTGGTCGTGATGAAATATATGATTGAGTGTCGTCAGCATAACAGTAGAAATTAATTCCATGTTTTCTTATAATATTACCAAGTGGCAGCATATATATTGAGAATAGCAGAGGGCCTAACACTGATCCTTGTGGTACTCCATAGTCTACTGACATTATCTTTGATTTTACCCCATTTAAACAGACAAAATGATAACGATCCATAGTATCTAAACCAGCTTAATGCCTGTCCCTGAACACCAGTGTAGTTTTGTAGTCAATCCAAGAGTATTTTATGATCTATAGTGTCGAACGCAGCGCTAATATTAAGTAAGGACTAGTATTGAGATACAGCCTTGGTCAGAAGCTAAAAGTAGATCATTTGAAATTTTAACTAGCGGCAGTTTCTGTACTATGATGTGGCCTGAATCCTGACTGGAATTTTTCATAGATATCATTTTCTTGCAAAAAAGAGCACAATTGAGCGGACACAACCTTCTCTAGTATTTTGGACATAAATGGAAGATTTGAAATGGGTCTGTAATTTGCTAAGTTATTTGGATCTAGTTGCGGTTTCTTAATGAGAGGTTTTATTACTGCCAGCTTGAATATTTTTGGAACATGGCCTAAAGATAAAGATGACTTAATATTGAGGAGAGGCTCTATTACAGGTAATAGTTCTTTCAGTAATTTAGTGGGTATTGGATCTAATAAACATGTTGTTGGTTTAGATGCAATGATAAGTTTATTTAGCTCTTCCTGTCCTATAGTTGTAAAGCGGTGTAGTTGTTCTAGAGGGGTTATAATTGAGGCTGAATCATAAGACACCATAGAGGATTGTAAATTTATAATAGTGTTTCAGATGCATTCTATTTTCTCATCGAAGTAATTCATAAAATCGATCATTACTACTAAATTGTAACGGAATATTTTGTTCTGGTGATATCTGTTTAGTAGTTAGTCTAGCCACGGTGTTAAAAACTTTGGATTATTTTGGTTATTTTCTATTAGTTTGCGGAGATGTCTCAGCCCTGGCTGTTTTTAGAGCCTCTTTTATAATGTGACACACTGTCTTCCACGCAATTCTAAAGACCTCTAAATTAGTTTGTTTCCATTTAAGTTATGAGTTTCTCTCTTGATAGCATGCGTACGACTGTTGTACCAGGGTGCTTTAGTTTTCTCTCCAACCTTTTTTAATCTAATTGGTGCAACAATATCTAATGTACTAGTGAAAATGGTGCTCAAACTGCAAGTCTTTTCCTCTAATTCATCTCTTTGTTTGGGTTCATTTAGCAGCTTGGATAGATCAGGTGAGCTATTTGAGAATCTATCTATAGTGGTTGGAAGGATTGTTCTGCCTGGTCTATAATATTGTCATGCGCAGCATGACAAATTTCAGCAGTACGTATTATGCAAGTTACCATGTAATGATCAGTGACATCATCACTTTGTGGTATAATATCTATATCAGTTGGATTGGTTCCATATGATATAATTAAATCTAGTGTATGATTTAGACGATGAGTTGGGACCACCTGACATTTTGCCTGACCCCAAAGGAGTTCAATAAATCTGTAAACACAGCCCCTAATGCATCATTTGTATTGTCTACGTGTATGTTAAAATCTCCAACAATTATTGCTTTATCGACATTCACCAATAGATCTGAGAAGAAAGTCTGCAAACTCTTTTAGGAATTCAGCATATGGCCCTGGAGGTCTTTATACAGTAGCCAAGGTTAGAAGATAATATGGATTTCTTTCTTACATCTAAGAGCATAACATTTAGCACAAGTACTTCAAGTGAATTAAACCTGTGACCTGTTTTCTGAGTAACATTATGAATATCTTTATAGATTGTTGCAACACCGCCACGACCAATCAGACGGGGCTCATGCTTATAACAGTATCCTGGTGGACTAGACTTCATTTAGACTGAAATACTCATTTGGTTAAAGCCAGGTTTCAATAAGGCAAAGTACATCGAAATTATTATCTGTGACCATTTCATTTTCAATAACCGCCTTAGGTGTGAGTGATCTAATGTTTAGAAGACCTAGCTTTAGAAATTGTTTTTGTTCACTGATATTTAGATTTTCTGGTTTAATTACAATAAGATTTTTCTTAGATCCTACTCTAGATTTATTGTTTGGCCTCACTAAATGAGGAATAGACACAGTTTCAATATAATGTTCCACACTAAGCATATAAGTTTGACAAAGACTGTGATTTGGACTTTGACTTACTAGTCATCTGGTGCGTGACGTTCTTGGATATGTTCTGTCCGACATTACAGCCGCTCAGTGTAGTTCAGTTTAAAGAGTCTGACCTGATCGAGGATGGGGAATTTGTATAAATTAATTAATCAGATGCTGATTAATTAGATGCTGATTAATTGATTAATTGATCAGATGCTGCCAGACTTCTCTCCTCCAGACCGTAACCTTCCCAGTCCACCAAGTACTGGAATCCGCTGCCCCCTCTGCCTTGAGTCCAGAATACGATTTACCGAAATAGATGGTTCCCCTTCTACGAGTTCGCGGAGGGGGAGGAACCGGGACTGGCGGATTAATGCGAGAATAAGACACAGGGCTTGATTTTGGATACATGGAAGGCGGGATGAATCCTCCTGTACACTATAGGCAATTCTCAGGCGGACTGTCACCGGACTAATGATCTTGGTGACAGCAAACTGGCCAATAAATTTGGGAGCGGAGAGGAATGTTCTTAGTAGAAAGCCACACTTTTTTACCAACAACGTATACGGGAGGCTTTGACCGGTGGCGATCGGCCTTGGCCTTGGTGCGCTCCCCCACCTGGAGTAGAGTCTCACGGGCTCTAGTCCAGGTGCGGTGACACCTCTGGACAAAGGCGTGGGCGGAGGGAACTGCGACTTCGGATTCCAGACTGGGAAAAATAGGTGGCTGGTATCCTAAGCTACACTCAAACAGAGATAGGCCCGTAGCTGACACTGGTAACGTATTGTGAGCGTACTCCACCATGGACAGTTGCTGGCTCCAGGAGGAAGGATTCTTGGAGACTAAACATCGTAACACCCTTTCCAGATCTTGGTTGGCTCTCTCGGTTTGACCATTGCTCTGGGGATGAAACCCTGAGGACAGACTAACAGTCGCTCCCAGTAATCTACAAAACTCTTGCCAAAATTTGGACACAAACTGGGGTCCTCTGTCGGAGACCACGTCTGTCGGGAGGCCATGAATACGAAAGACGTGATCTACGACTGATCAACGCTGTCTCCTTAGCTGAGGGTAATTTGGGTAAGGGAATAAAGTGAGTCGCCTTCGAGAATCAGTCCACCACGGTTAAAACCACCGTGTTACCCTGAGAGGGTGGGAGGGTGGTAATAAAATCTAGAGCGATATGGGACCAGGGTCTCGAAGGGACAGGCAGCGGTTGAAGTAACCCATCTGGGGGTCGATTGGAAGTCTTACCAGTGGCACAAACTGAGCAATCCAAAACAAAACTGTGGATGTCACGAGCCATACGTGGCCACCAGAATTGTTGGTTGACTAAAAAACTAGTACGGTTAACTCCCGGATGGCAAGCCACGTTGGAACAATGACCCCACTGGATAACGTCAGACCTTAATTCCTCTGGCACAAATAACCGGTTTCGGTGGGCATGCGGGCGGAGGCATTACCCCTTCTAAGGCTGTCTTGACCTTCGATTCGACCTCCCATATGAGTGTGGAGATGAACAGATTCTCCAGTAAAATGCACTCGGGAGTAAACAGGCATTCGAATCAATCAAAAATGTGTGATAAAGAATCGGGTTTGATGTTTTTGGAACCCGGGCGGTATAAGAGAGTATAGTCAAAATGTCCGAAAAAAAGTGCCCACTCGAGCCTGCCTAGAGTTCAATCTTTTGGCAGTTCTGATATATTCCAAATTCTTATGGTCAGTCCAGACGATAAAGGGTACCCCTGACCCCTCCAACCAGTGGCACCATTCCTCCAAGGCTAACTTGACTGCCAGCAACTCCCTGTTACCAATATCATAATTGCGTTCGGCAGGGGATAAATGATGGGATAAAAACGCGCAAGGATGAACTCTGTCATCTGTGGGAGAATGCTGAGAAATCACTGCTCCTACCCCCACCTCTGACGCGTCGACCTCCACCCCGAACTGACGTGATAGATCAGGGGTAATCAGGATGGGGCCCGAAACAAAGCAGTCCTTCAGTTTGGCAAACGCTGCCTCAGCAGCGTCTGACCACCTGAATGCAGTTCTGGGGGAGGTCAAGGCAATCAGAGGCGAGGCTAGTTGGTTAAAATTGCGAATAAAACACCGGTAAAAATTGGCGAATCCCAGAAACCTCTGTAGGGCCTAATGGGAATCTGGGATTGGCCAATCCACCACAGCCTTAATCTTTTTGGGATCCATGCGAATTCCCTCAGATGACACAATGTGTCCTAGAAATGGAACAGACTGTGCATGAAAAACGCATTTCTCCGCCTTGACAAAAAGCCCATTCTCTAGCAACCTCTGAAGCACTCGCCTGACGTGCTGCACATGTTCCTGGAGAGAAGATGAAAATATCAATATGTCATCCAGGTAGACATAAATGAACTGATCAACCATATCTTGCAGCACGTCATTGACGAGAGCCTGGAAGACTGCTGGGGAGTTGGACAGCCCGAAAGGCATGACCAAGTATTAAAAGTGCCCCCTAGGGTTGTTAAAAGCAGTCTTCCATTCATCCCCCTTTCTAATGCGGACCAAATGATAAGCATTACGCAGATCCAATTTCGTAAAGATAGACGCTCCCTGCAACCTCTCGAAGGCTGAAGACATCAACGGCAAAGGATAAGTATTCTTCACCGTGATGATGTTCAACCCTCGGTAATCAATGCAAGGTCGCAGAGACCCGTCCTTCCCCACAAAAAAGAACCTCACCCCTCGCTGGAGAAGAAGAATGGCGGATGAACCCAGATGCTAGAGAATCAGAAATGCATTTCTCCATAGCCTTTCTCTCCGGGACAGAATGTGAATATAACTTGCCTTTAGTCGGAGACTTACCTGACAATAAATCTATCGCACAGTAATAGGGACGATGAGGAGGTAGAGAAGCAGCACAAGACTTACTGAACACTTCCTTCAGGTCCAGGTACTCCGCGGGCACGTTAGATAAATCCACTGCCTCCTCCTGAAACACAGAGACAGAAACAGACGAACAGGCCGACACAAGACAGGACTCATGACATCTACCACTCCATTCTAACACAGATTTCTTGAGCCAGTCGATCTTGGGGTTGTGTTTGATTAACCAGGGGTGTCCGAGAACAATGGGTGCAAGTGGTGAGTTCATGACGTAAAAGGAACATGTCTCTGTGTGGTTTCCAGATGTGGTGAGTGTGATGGGTCCGGTGATGAGAGAGATGGTAGGGAGATCTTGACCGTTGAGTGCCTGAACTGCAATGCTACTGGTGAGTGGTAGAAGGGGGATGTTAAATCTTTGAGCAAAACCATGGTCCATGAAGTTACCTTCTGCCCCAGAATCCACCAGTGCCCGACAGTCGTGATTGTGGCCTGACCATCTCAAGTCTTACCGGGAGGAGAGTCGATGTAGATGAGGTCTTCGCAGCGGAGATCCCACCCAACAGTAGCCTCAACCTTACTGTCGGGCTTGGCCTTTTACTGGGACAGTTGTAAGCGAGGTGTCCAGCGGCCCCGCAGTAAAGACAAAGTCCTTGGGACCTCCGCCTTTCCTTCTCCTCCTGGGAAAGCCCGAGCTCGCCCCACCTGCATGGGCAGACAGGGCTGACCCTGTCCCCGCCGCTGGATCGTGGACTCTCGACACCTTCCCTTGGCCCGATTAGCGGGCACTCTTCGTTCCACTCTGCAGATATCGTGCGTCCACACGAAGGACCAGATCAATGAGTCCATTGAGTGATGTTGGAAGATCCAGGGCGTATATCTCCCTTTGAACGCGGTCAGCCAGCCCATGCAGGAACATGTCCCACTGCGCTTCCTCGTTCCAGCGACACTCTGCCGCCAGGGTTCTAAACTCGAACTGAGTAATCTGATACCGATTTCTCCTCCTGTCATAACTCTGCAAGCATCCTAGCCGCCTCTCTCCCGGCAACCGCCCTGTCGAAAACCCTCTTCATTTCAGCGGAGAGTGCCTGGAACGAGGCGCAGCATGGATCCACACTGCCGTTCCCCAGAGAGCCGCTTTCCCAGTCAGTAAAGTCAGCACAAATGCCACCTTAGATCCCTCCTGGCAGAATGTGCAAGGCTGCAGGGCAAAGTACATAGAGCAACGTGTTAAAAAAGCACGACAAAAACTGGGCTCACCATCGTAAGTCTGAGGGATGGGTAGGCGGGGTTCTGACTGGGAAGCTTCCTCAGGTGGAATGGAACGGCCGGTGCGGGGGGCGCAGTGGGAACTCGTAGCTGTTGTATCTGCTGGGTGAGCTCGGACACCTGCGCCACCAGTACTTGAACAGCACGTTCCGTCTCATTCAGGTTCTTCTCCTGGGTCTCCATGCGTTGAACACTAGAGTTAACAAACTCTTCCAATGGGTTGGTCTCACTCACTTCCATTATGCGTCAGATCGTTCTGTAAAGGGAAAAACCACAGAAGCAGTAATGCAGGTGAATGATTTATTGACTCAGTCCATGGTCAGAAGACACAAAACACAAGACTGGTAGCGCAGGGACAAGATGGCCAGGAATCCGGTGATGAGTCTTGAAGTGCAGTGAAGATCCAGGTGAGGTGAGGTGATCCACGGCTGTGATAATCCCAGGGAAACACGAACAAGACACGAGCTGACACACCGACAGGAAAGGATCAAACACATACACGAAGGACTTCATACAACGATCTGACAATGAGAGGAGAAAACTGTGAGTATATATATAGGGGATGCAGATGCTGATCAGCAGAACGGAGTTGTAACGCCCACACACACCCACACAGATAAAAACAGAAACACGAGACAAGAAGGAATGAATGAATTTATGAACCGTGACAAAATGAATTTAATAAAGGTAGACTAAATATACAATGGTAACACTTTACAATAAGGTTCGTTAATTAACATTAGTTAACTACATTAGTTAATATGAACTAATAATGAATAGCACATATACAGCATTTGTTAATCTTTCTTAATGTTATTTTCAACATTTACTAATACTTGATTAAAATCTTGTTAACATTAGTTAATGCACCGTGAACTAACATTAACAAACAATGAACAGCTGTATTTTCATGAACTAACATTAACAAAGATGAACAAATGCAGTAACAAATGTATTGCTCATGGTTAGTTCATGTTAGTAAATACATTAACTAATGGTAATTAATGAACCTTATTGTAAAGTGTTACCTATACAATTACTAAGGTTACATGGGATATACAAAGAGGTAAACGAACAAAAAAAGAGACGAGTTTTAGTGAAAGTATCAATTACTTAGCTTTCAATTCGATACCTAAAATACGTTGCGCATACAGCTCAACTAACGCGATCGTTATAAAGTTGTTTGCAACAACAAAACACATCCATTTGCACATATTTGAGAATCAGAATATACCAGATATCCTGCTATTGCTAACAAATTTGTGAAATTTTGAACAAAAAGAAATAACAAGGAGTCAGATCATCAGTCATTCAGCTATTGTGGCTGTCTGTGACAAGCAATGAAGGACATGTCTCCATGGGAACCATAAAGCGATACTATGATCAGCGGTGGAATTGAAAAACTTAAACTTACGTGTGAAAGGTTAAGTAAGGCTTACATTTAAATATGTTTTGTTTTGGGTGTATGGTCAATAAATAAAGGAATTAAAAAGATGGGCACAAAACCTTTTTGTCGCGCCCCACTTGTCATGTCTCTGTTCCCCACCAGTGGCCTGCGCTCGTGCCCGCACACCACACTTTGAGAAAGCTGAGCTAACTTAACAGCTGACTTAACAATACCTCTGTTTTGTCAGAATTTTTCCTCTTTTTGGCTTGTGTCGAACAACAATGAAAAATTGTTGCCTTGCTGCCTTTCAATGTCCTTTTCATCTTTCCAACCGTTAGCATGCACTGTCAGCGCAAAGTACTGAACAAACTTGGTAGAGAACACAGGTTGGGTAATACAGTCAGTGGCGGTTCTACTTTGAATTACACCCAGGGCGAGACCCCATTCGAGCGCCCCCCTACCCCCTACTTTCATTTCATTTCATTTAATTTAATGAAAATTATTAGATAGCCTATAATATAGTGACCAAAATGATCACATACAGAGAATATTGTACAAAAAGCCTAATACACAGTGAAATCAATTCACCAAGTTAATTACATTAAAGATTTGTTTTAAAGGAGTGTCTTTTATCTTACCTACTACACTTTAAAAAAGGTTACACAAAAAAAAGGTTTTATAAAAAGATAAACCTCATATTTCAGCATTTAAATCATCTCTATAAAAAGAATGAGTCAATAAAGATACAGTACATTCCTGACATTTATAATGCACAGTAGCTTATATTTCATTATTAATAGTAAAATTCGTACCGATTTTCCCATGGCTGTCGTTGCTATAGAACCATGCACTCATTACACTGCGCTCTCCACAACGACAAAGAAGTTTTAGTAGCTAATGTATTTCCACCACAGAAAAACGCTTGCTGTAGTTCTGCTTAAAGATTTATTTACGGAGAAGAGAAAAAACACCCAAGTGGGTGCACGTGCACTCCCATACTGAACAGTATATGAGCGCGCTTCCCGTGAGCGCATAATGAGCGCGCTTCCCGTGCGCCTATTTGAAACATAGAGGATTTGAAATAACGTCCTCGAGCGCGCAAAAGACGCGATACGTGAACTAATCAGAAGATCCCCTTGACATCGCTTCATGCGCACGGCACCTTCTCAGCAAGCAGGGCGCCATTGCAATAATTGAAATGATAAAAAAATAGAAAAACTTCGCGGCACAGAGGATTTTTTTAACTGCTGCTCGTGCCGCCGGGCCGCCCCCCATGTAATGCCGCCCCGGGCGACTGCCCGGTTCGCCCGTGCCTAGAACCGCTACTGAATACAGTAGTAGTCGGTGTGGATTATTTAAAATATGATGCTATCTTTCTTGCTGGCAAATTAATTTACTAACAAAAACAAACAACAATATTTTATTCAGAATATATATTTATTTTAATCTGAATGATAGGGTGATATTGGGGGGGGGGGGGGTGTTATATTAGCTGGATCTTATTTTTGAGGGGGTCATAACCCCCATGCAAATAACACGCATGGGCAGGGCTACCGAAAGGAAAGTCTAAACAGCTGGCAAAATTTTGCTCTATATCTGCTGTGATGGGCAGCCTTGCTGTGTGGCATAAGCGATGCTTTATGTACCCTTGAATGTACATTCAACAGATTTTGAGACTCATCAGACCTGGCAACATTTTTCCAGTCTTCAACGGTCCAATTTTGGTGAGCTCTTACAAATTGTAGCCTCTTTTTCCTATTTGTAGTGGAGATGAGTGGTACCCGGCGTAGGGTGACCACCATCAAACAACCCAAATGTGGGACGATTATAAGTTTGTGTGGGACAATATGGGACATATACGACCACAGCAGGCAATGAGTTGAAAGATCTGTTCTCCTCCAGCACCAGACAGCACACTTGGCTGAAACACAAGTAAACAGCACATACCAACCAAATATTAGTCACATTCTATTCTGTAAAAATATAAATATTTTCTACATTGTGAAGAATTCATTTTCCCTTACTTGTTCTTGAATTTATACTTTGTATTTGAATGAGCAGCTTCAAGTAGGGCCTTCTCCTTAAGTGCATAGCTATAGAACTCTTTACAGCTGTATCCAAAGTTGTTCTTGACCTGAATTTCACACTAAATGAGATTTACTGAGCACCAGTTTCATTGGTCAGTCCACGCCGCAGTCATCAGGCAAATGGTAACAGGGATACTTAAGAGAAAGGATGCAATGGCAGTCAAATATGGTGTATTTGTGCCTTGGAGCAGAGTTGACCACTTCATAGCAACAGGAGCTGTTGTCTTTACAATTTCCTGTTGGCGTGGCAAAGTAACACAGTATTCTTCATAAAGTTCATCTATGTCAAGGATTTCCACCACATCACAAAGATGGGAGAATGTGAACTCTCTTCAGCCCCAAGGCTGCAGCATTCTTGTGGTAGTTGTTGTCTGAAAAGTCGTACTTGAAAAATCCTGAAATTGGAAAAATCCTGATTGATTGCTGCTCTTTTTTGGTCTGTGAACCGTTGGAGAAGAGCACTGGTCTCTACACCAAAAAAGCTGTCCACTTGTCGCTGTTTAAGCTTTGTTCTGAAAGTGGACATAATTTAAGATAGCTCACAGACAGTCCGACCATCTCCCTCCAACCACCTCATGGAATATCGTCAGTCCATTATCGAGGAAGGACAGGTAAGCTTGTAACTCAAGAGGATGCCCCTCACTGTCTTGATCCTGTTTTAAATAGTTTCCATAGCATCTTCGGACAATGTTCTTTCCCCAGTAACAAAAAAATAAGCCTTGACTGCAGACCAGATGTTATGTAGCCTTGAGACAACAGGCCATATGCTTAACCATCTTGTTGGTACGTGTCTCAGTAAAGCCTTGATAATCTTCCTCCACAAATGAAAACATGGCTTTCAATTCTTCTGTGCGCTTTGAGCAAGATAAGAAGTGACTTAAAAATCTTATTGACTGTACTTTCAATGTCTCTTCCAATCTGTCTCCAGCATATTTTGCACAGTTGTGCACAATGTGAGCCATACAGTTTGCCTTTATAATGCCAGAGTTTTTGGTTTTTAGCTTTTGGAAGATAGAGTTGTGTTTGCCATAATTTACGCTTGCATTATCGGCAGTGTAAGCAGAAATCATATCAAGCTAGGTCATTCTCTTTTAGCTTGTTCGTTATCTGGCGGTGTGTTGAAGTTGATGATTCGTCACTGTCTTCATAAAAATCAAGCAGCTTGCTTTTTAATCCCAGCTCTGGGGGGTCCAGTATCTCAGTGACAGTGGGAAAATTTTTGGCGTGTGTGTGATTTTTGTGAAATAGAAAAGCTGCTTTTACATAGACTGCAAAAGACTCTTTCGGTATCCCCTTCTATTGGCCTCACTCAGGTATATGTTCTAGCCCAGTTTTTACTACAAGAACATTTTCTCTTTTTTGTTGTCATTATGGCGCCTTGCGCCTTGTAATCTTTTAATTTACCGAATTATCAATTTTGTTTTCTGAGAGGGAACACATGGAACAAATCACCACTCCACATTTTGATTGACATCCGTCACAACCTACCAGTGACCGTGTTTACTCCTTTCCCCACAACCATTGGATATGATTTTTTTTAAAAAACGCTGTTGCATTTGTATTTCTGAATGATGACACGCTGTTAAATATAGGTGAAAAAATATGCAGCAAAAAGAGAAAATTAAATGCTTTCTTAAAAAGGCAAAAGAACGAATGCATGTTTTCTCAATATGATAATTAAAAACAACAGATTGATGACAATGCTAATGACAATTTTCTCAATTTGCGACGTGCGGGACAAGGGGTGAAAATGCTGTGCGGTACAACGCAAAGCGGGATGGGTGGTCACCCTAACCCGGTGGGGTCTTCTGCTGTTGTAGCCCTGCATTGTAAGTAACTAGTGGCTATTTCAGTCTAAGTTGCTCTTCTATCGGCTTGAATCAGTCGGCCCATTCTCGTCTGACCTCCAGCACCACCGACAAGGCATTTTCACCCACAGGACTGCCACATACTGGATGTTTTTCCCTTTTCACACCATTCTTTGTAAACCCTAGAAATGGTTTGTGTGAAAATCCCAGTAACTGAGCAGATTGTGAAATACTTAGAAATACTCTTTCCCATTCTGACATTCAGTTTGGAGTTCAGAAGATTGTCTTGACCAGGACCACTCGCCTAAATGCAGTGAAGCAACTGCCATGTGATTGGTTGTTTAGATAATTGCATTAATAAGAAATTGAACAGGTGTTATATGATATTGTGCGCAATCTGTCACACCCACCAGAGCCTCATCAATAGAGTATGCATGCGCTGAACACCTCTGAAGAAAACTAACCCTGGAAAAGATCCTGCTCCGGAGCAGTTATGTTCAGAGAGTAAGTTGCTATGGCTACTTACCCTGAAAGTTACCTCTGTTTTGGAACCAAAAGTTGTGGTTAAAAATAAATAAAGAATTTAATTTAGTTAATTTTGAGATCATACAGGTTTACATTAAGCAGGTAGTTTTAACAATATGTCAAGTCAAGTCAAGTCACATTAATTTATATAGCGCTTTTCACAATACAGATTGTATCAAAGCAGCTTCACAGTGATCACATGAAAGTAGTACAACACAGATCAATAATATTGTTAAATATTAAATAAACCCAACTAAGCAAGCCAAAAGCAAGGCAAAGCAAGGCATACAATAAGTATTTTTGTATTTTTGTATACAATGAAGTATTTTTTTTACAGATGCTTATTTTTTAGGTTCATGCATTCCTTGGTATATTATAACAAAGTACGGTAAATATTATTCTATTGCGTCAAGCCGGACAGATATATGAGAGCAACATATTGACTTCATTAGCAATGATAACAGGACCTGGATGAATATTTTCATGTAGATAGTGACAGGACGTCATCTGCCAGACATCTAAGTAGATTACTCCATTGATATCTCTGAACATCTCCTGCATCACTGTATTCAGCTGCATTGTATACCAATCACTTTGAAAAATATTCTGTAACAACACAGATCAGTAACAGAAATAAGTATTCATATTAACTTGGTTTAGACAAACTGCATTGTTTGTATTTTCTACCAGAAACAGTGATAGAGTAGGTTACTTTTTTTGTCGGTCACCTATAACTACATTTAACTTTGATCTCGTCGACATATCTAACGGGGAAAATACAGAGCCACCCCCCCCCCAGTCCCACTTTGTAATTTTTTTTTTCATTACAACTATTTCGTGGCCTCAAGATAGTAACTCTATCTTGAGGCCACAAGTTACTATCTTGGGGCCACGAGTTGCACAAATTGTAAAATGAAAATGTGATCTCAGCACATGCATATTTGCGTTTCTAGACTTTAAAGGAGCTGTATGTAAGATTGTGGTCAAAACTGGTACTGCAATAACATTCAAAATACCATAGAGCAGTGTATCCCCTTCCCCCCGACTCGAGGTTGCCAGATAGGCGGCAGGATCCAACATTTTTTTTATCTGACACATTTGTAGCGGCTGACTGGTAGATCGGTGGAGGGTGGAGCATCATACCAAAACAACATGACAACATAAACATCAGTTGAGGGCTGCAACTTTACTTTTTAAATGACAATATCCTGGCTGGACTACTGTTGTCAGTGATATAAGTATTTGAAATGAACATGATTTCTTAATGTCTAGTGATATATCAGGGCCATTTTATGATTATTTTAAATAAATTTCTTACATACAGCTCCTTTAAATATAAAGACTACGAAACAAATTTACCATATTACAAATACAAGACAGAAAATGGAGCAATATAGGAAAAAGAACAATTGTACCTTTAATCCTGCAGTGTTTCCAGACTTGATGATGACGGTAGTCTCTGGTGCACGACTCAGCAGTGCAACAACAGACTGACGGATTTTGGCCACTTCATGCACGTAAAATGTTATTGGATGAAAAACCAAGTGGGCAAATATTGTAAAGACAACGATTGCATGAGGACCACCAGCTATTTCATCAATATCATTGCTGATATAATGCAAGTCAGTAATGAGCATTTTACTAAATCGCAAAGGAACACCGTGTGGCCTCCAGTGAACAATGATATTATTTCTTAACTCCACAGCCATCAGGGGTCCACCAGTAGGGGGAGTGTGGAGGTTCATTCTTTTGAGGTCTAAATAACATAAGTAAAACTGAAATTAGACTCCTTGCTGTATTTATTTCTTAAAGGGATAGTTCACCCAAAAATGAAAATTAAGTCATTAATTACTCACCCCCATGCTGTAACAACCCCACAAGACCTTCGTTCATCTTCGGAACACAAATGAAGATATTTTTTATTAAATTTGAGAGGTGGGTCATGTCTACATAGGCACCTGAGGGATTGAAACTTGACGGCCCAGAAAGTCAATGAGAATACTTTTTGTGCGGAAATAAAACAAAAAATAATGACTTAATTCGACTATTCCTGAAGTTCTTATTCTTCTACTTCTCGTTCAAGTCTTGTGCATTCGTCGTGGAAATCTCTTGAACTCTTGTATCAGGCGTCGCTCGATAAACTTATAGTTGAGCAACTGTAGTCACATGGAATATTTAAACATTTTCTTCAATGACTTTCTGGGCCATCAAGTTTCAATCCCTTAGGAGCCTATGTAGCAGTGATCCACCTCTCAAATTTAAAGCTATAGTATACGATGTTAAAAATCGGTCGAGAAAGCCTGAGACCGTAGGGAAGTTTTAAAAAACTCATCCCGCCCCTCCACACACACACCCCTCCCCTCTGTGCTACCTGATCCCTGACCTATGTCACTTTTGAGTTCACGTCAATGCAAGATTAGCAACACATGAAATGTTCTAAACTCCCCACCACCATTAGTATACTAATACTAGTATTACTAAGGTTTTCAGTAATTGTTATTGCACACAGCGCATCTTGTTCAAATTCTAAATCGTCTCGAACAGAAACCCGCTAGGCATACTGAAATATATTCAAGCGCTTCAAGAAATATAATTACTTTGACTAGGGTGGCCATACGTCCGGATTTCGGCCAGACAGTCCGGATTTTACGCTCCGTGTCCGGCGTAGCTAGCCTCAAGCCGGACACTAATTTGTCCTCCTTTTTGGAGTTGATCTGAATTGGCCAAAAAAAAAACCCCTGAAGTGTGAACCCGGCCGGTCAAATCCCTAAAAGATGAGTTTATCTACAGATCAACCTGATGAACCATTTGTGATCGACTAGTTTTACCACAAATTAGTTAAAAAATCCACTAATCTAGAGCTGAGTTCCTAACGGCGCGGGCGCAAAGCCAGGACTGGAGCAAACGCCCGTTCCTCTGCACTCTAAGCGTTCTGTTATCACTCCACTCTAACCCACTACGGGTTTTCCAGTCTCACTCACAGGAAAAACTGTTCTGTGTTCAGTTAATCTTTTTTTTTTCACAAACGTTTGAATTTATAATACTATATGTAATGCTCTGGAAAGTATTCTACATGTTTAATAAATGTTCCAGCTGCTTACACAAGGAAACAGTATGGGAAAGCGCACCCAGGTAAAAATAAGAATTTGACAAATTCTACAAACAATCTTAGTTTGCCAACAGTTAATAATAATAATACACATACGTATATATATTAGAATTATATATGCAGCACGCACACAACGGCAGCGAGGTAAGGTATTATATAAGCAGCACGACGCAAACCCCTAAACTTTGATTTTATGAATGGGAATATGAATATTATATGAAATATATGTATTGGGTTTAAAACCATACAGATTTTTGAAGGCTGACAAAACATGGCTTGGTGGACATGATGACCCTAGAGGTGCCAGATTATTTGTTTATTTATGTATTTCTCTTAATTTTATGTATTTATCTTAATATTAGGCCTAAGTCCAGAAATGTTAGGCTATGTTTGTTTTTTGTTTTCTGGTACTGTGCACTTTGCAAGACAGGTTCGTTCATCTCAGTGGTCGGTTTTTGAAACCTGTATCACAATGTCTTGAATAAATACAAATACTGTGAACAAACACTTTTTAGCCGCAAAGTGTCCTTCCTTTTGGAGTTGTGCTGAATTGTTTAAAAATAAAAATTAACCTAAAATTCCAAACCCTTAACCCCCCCCCCCTAAACCCTTCCAAACCTCCCCCCCCCCCCCGGCCCTAACGTCCTCCTTTTCAGTGTTATGGAAATGGCCACCCTAACTTTGACCCGTGATAAGCGGATGCTAAACGGCTAACATTCCAATGCTGACCGGCAGCATGAACAAGTTGTCAAACTGATAAAAAGCTATTTATGTAACATGTCACACCATAAAAGTATAAATAAATGTTTACCTGCTCAACAAAAAGTCGGTTTTCAGTCCCAGATCTCCCTAAAGCTTCCTCCAACGGTCAATGGTGGACCCTATATTTATTCTACTTAGAATCTGGCGTTCTCCACATTTTTTTTAATCTCTGCTCTTTGCTCTACAGACTTTCTCTTTCATCCAAAATTTACAATAGGGGCAAGCAGGGGCCGCTTGCTGCTGTCGTTTATTTTTTTTATCCATTGCTTTATCCATTGCTGATCTGACGCTACTTAGCTAGCTACCATAGACTGTCTGTTAGCTGCTTGCTCGCACAAAGAGGGGTGGGGTCGGGTGCGGTGGGGTGGAGACGCGAGCGCCAGGCAGAGTTTCAAGTGGAGCTGGTGATTGGATGAGAGTAGCTGACCAATGTAAGCTGTCCGACCGTCAACTTCTCTGCGGCTGTACAGCCAATAGATTGAATTGATTTTTTTTTCATAATTTTTTTCTATTTCATATTATTAGAAATGTACTGTATAACCATAAACAGCATCTAAACGAGGATATTAATAATGAACAATCTTTGAAATCGTATACCATAGCTTTAATAAAAAATATCTTCATTTGTGTTCCGAAGATGAACGAATGTCTTACAGGGTGGGGGTGAGTAATTAATGACTTAATTTTAATTTTTGGGTGAACTAACCCTTTAAACATCTGTCCAAAGCCATCAGTGTCATTTATAACAACTTGCCTGGCACTGTTCGTTCTAAATACTCAAACCACTGCCTTGTGGTGGAGTCTCCCATCAAGTAGACAATCTTGTTTTTAAGACAAAGTCCCATTTGTGGAGGACTGAACTTTTGGGTGTTGCACACAAAAGACTTCCAGATATCTTTCAGATAAAACCCTGCAGGAACTGGTGTTGTCATGCCAGATCTGCATCTCTCCATTGTGCCTAAAGCAAAGAAACATTTACCTGAAGAGATTGTGCCATAATTATGCAATATCTTAAATCTCTTACAACTAACTACAATTGATTTTAGATTATATCGGTCTTGATATATGAACATACCGTTGCCTGTAGTGTTCGGAAGGACTTTTATGATTTGTGTGTATCCAGTTATAGCAACATTTGTTAATGTCCTGTGAAGAAAAACAAAAACAAAATCATCTTCCGTTTTTCTAGTTTTACAATTCCTCTGTAATTAATTTTGAATCCTTTCCCACTTACTTTGTGAAAAATTGTCTCTCAAAAGGATTTAATGGGGTTTCCAAACCACCTCTTGAGTGATGAACCAGTTTGTCACAAGAAAGTTTCTTTGGTATCTCACACTGCCACACCGTCCCTGTTTTTATATCCTTATACTCACAGCAGCAGTTGCCTTTTCTCCAACTTCCATCTGCACCCCACTTAAGATTACATTGTACTATTTCACTGATCCTGGTTTTATTGGGTCCTGGCCCTTCAAAGTGGCCATTATAGTGGCTGCGTGGGAATGAAGACTCTCTGTATTTTTTAAGAATCTGCACAACCTCACTGGAGTGCTCTAGACGTACATAAACTTGTGCCTGACCTTCCCAAGGCAGAAGAAGAGCTACAGAGTAAGTCCCATTACAGTGATCCACAACCTCCCCGTACACACTCGCCTTCAAGAAGAATAGAAGAAGGTTAAGTGTAATGCAGAAAACTAATGTCCGTTGGTATATCCAATTTTAAAGCATATGCTGTAAAACTTCAAAGGTGCAATGTGTAAAAGTGTTGAGTATCTATTAACAGGAATGCAATATGGCATCCATAACTATGTTATCAGTGGTGTATAAGGAACTTACTTAATAAACCGTAATGTTTTTATTGGTAACACTTCCTTTTACAGTCCAGTTACCCATGCAAATACTATGTACTTATTTTAGTAACTACAATTACTGGGTAATAACTAGTTCTAACCCTGAACCTACCCCTAAACCTATCACTGTTCCATGTACTTACCTTATATAAGCAGTACTTTCTAGGTAAGTACACTGTAAGTACACTGTAAGTACTGTACTGTAAAAGGAAGCATTACCTTTTTATTACCTTAGAATGAGACATTTATATCTACATAACCACGGACATCCCCTTCTATGAAGGTCGACATATTGTGACGTCATGTTTCTACCGTAGCCGAATGCGAACAAACAGTTCTACAGAACGCGTTTCGTCACTACCTTGAAAGAGAAGAAGCAGAAACCTAGAAGCCATAGACACAGTGAGTAGTGACTTTTCTCTTGTGAGTGGTGTAAAACAGGGGTTCTCAACTCCAGTCCTCGCGACCCACTGCTCTGCATATTGTGTATGTCTCCCTTATTTAACACACCTGATTCAGCTCCTCAGCCCGTTAGGAGACATCTTAACGAGCTGAGGATTTGAATCAGGTGTGTTAAATAAGGGAGACATACACAATATGCAGAGCAGTGGGTCGCGAGGACTGGAGTTGAGAACCCCTGGTGTAAAATATGTAGTTGGATTTTCTTGTAACTTCCAGTAAGTTCTCCCTCGCTCTGTTATGGCTTTGCAATGTGGGGATAAATGTGCTGGTTACTTTCGTGAGACAGCTAATTAGTACTCATGTCATTGACCATAAAACAGTATGTTACAGGAATCACTAATCTGTCGATCTTGGGAGAGATCAAGTCGATCGCAAAGAGTTTTAAAAATTGTAGAAAAAAGCCTATTGTGTGTAGTAAATGGTGTCTATGGGATGTGGAGGTGCACGCGCTGTTACAATCATGTTATTTTTTCCGAGCACCTTTGGGCTCATGCAGATGCGTCGAGTATAAACAAGACTACGCTTCAACCAGTTTAGTACTGTCCACAGTAACAGCTCATATTAGCCAGTTAAACTTTTACTACCCTGTTAGAAAAAATATATAGCTGCATAGTTTCATGTGGTTCTTCTCCCTCGCTGTATTATGGGTTTGCTACGTGGGGAGAAATGTGCTGGTTACTTTTGTGAGAAAATCAGCTGATTACTATTATTATATTAAATTATATATTAAAACCCTTGATCCACATCTAACTATGGCTTTGAAAACTTTATCCATGATGTGGTTTATAATGGACTGTGGTACAGAAACAGTGACAATGTTCCTCTTGGCTTACTCTGGCTATTCTCTGCTGTCTCAGACGACGATATGTTTGTCCCGTTTTAGCCACCGTAGCTTCTTCGAAAGGGAGGGGTGAGTAGTGGGCTGAGCCCTTAGTGCAAACTCAAAACCGAACCGCTAGATGTCGCTAAAAATCAAACACTGCACCTTTAATTTATAAAATGTTGTAAATCAACCATTAACAGACAAATAAAACTTAGCTAATCAAAGTAAATGTCTTAATTTCTACATAAAAATATATTTGAAAAGAATATAAAACAAACACACCTTTAGCTTTGAATTGAATAGCTTTGCTTGGAAAAAATCTCCTCCATATCTTTTCAGATTCTTGTTGTGGTCTCTGGCTGTGATGGTAACAGAGATCTTTTCTCCCACTTTGTAACTCTCCTTGAGTCCCACAATAGAGAATGTTGAGTGGACGGGGCTTGTGCTCTGATCCAGCTGAGTGATTTCTTGATCTGGACTGGGCCAGTCCAGAGCCTTCTGTAGCCGTTCCCACTCCTCTTCACTGATTCCCATGTCATGAAAGGAAATTACAGATGAGGAATTTGTTTTAATCTGTTTTCCTTTAACAGGTTTAGGAAAGGGGGGCTGGAATTGCCGACCACTCTCCAGGAATCTCCATAAAGCCTGAAAGTTGACCAGAAAGTAAAATGATTTTTAAATGTTCTCATTGTATCACAAACCAAGCAACACACTACAATATTAATTATATTAGTTACTTTTATGGAAAGAAATGTGTTTGGTTACTTTTTGTTTAAAATATTTTTGCACTCAAGGACCAACTTAACATACATCTTCATTTTCTTTTAAAAACACATTTAGAATATAATTATATTTTTACCCCTATAGAGCTATGCCATACAAAAGATCCCTTGACGTTACAGGTTATACCTACTGTACAACTCTCTTTATAAAAAGTTGATTTTGTTTTAAAAATAAAAAACGTCTCGGTTCCCATTGTAACCCTCGTTCCTGAAGGAACGACGACAAATTGCAACGGCACAATTGGGATCACTTCAGGGAACCCTATCAACTTCGAGTTTCTACAGAACAAGCCAATGAACATCAGAAGTTCAGGCTGCTTTTCCGTTATAACCCACACAGTGGAACTCCTGGATAACAAGCATGCCTCTCCCTGGGGAAAGGGACGCTGCAGAAGCCACATCCTGCCTGAAGGGAGGTGACATGGAGAATAAACATTTGGACTGGCTGGTTTAGAGGCAGTGCAACATATGGGGCTCTATCTTGCACCCAGCGCAAATTACTTTATACACTGATGCATTTATCATTCCTATTTTGCACCCGCGCAAAGCGGGCTTTTTTCTTCCACAGATGCATGTCGGTAAACTAGGGAATGAACTTGAGCTCTCTGGGCGGGCCAACACAAAAAAGGAGGCCTGTTTCGGCGCAAACAACCCCTGGTGCTATTTTGCAGTTCCAGAAAACAATTTGGCCAATGACCAGAAAAAAAAACTGGTCTAAAATCATGGTAAATGGACTGCATTTATATAGCGCTTTCATAGACCTAATGGCCACCAAAGCGCTTTACATTTTTGCCTCACATTCACCCACTCATACACTCATTCATACACCGACAGCAGTGTCAAGCCATACAAGGCGCCATCCAGCTCGTCGGGAGCAGCTGGGGTTAGGTGTCTTGCTCATGAAACCGGGGATTGAACCACCAACCTTCAGGTTTGTAGACAATCTACATGAACCACTGAGCCACTGCCGCCCAAAGTCAGTTGCGCGTTGCGTGTACATTCAGATGCTATTTTAAGCATGCATGCTCTGCCATAATACAGAGTGTGAACAACGCGCATTCACTGTAGATGATTCTCTCATACACAGATGCATTTTAATTTTTGCAAATGATACATTATTATAAGGAAAAATATATAAACATGAGGGAAATCATTGTTGTGTCCATGATGATGGGAAAAATAGGCATAAAGCTTAAACATTTACCCAAATTATTATATGCATGTTTAACCAAAGCAAATTTGGGTGGGTTTGTCCCATCCCCAATATCACTTCTCTTTTTTTTACTGCCTTGACGAGAACATCGATCTCTCTCGGCTGTGAACCGATGCTGAAGCGTGCATGGTAAATGCGCCGTTAAAATAGAATTGCGCCATAGAACAAGCACACCTCATTTATCATGCTCTTCGGACCAACCCTTTTAGATTTGCGCCAGGTGCAAGAGTAATTTATCCCACCGGTAAAATAGCAACAGCGCCGGGTTCTGCCCACAAAGTTACTTGCGCTTTGACACTTGCGTTTCAGATCATTAAAATAGGGCCCATGGAATGTATCTGGGGTGGCTCCAGCCTGAGAAAAGGGAGGCTACACCGGACAGTGACGGCAGAGCGGACTTTGCCAAGTGAAAGACACGGGCTCACCGCAGGAAGTGAGTCATGGAAGAATACGCATATGGGATTATTGCAGGGATCGCCACATATGGAACCCAGCCTAGCATAATTTACAAGCATACAAGCACTAGGCCTGGCGTTAGACACTCTGCAATGTCTGACTGCCTAAGGAGTGTGGAGGAACAACAGGGTTCGCTGAATGGGGGAACTCTAACTAGAGCAGAAAGTGCACGCATTCTGCTCCATGTGGAGGGGAGTGGCTCAGCAAGCCGACACTAGAGTGGAAACTTTTGGTGTTACCGGCTTATTGAAGCGAGCACACCGGAAGAAACTCGGCTCAATACATAAAAAGGCTATAAAACCTAGCGAACGTGTTAGGCTTCGCCCAGCCCGCAGCTCTACAGATGTCTGTCAGCGAGGCGCCGTGTGCCAGCGTCCAAGAAGAAGCGACACCCCTAGTGGAGTGGACTCTCAACCCGGGCGGGCAAGGCCTCTGAGAAAGGACCTGCTCTCTCAGAGACGGGGCATCCCATGGCACATGTGTCCAGACCTCTAGAAACTCCCATGTCTGGTCCCTGAACGAGTAACCCAAGGCGATGGTATCCACTATCCAGTGGGCCATCCTCTGCTTAGAGATAGCGAGTCTGCTTTGGTCTTAGAGTGTCACAATGTTAGTTTTTCCAAAAGAGACTGTATTTATTTACTTTGGAGTAAGTGTAATTATGTAATTAATGACTGATAATGAGCTATGGTAATTGAAATGTGATTTTCATATTTTTTATTATACCCTGAGAGTTATATTTTGTAATATTTTGTATATTTTGTATATTATACCCTGTAATATTTTGTCCATGAAAGAGCTTACATTGTGATATTATGTTAGGGTTAAAGTATGTGTTGCGTTGTGTGTGTGAGTTCGATGACTTTTTTGATGTTGTGAGCCCTTTTGTATTTGTCTTCATTGTTGTACAACTTTGATATTAATATTTTGTTAAAAATAGTTAAGACCCAAGGAAGAATAGCTGCTGCTTAAAGGAGTAGCTAATGGGGATCTAAAATAATAAACAAAAATAAACAGCCTTTCCCTTCTGCTGGGGCCTGTTTCAGAAAGGAGGTTAAGTGAAAACTCTGAGTATGTTAACCCTGAAATGAGGGAAACTCTGGGTTTTCCGTTTCAGAAAGGGGGGTATATCAAACCTGAGAAAGCAGCGTAAGTCAAGCCCGTTTCTGAAAGAGAGGTAACTTATACTCAGAGTCAGTTACCATGGTAACTTACTCTGTGAACCTAACCTGGTCGGGAGCAGGTTTTCTTCAGTAAACCCAGAGTTTCTTGCGGTCTCCTCCCCCTTTTTTAAAGAGGAAGTGCTGTTTAAACACCAACAATAATACTAAATTGTATTTAGCCTACACATTCTTTAAGGAATATATATTGTTTGTCCATGGTTTAATTGACTAAATCTGTTTTGCAGTACTTTGCCAAAAAATAAAAGGATTAAAATGTTTGCTAAACTTTTATTTGATTACCACCGTTTGATAATATATTTCTATTAAATCATAAAAAAATGGAATAAAAAACATTTAATAGAACTCAATTATTTTTCAAACATAATTTAATAAGTTATTAATAATAAAAAATAAGATGTTAATCTTATTCATAATCAATTATTGAAGATAGTTGATTAGATATGTTTTATTGAACAAATGTTTAATTTATTTAACTGTCATTTTAACAGAGGATAATAATAACTGTAATTTAATAATGCAGTTTATATATTTAATAATTGTTTAATACTATAAACCATGATATTTTCTGAGACGGTAATCATACTGTGAAACTCTCATCCGTTACAACCCCCCACCCCACCCCCGCTGTTAAACAAGTTACTCAGCCAGTTTAAATTAACTACTTTTTACTTGAGTAGATTTTTAGACTGGTATTTTTACTTTTACTTAAGTAAAAATGTATCAAAGTAATAGTAGCCTACTTTAGGTTGAATAACATTCTTCCAGTTTCACCTCTATATTATAAAAGTAAGTTACTCTAAAATAGTTATGAATTATTAACTGACATCTTCAACGGTTTAGTTAGATTAGCCTAATGTAATAATTACTATCTCTAGAAAGTATTGGTCTATATTACTAATTGCTAAATCCTATATCAACCTCAACCACTTAAACAATACAAGGACGAGAGACAAGAAACTGCACTTTTAATTCTTTTAAATTAACAATATACAATTGCATGAATTATTCTTGAATTGATCAAAGTGTGTAGAGGGAGAAGGTTACATAAAAAATATACCTTTTAAAAATGTATGTTAAATCCACTATTGTTTTATACTGAATTGGTCTATAGTTTATGCAGTAGCCTATTTAATGTAATTGCATCATATTTTATTTTAAATTACAGAAGAATTAAGAGTAATCCCTTTAATTAAATTACAATATTTATATTACTTGGTAATTAATCACACCAAACACCTCTTTTTGTCTGGCGCTGTTGCCATGGTGACTCATAATATCTGTGCTCCATTGATAATGGCTTTTTATAGTTGTGGTGCACGCGCTTAACTCAGAGTCAGTCAACTCAGAGTTGATTGAACTAACTCATTTCAGCTGTTCTGAAACTGAAAACTCAGAGTTTCCCATCTCAGGGTAAGTCAACTCAGAGTTCAAGCTTTAACTCAGAGTTGGTTGAACCTCCTTATTGAAACGGGCCCCTGGCCTCTATAACAGATGAAGAGTTGATCTGAGGTCCTGAGGCTTTGCGTTCTGTCCACGTACAGGCGCAGAGCGCGGACAGGACAGAGAAAATCCAGGGCTGGGTCTGCCTACTCCGAAGGAAGCGCTTGGAGGTTCACCACCTGGGGCCGGAAAGGAGTGGTAGGAACCTTCGGCACCTGGGTCTCAGGATCACGTCAGAGCTTACCCGGGCTAGATTCTAGGCACTGATTCGTCGACCCAAAATGCATGCAGATCCCCCTGCCCTCTTGATGGAGGCCAATGCAACCAGGACTACTGTTTTACCAGACAGAATTTTTAACTCATTTTGTGGTCTCTGAAGTACCGAAGAGGGTATAGAGGGTGAGTGAGGAGGATTTAGTCCTCCCGCCCCACTCAGGAATCTGACAATCAGGTCATGCCTTCCCAATGACTTACCTTTAACTGCATTGTGATGTGCGGCGATAGCGCCAACATACACTTTAAAGGTGGAGGGAGACAGCCTTACTCCAACTCATCTTGCGGGAAGGAAAGCACGGCTCTGACCGAGCAAGTTCGGGGGTTCTCCTCGTGAGAAGAACACCAGTCAACGAGTAGGTTCCACTTCAACGCATAGAGGAGCCTTGTCGAGGGAATGCCTCGCCAGGGAAAGACTGCATCCAGAAACGCACAAGCGGAATGACATCCTGTTGCTCTTTTAATGAAAATTAAAAAAACAGAAAATTAAAAAAAAACTCTTAAGTGCTGAAGGGACTCAAATCCTGCAGTGCCAGGCATGTCCACCTGCTTAAGCCAGTCTGAAGTTTGCCAGAGAGCATTTGGATAATCCAGAAGAGGATTGGGAGAATATCATGTGGTCAGATAAAACCAAAAAAGAACTTTTTGGTAAAAACTTAACTCGTTGTGTTTGGAGGAAGAAGAATGCAGAGTTGCATCCCAAGAAATCCATACTTACTGTGAAGCATGGGAGTGGAAACATCATGCTTTGGGGCTGTTTTTCTGCAAAGGGGACAGGAAAACTGATCCGTGTCTGAGGGAAGAATGAACAGGGCCATGTATCGTGAGATTTTAATCCAAAACCTCCTTCCATCAGTGAGAGCCTTGAAGATGAAACATGGCTGGATCTTCCAGCATGACAATGATCCCAAACACACCGCCCGGGCAACGAAGGAGTGGCTCCGGAAAAAGCATTTCAAGGCCCTGGAGTGGCCAAGCCAGTCTCCATACCTCAACCCCATAGAAAATTTGTGGAGTGAGTGGAAAGTCTGTGTTGCCCAGCGACATCCCCGAAACATCACTGCTCTAGAGGAGATCTGCATGGAGGAATGGGCCAAAATACCAGCTACAGTGTGTGCAAACCTGGTGAAGACTTACAGGAAACATTTGACCTCTCTCATTGCCGACAAAGGGTATTTTAATAAACTATTGAGTTGAACTTTTGTTACTGACCAAATACTTATTTTCCACCATAATTTACAAATAAATTCTTTAAAAATTCTACAATGTGATATCCTGGATTTATTTTTTAATTTTGTCTCTCATAGTTAAAGTGTACCTATGATAAAAATTACAGACCTCTCTCATCATTCTAAGTAGGAGAACTTGCACAATCAGTGGCTGACTAAATACTTTTTGGCCCCACTGTAGGTATCTTTTGCAAGGGTGCCTCTTACAGAAGCTGTAGTTCCATTTCTTTTTACATTGTAGGCTATTTGTATTTGAATGTTTGGGGCTTACCTTAGGCTTGCTCCTCTTTTGCCTTAGCTTTTTAATAAATTATAATAAACTTTTCTTATTTTTAGGGCTGGGCAACAATTACATTTTTTAATCGCGATTAATTCCATTGTTAATGTAAAATTGAATAATGAATTCTAAAGTAATGTATTGCACACTTTTGATTTAAATGTACTGCATATACATAAAAGTGCAATAACATGTGGTTTGCAAAAACTTTAAACAAATAAGGTGCTTTATACCAGCAGTATTCTCTTTACACAGTAGCAATAACATATTTATTGTAAATCTTAACTTAAACATTAATGTAATCAAATCAAATATTAAAACAAAGCTATTTGGCACAGGGGATTACCTTTTATCTAGTTAAAATGAGTCCAGTTTTCTTGGTTTATTTTCTGAACCGGTATCAACATCTTTTATCAGGGAGCAGCAGAAACAGTCAATGTAGTGGTCATGACCACTACTACAGATATAAGTCGACCAAGGTTACTTCTCTGATAGTAGCTTAGGTTTGGTCATGCCATGGTTACCCACGTACACTAAATAGGCTAAATTAAACAGAGGTAAAGCCCAATTTATTTCTGCGTCGAACTTACGCCGTCAGCTGTGTGTAGTGCGCGTACAGTACCCTGACGTGCACCTCTCCAAAAATGTAACAACGCGTCAATACGCGTACCGCAAGCGCTGTGATTGACCAGCGATCCGACCAAAACCAATGTAGAAGCTCCGGCGTAGGTCTGACGAATAAGTATAAATCAGCTTTTAGAGTGAGGTGAAGTGGTCGAGCACAAGGTGCAGCGACAAGCGGGTGCGTTCCTGTGAAACTGTTGCGGTCAAGCTCGCCTCACGCATGCGCCCGCCGTTGCCGACGTCTGAATTGTCTATAACTTTTTGTACACGACGCACAGCCAGAACAAATCATTCGAAGAGAGACTGATCCTCGGTTCGCTGTTTGTGAGTTTCCAGAATCTAAATAGTTATCAGGTCATCAACAGAAGGGAATTCACATGGCAGAGCACCCCGCTGAAACTAAACGCAGACCTATCAGGTAAAGTTATGTATAATTTTAATTTAAGTTAAAAAGGCAACGGCTGCGTAGCGCACAGAAGCTGTTGGTTACTATCCTCGCCTGTCATTCACTCGTCTCGCAGAGCGCTGTCTCCCTTTCTAGTCACCTGAGAGAACCTGCCAAAGCCTCTCTCCACTGCTTGTTTGGGTGGGTTATTTGCTGGCTGACCAACATCCCACCCCTCCTGTGATCCATGGTTTGACTGTAGGCCTGTGTGTAGTATTCAGAGCCAGTGAGCAATGGACTTTAAAAAAAATATTTAAAAAAACTGTTAATGTGCGTTAAAAAATTTGTCGGCATTAATTAGTAAATGCGTTAACGCGATAATAACGCGTTAACTTGCCCAGCCCTACTTATTTTGCATGAACACCCTTGTCTCCATTTCTTCAAGTCTTTAGTGGGAACCTGTGCACGGATAATATTCTCTGGGTGAAATTTCCAGGGTGGCGTGGTCAAAGATCAAAGCATATGTAGTGTTCTTTTTCCCTGCAGTACAGTAACAGTTTATTTCATTATTGGACTATTTTTTCCTTTATCTATTTCTCATTGTTGCACACAATGACATAAAAAAAGAAAACAGATCTTTGAATTAGTTTAGTAGTGTTACTACTTTGAAGTATTTGAGACAGAATTTTGCAATTTTCTCACAAAATCATGAAGAAATAAAGGAAAGGAGGGTTTACATTTCTTTCATTTACATTTATGAAGTTTAATGTGATAGTTTCATCTACTATAATACAATATGTTGTTAGTTTCGAGAGCATTTTATGGTGGCCGAGTGAGCTCAACATGCTGCAACTGAAGAAAACACATGCAAATAGAAAAACACCCGCAAATTAAGAATAGGTCTTCATCAGTTTCAGAACACATGTGTGTTGTTAATACTCACAACACAACCAAATACAGAAATGCGCAGCAAAAGTTCACAACACAACCAAATAGAGAAACACGGTGTGCAAATAGCACAGACCACAATGGAAACTTTTCCAGGTGACCCCAATAAGGGATGAACCCTGGCTGGCTGGGACATGCTTATTGCTCAAAGTCTACTTTATTTTATTTGACTATCATTATTATTTGCAACATGTTTATGACTAGAGTTGTTACGATTCCAATACTAGTAATAGAAATGCTGCCGATACCAATACAAATTCTGGCATTGGTATCAGCGAGTACTTCTTCCCGGGTACCGATCCAATACAATTTTCTAAAACATTACCTAGTTATGCACTGCTAGCTTTGTGTAATGCTGCAAATCATAGATCATTTTTTATTTGCTGCTCTAAACAGTGGTTGCTTGTGGTAACACAGGAAGTGTTGTTGCCACAAGCAACCACTGTTAAGAGCAACGAAGAAGAAAAAGCATGCATGCCCTGGCAGTATATCCGCAGTTTGGCAATTTTTCAGACTGGGCAAACAGCTACTTCAACGGCAACATGTCTCAGGTGCCATACTGCGATTTCGAGGGTGGAACAAGTATTAGTAACTTCAAAAAGACTAACTTAAGCATTAGAAGACACTGTCACCCTGCAGAACATGGTTACACAAAGGCAAGGGCAGAGAAGAATGAGGCGTGCCAGAATCAACAATCTCTGAATGCTTTAATCAAACAAAGAGACATGTTTTCAAAAGAAAGCCAGCGAGCGATTGAATATAACCGACAACATGTATTGAGTTATTCAAATGTATAATTATTCTGGATGACAAGCCGCTGTCAAAACTGAAATGCCGTTTATTTAACAAAATTGTTGATGGACCTTAAATTATAAAGAGATTATTCTCTTATATTATTCATATATCATCTTTTTTTTAGATTCCTAGATTTATTTGTTGCACTTTTTTATACAGTTATAGTGTAAATCTAAAATACCTTTTACAGTTTACAGTATTAGATGTGTGGTTGCATTTTAAGTTATTTTCACTTAAGAAACTGAAATAATATATTGCTGTGAAATGTATGTCAGATAATAAAAAAATACTCTGGTTCACTCTATGTATTTGTTCATGTTTAATAAAGGGGTAAGTCTGAAGCACACCATAAATATAGTTCTATCAATTTATACAGTGCTAGTATGAATTGCAGCTGTATAGATAGTGTACACACCCAGAGTCGGATCAGTACTCTGTATTGACCGAGACCTGAGTCTAGGTATCGGAATATAAAATGTTTATTTATTTGCAACAGTTATGTTAACAGGAATAATAAGATATTTCTGGTAATAACAGCTATTTAGATGATGGACACAGTGCTGCGTTGTCATGGAAAGATCCCAGATGAAAATAATGAGGAAATTATTTTGTCTTTCTTTGCTTCCTTCATCAAGTGTGTTTCAAACGGCTACATGATGGCACACAAGTCAAGACAAGTATATTTATATAGTGCATTTCACAATACAGATTGTATCAAAGCTGCTTCACAGTATCAATCAAGACAACTTAACAGTGTTGGTTTATTAAATGAAAAAGACAACCAGGACAAGTGTCCTGCTAACTTCAAAGTCTGTTAATCCTCAATGGAACTGAGCCACAACACAACAGAAAATGAACAACACAACGAATATAGCTGCAACACATAAAGAACATTCTCCTGACCACAAGAGGGTTCTCGGAGTGCGGTAAAGTTAGGCTGCATCCCAATACTTAAACTACGGCCTAAAAGTATGTACTCATTTTTTGAAGAAAAAGTACATACTTTTAAGTGTGTAGCAAAACACACTTTGGGACATACTACTTCGTCATCTTTAACGGACAGCTCTGTTGCATGCATCTGTCACCGCAAACTGCCCTGTCAATCATCTTGTTAAAAAGTTAAAATCCTCCATTCAATCTAATTTAATTTCCCACAGTTTCGGAAAGAAATGTAGTAGCACGTTCACCTTCCAGTCGTGGGTCTTTCATGCTCCTCATGTGTTTGCAATTTGAATGTAATTATCCATTTGAAAGTAAATGGCTAAACTATCTTTACAAAAGTTGTACATCTGCTGCTGCAGATGCAATATAATGCAGACAACATAGAATAAATACATTTTCGTCAGGTTAGATAGGGGAGCATGGGGCACAACCTAACGCGGGGTTAAATGTAACACGGACGTTTTACATAGTCAGTCAGGATCAAGCAGGCTGTCTTTCCGCTCTTTTCTCTTGCTGCCAGAAGACGGTCTCCCGCAAATTTGTGGAAAGTTTTGATTATATTTCGTGAAGATACTGGACAAAGAGTGTTTTGACACCATGCAAGTAATTTTTTTCATCAACTTTATATTGCCTTAATCACTGTCTTGTTGGCTCAAACATAGCACCGTTTTGAAACATGTCAGCAAATCCTAGCGACTATTAACTAGGATTAAAGGGGTGATGAACTGAGAAATAAAATTTTCCTTGAGCTTTTGACATCTAAGAGGTGATCATATTATAAGAATATAGAATAAGTTTCAGAACTGAAAACGTCCTTGTTAGTCCAATAAAAGCTTTTATTGACACCAGCCTCAACAAACGACTCATTTTTAAAAGTGGGAAATTATGATGTCAAAGTTGTTAAAACACCACCAGAAGAAGATCAACGCCTGCTTCAACACGTGCTGGTTTAGCCCCGCCCACCGATTCGTGCATTACACGCATAGCTAAGTAGCCTAACATACATGCCTACCTATAATATGCAAAACTGTTATCCACTCACAGCAGTGGGCGTTAATTTCCAAGTCTTCAGTGCGACACGCCTATAAAAACCGACCGTTTTTCAGGTAGGTTCACAACTTGGGTACAAAATAGCCTATTACTTATTCATTTTGATGTTTTTGAATGCAAAAACCAAGCGAACATCATAAATTGACCTCAAACAATATAATAAAATTTAAAAAGCCAGTTCATGACCCCTTTAAAATATGTAATACACAGCGGGGTTCATTGTAACACAGTGTTACAACTAAGCCACCAAGTGTACAATGATAATCAAATGAAAACGGAGCCACACACCTTTTCAGGTTTGAGTATAGATTTAACTTTGTTGGACGTTCACAAACAATGTTGGAATTTAAAATGTTTAAAATTTAGTGTACTATGAATGATAACTTGTTTATTTATTAAAAATATGGCCTGTTTTTAATGCAATAAACCCTTTAAATTTTTATTTTAAGCTCATTTGTATTATTATGACTGTTATTATTATTAATAATAATAATTGTACATGCAGCTGCCACACACAAATCTAATTTAATTGCAATTACAATATTTTATAATTGTATTTATTATTATTTATTGCAAAACTGTGCAGCCCTTTTCCATGTCTCTATCCATGATCTTGATCCACAATGGAAGGTTGATTGGATGAGGGATGGATGTATGATATCTGTCTATACAGATGCACAAACAATATCAAACTGTTCAAATAAAATAGTACTCACTGAATTATTTGTGTTACACACAAGTGTTACAACTAACCCCTCTGTCCCGTATGGGGTAAGTCGTAACATTTGCACTTCTGTCACTTTCAGTACAACTGTACGAAAATGGTAGGTCCTAGAAAAAAAAACTTTAAGTGTTCATTTGTAGCAGAGATGTGTATGTTGTTTGTGTAAAAAAATATTAATCTAACCTAATTATTTTTTAATTAATTGAGCCAAAACCAAAATCCATTAGGTTGTGCCCTGCTCTCCCCTACTTATAAATAATCACTCAAACCCCTTTATCTAAACCTCTCTACATAACCGCTGGACTCACACGTTTTCATTACCACTGTTCTACAGAGTCAGCAGTCTAAAAATGGTAAATATAGCTGTGAGCCATTACGGGCCCAACCAGGTGGCACCGCGACCAGGGGTAGCTATATATATATATATATATATATATATATATATATAAGTGTATATGTATAAAAAGCCGGAGGCATCGTCACCCTGGTGCTTTTAGGGTTATTGTGCACAACGTGCAAAAACATAACCCCGCTTTGGCTGTCGAATAGAAGTTTGCTGTAGAGCTTGCATTGGTGTGGGCTCTGCAAAAGTGCGCATCTAAGGCACATATCAACCACAAAGTATGCGTGAGCAACCTTCTGAAACGTCATGTCTACATCCAGGTCTACATCTGCCGTGTGTTTTTGAAGTTTAAAGCAATCAGGTAAAAATAAGAGGGTGATTTCACTGAAAGTGACATACTTCCTGCTGCCAGTTGGTGGCGCTACAACCGGGGTTACAGGGTTACACACACATACACAAGCAATACTGTAAAAACAGCAGCTGTGAGCTGTAAATACTTGCGGCCACCGCACTGTCACACCAGCACTAGAACAGCACTAGAACTAGAGTTTTTCTTTGTTTTCAGTAGTCTTCAAACAGCAGCTGTCTGCTAGCCTGCGGATGCCAGCCCGCACTCCGCCCACAACATTTTTTGGTCGGGAAGTTCGGTCTGGACTCCTAATAGATGTGTAATTTCTCATTAATGAAATTATCTAATCAACTGCAAGATGCTATCCAGAAAATTCTCCTCTACTATAGATCGTCTCTTAAATAACAAACCATATAATTGGCTAGATCAGCCCTCGGTAACTATGTGTGAAGATTTTGCTACAGTTTTTAACAATAAAATAATACAGATAAGATCTGCTATTGATCATACTGATAATGTTCCTAATATTCAGGATAGTTAATAAAGAAAATGTTCTCCAAATTATCTCTCAGCTAAATTCTTCCACCAGCCATCTCTACCCTATACCAACAATATTTTTTTAAAGAAGTATTGCACTGTTTGATAAACTACATCCTTGATATAGTTAATTGCTCCCTGGAGATAGGCATTTTTCCTAATGCTTTTAAATGTGCTGTTGTGAACCACTTTTAAAGAAAAGAAACCTTGATTGCTCTCTCCTTCATAATTACAGACCAATTTCTAACATACCATTTTTGAGTAAGATTTTAGAAAAAGTTGTACTGCAGCAGCTTAATAAATATTTAGATGAATATAATATTCGGGGAGAATTATCAATCAGGTTTCAGACAATGTCATAATACGGAAACAGCAATACTAGGTAGTAAATGATCTGAGATTAAATACTAATAAAGGCAATGCCTCAGTTTTAATTCTTTTAGATCTTAAGTACAGCATTCGACACAGTTGATCTTTGTATTCTGCTAAACAGACTGGAAAAGCTTGTTGGTTTCTCTGGTAATGTTTTAAATTGGCTCAAAACATACATAACAGAAAGGAACTTCATAGTTAATATACTGTAGGTGACTGTATATCAAAGACACATAAAATAACACATGGTGTTCCACAAGGATCAAGGGCCTGTTTTATTTTCATTATACATGCTCCCCTTGGGCAGCATAATTCAGGGATACAACATGAATTATCATCTGTATGCTGATGATATACAGTTATACATCTCAGTTGAGCGAAGAGATACTGTTGTATTAGGGAGGATGGCTGATTGTCTTTCTAGTATTGTAAAGTGGATGAACAAATCTTTTTTAAAGTCACTGTAAAGGCAATTCTACAAAAAAGTTCTAAACACATTATACATATTACATATGTATTGCTAAAACATATTACAAAGCCTGTGAACTGTGAAGTACTGAAATGTGCAGTTAGACCGTTAAACAGTTTTTCACCATTGCAATTTTACGGATTGTTTGGGCGGGGCTAAAACAGGGCTCAATGACGCACTGGAACCCATGAGCTCCTGGACACACCCCTATTTGATGATGCACAGAGTCTGATCTCTCCACTAACACACAATAACAACACTCCCTGAGCACATTTGCATTCACAGCTCAATCGCGAGTGACTGTCAGTGCAATTAGTTACTACAGCTGAGCCTACAGTTTTCAACACAGAAATGCATAGGCTACTACCTGGATGCGATCATGTACAAAACAGATCGGTATCTTTATTTAAATTCCCTAAAAACGATCACATCAAGAAGAGGTTTTTAGAGAGCCAAGTTACCCTGATGAGGAGGTGAGGATCACCGCCAACACTAGCCTCTCTAGTGATCATTTTACACAGGATCGTTTTATAAACTTACTCAGAGACAACTGGGATTCACTGATAATCCGCTGTTACTGGTGAACGGAGCCGAACCAACTATCTCCCGCCTCAGCGTTCATTCTCCCGTTCCGAAAGCAGTATCAGCTAATATCACCGTCAACAGCTTTCACGCGAGTGGGCGTGGTTTCCACGCAGCCAGCGGACACGCCCCAGCGTTTGAGAACAGAGATAACTGCTCATTTTTCAAGATTTTGATAGCTTATTTTATGTACTTGCCGGCTTTTTTTATCATTCAAATTTGGCTGGGTGGCTAATAACACATTTTTCTGTGGTGTGACAAACTCAGAACACATACTTAATGTTGACTTAACAGGGACTTTAAAGTTGAATGAAGACACAACTGAGATTCTAATTGTGGGCCCCAAACATGGGCGGGAGAGGATAGAAGCTGAACTGGGTCCCTTAGCCATACAATCTAAGAAAGTAAAGAGCCTAGGTGTCATTTTGGACTGTGACTTGAATTTTAAGTCTCATATTAATAGAGTGACAAAAACTTGTTTTTGTTATCATTTGAGAAATATAGCCAAGATACGTTCGTTTTTTTGTCTCTGGATGATGCTAAGAGACTCATTCATGCTTTTATCTTTTCCCATCTTGATTATTGTAATGCTATTTACACTGGCCTTCCTAAGGGCTCTATAGGCCCTATGCACAACTTACTTCCTCATTCTGTTAAACAGGTCTCATCCCTTCCGGTTCTGGTCTTTTGTATGTGCTTCATGATTTTGTTTGCGGTTTTACTCAAGATAACTTAAAAGGAGCGAGCAAAGATAAGCATAACCAATGTCCCTCACATGTGCAGATTAATATTTAAACATTTTAATTTTTTTTTTCTTCACAGTAACGTTTAGATATTTAAATGGAATAAAACACCAATAACAAAGTGAACTAGGTAGGTTAGCTGATAAACTTAAAAATCCATAGATAACGTAGTCAGTTCTTACGGCCGTTAACACTTTCTCTGGCAAGCGGATGCGATGAGACCTGTTTTCCGGTTTGGTCACGTGACGCTCGGCATAAAGCCTATAACAAAGCTACAATTGATACAAAATGCAGCAGCCAGAGTACTAATGAAATTAAAAAGAAGAGAACATATTACACCGGTTTTAATGGAATTACATTGGTTACCAGTTCACCAAAGGATTGATTTTAAGGTTCTTTTATTTGTTTATAAAACTCAGCACAATCTGGCACCTTCATATATTTCAGACTGTCTGTCAAGATATGTTCCAAATCGTTTGGAATTTTGCAAAAAATTGGAATCTTTACCAAATGAAGTGAAAGAGGCTACTAGTATTCATATTTTTAAAAGTCAGGTCAAGACATACAATTTTTAAAGTTGCTCATCAGTACAACAATATTAAATGAAGTTGTGTGTAAGTCTTTTTATGTTATTTTTATATATATATATATATATATATATATATATATATATATATATATATATATATATAATTTTTTTTTTCTTTTCATTTCTCACATCATTTTCATCATAGCTACACTTCAACTATGAGAGACAAAATCAGAAAAATTCCAGTAAATCACATTGTAGGATTTTTAAATAATTTATTTGTAAATTATGGTGGAAAATAAGTAATTGGTCAGCCACAAACCAGCAAGATTTCTGGCTCTCACAGACCTGTAACTTCTTCTTTCAAGAAACTCTTCTGTCCTCCACTTGTTACCTGTATTATTGCCACCTGTTTGAACCCGCTATCTGTATAAAAAGACACCTGTCCACAGCCTCAAACAGTCACACTCCAAACTCAACCATGGCCAAGACCAAAGAGCTGTCCGAAGAACACCAGGAAGAAAATTGGAGACCTGCACCAGGCTGGGAAGTGTGAATCTACAATAGGCAAGCAGCTTGGTGTGAAAAAATCAACTGTGGGAGCAATTGTAAAGAAAATGGAAGGCATACAAGACGACTAATAATCTCCCTTGATCTGGGGCTTCATGCAAGATCTCATCCGTGGGGTCAAAATGATCATGAGAACTACAGGGATGGATCTGATGAATGACCTGCAGAGAGAAACTTCAGGATTTCAGCGGGACTCAAATCCTGCAGTGCCAGGCGTGTCCCCCTGTTTAAGCCAGTACATGTCCAGGCCTGTCTGAAGTTTGCCAGAGAGCATATGGATGATCCAGAAGAGGATTGGGAGAATATCGGTCAGATGAAACCAAAATAGATATTTTTGGTAAAAACCAACTTGTTGTGTTTGGAGGAAGAAGAATGCAGAGTTGCATCCCAAGAACACCATAACTACTGTGAAGCATGGGGATGGAAACATCATGCTTTCAGGGCATGCAGCCGAATATTCGGGCACCAAAATTTTCGGCCGAAAATGGCCCAAAAGTGCATAACCCTAACCCTTGGCCGAAAGACTTTTATCACCGAAACAATGAGGCGAAATTTATACGGTTAAAAGATGACTTTGTCTCATATGACCTTATTATTTGTGCACTCTGTGACTAATACAAATCACAACATGTAAATAGGAAAATGTTTGCATTATTTTGACACTTATTTGGGATTAGTATGCTACTGCAACCATTTACATCCAGTCTTTGTGCTAAGCTAGGCTAGCGGTGGTGCGTCAGACAGAGTTACAGCACGCACTGAGATGAAAAAGGTATGTATGGACTTATCTAACTCTGGGGGATATAGTGAATAAGCCAAAGTCCCAAAAAGTCAGAGTGTTCCTTTAAGTTGACAGTTTGATAAATGCAAGTTTACTTCAATCTTTGTGTGCTAAAAATGCACATAAGTTCCTGTAGAGATAGTGATACACATTCTACTTTTTTGCCAAATAAACGAAAAGCATGTCATCAAAGTCTTCTCTCTTGCTGCATCAACATCTCACCTAGCTTTCCTCGGAGATGGTCCCAATAATGTGCTTAAAGTCAAGTCAAATTCAGTTTGTAAATGATTGCATGATATAATTTTTTTTGTAATACTGTATCGTAATTGTGGATAATTAAGATATATATCATATGCTGAAGTACATTTCTGGAGTGTTAAAGATTAAAAGAAAATATTAACAACAAGAACTGTATAAACCGTTACCCTAAAACCATGATACAATCCAAGGTTATGTGAACCGTGCCATGCCTAGTAACGGCCGTGCTCGCGCCACGAGGGCTATTTTCGCTTCAGTCGATGAAAACCAGAAAAACAGCCTCCGAGCCATGCTTATATACGCTAAGCCACGCTGATTCTGGCGGGCTAAGACGCAGTGAGGCGCGAGCGCCCTTGAATGGACGTGAGTGGACGTGGGCTCACTGGTAGGGTGTAAACATACTGATTTCAAGTGAAACTATAGGGCTGCATGATTTTGGGAATAGTTGATTCTTTAACTAAGGTACTTTTCTTGTCCCTGGATGAAATAATAAAATCTAAAAAACAATTCTTCTTATTTGTTTTTGTCAGACTTACTGTAGGTTTTCGTACCTTCAACCTTGCTTAATTCTAAATTAAATATTTAAATAATGTAGATTTTAAGTACAAATTATAAAATAATGTCTACTTCAATTATATTGCAATATTTATTCACATTTCTTATATTTTTCATGAGTAAAACCCTTATCCCTTGGGTTCACTGTCATTTCCACCACACTGTACAAAATAGAATCCTGGGATCATTGTTTTAGGTTTGAATACTTAGTAACCATAGCAATAGAAACTCCACAGTGAACACATGGCTGGGTGAAAGGGTGACCTCTTTAGGGGTGAACGAAAAGAAGAAAAAAAATCAACGTAAATATGACTAAAACTGAGAATATGTTTATTGGCCGTCATTTCCAAACGTCTCATATTTCACATGGACGTAAAAATAACTGGATAAAATTAATTTAATAATGTGTAATTTGTGTATATTTAATGCTAACTGTAAAACTAATATTAACAGACTTAACATAGCATGATATTTTAGAAGGAAAGGGGGAAATGTCATTTCCACCACAGTCATTTCCACCACCGTGTTCAGTGTGGTGGTAAAGACAGGTTGTGGTGGAAATTACATTGTTCATACTAAACAGCTAAGTATTTTGGGCTATAATACTAAAACGTTAATGTAAAAACAAAAAACATATAATTAATTAATAATAATAATAATTCCTTACATTTATATAGCGCTTTTCTAGGCACCCAAAGCGCTTTACAGAGAGAGGGGTATCTCCTCAACCACCACCAGTGTGCAGCATCCACCTGGATGATGCGGACGGCAGCCATATTGCGCCAGAACGCCCACCACACACCAGCTTACTGGTGGAGAGGAGACAGTGATGAAGCCAATTGGTATATATATATGGGGATGATTAGGAGGCCATGATGGACAGAGGCCACTGGGCAAATTTGGCCAGGATGCCGGGGTTACACCCCTACTCTTTCGAAAGACATCCTGGGATTTTTAATGACCACAGAGAGTCAGGACCTCGGTTTAACGTCTCATCCGAAGGACGGTGCTCTTTTTGACAGTATAGTGTCCCCATCACTATACTGGGGTGTTAGGACCCACGCAGACCACAGGGTGAGCACCCCCTGCTGGCCTCACTAACACCTCTTCCAGCAGCAACCTGGTTTTCTCAGAAGGTCTCCCATCCAGGTACTAACCAGGCTCAGCCCTGCTTAGCTTCAGTGGGCAACCAGTCTTGGGCTACAGGGTGATATGGCTGCTGGCATAATTACGTTAAGGTAGTAAGAAATATTTTATTATTTATTGTTGCTACAATATTGTTGGTAAATAAGAGAACAATAGATAAGTTTGATAAGATTAACACATATTCATGTTTTTTTTAAATGTTTGGATTGTTAATTATTTAAAAAATATTCATGTTTTTGTTTACTAATACTGTTGCTTAATGATTTGCTTTGGTTCACCACACAGGGCAGTAGAAAAAGAGTTTTTAATTGAAAGTTGCCTATCTATGTCATTTCCGCCACACACTGTCTCTTCCGCCACGACATGTCATTTCCACCACAACACAATTTTTAAAGTAAAGCATATATCAAAACATTAGTTCAAACCAACTATATTCAGTGGTGTTGATAATTGAGCAGTTATGGTATAAGATATGTGTATACACTTTAAGAAATACATGATTTTGAGCTATGATAAGTAAAATAAATGTTCCAGTGTCCTTTTTTTGGTGTTTTTTGGTGTATACATTGTAAAATCTTTACAGTTACATTTCTGAAAAATAAATAAATTGAAAATTTAATCAGAGATGTGTGTGCTATTTATTCAAATATATTTATTACAGAAGATATTTAAGTATTTTCCCTTCAAAACACGTTTTTGCTATGTGATGGAAATGACCGTTTTATTAGGCTGTCAGATAAAAATGCCAAAATATTGCCCAAAAAATGCCAATATATGCCAAAAAATGCCAAATTATTCAATACAAATCATCGCAGCCAACTTAAGGGAATGTTTCTAGACAGATTGAGAAACCAACTGATACTAAAAAACTGTTTGTAGAAATGTTTTTTATTTTCTGAAACTGTCTAGCTCAAAGAAGAGTACCATATATAGTTGAAGAATCACCCCAAATAATTTTTTTCTGGTTACAATTATTAAATATATAAAAACACCAAGTTTGTTGTGCATTGTTATAGGGCTGCATAAAATAATATACAGACAGCAGGCAGCCTATATCGTTAAAAAGGAACACTTCAGCAACACTACACTAGACAACAATATATGGATTATAATACATGTTACTTTAAACGTTTCCATTCGTTATGAAATGAGATTGGAGAAAACCTATGCCTATAATGTTTGGCATGTTTGGCATGTTTTGCTTTTCAAACACACATCGCGAGTGACTCAAACTCAGCGCGTGCAGAGGACATACTGAACCGAATCCGAATCCGCTCTAAACTATTAAACATTATACATATCTACGTTTCAGCAGATATCCTCAAACATACATGTAACATTATAATATTCAACATTGAAGAATAACTAAGCCGTTTTTATATCATGCTGATATTTAATATTAAAGATTAAAAACAATCTCATTTCTCAACTCTCATTATATAACATTTTAGTCTGGCACCAGTTTAGTAGCTACAATGTAGGCTATATACAACCATTAGATGAGTATTATGTGTCTTACCTTAAAAACTTCCAAACTCAACGAAAAGAAGCGTCGCTGATTATTTGATGAGGGCGATAACCTTGTGCGTTCCTTCCCTGTGCGTTCCTTCACGTGGATCATTTGAATTTGAACAGCTCGTGCGCTCGTGTGGGCGTGGCCGCATTAGTGCTAATCAGCTCTGCCTGAAGTAACTGAACATGTCGTTGCTTTCATACGGATTACTTAAACAGAGAAAATTTGTTTTTGGTATGATTTACATCATTTAAAAATGGATACTTAAAGCTTTGTAAAGACATAAGTGTTTGTGGCAAGTATTTGCTGAGTTAAAGATCATGAGTGACTACGGTTCGCGTTTCAGAATGAAGGTATCAGAATGAACTTCAAATTGAGAGAGTAGAGAGAATGCTGCATCATTTATTTTCTTTATTTTACAAAAACACATTTTGTTTTTATAATAAGTGCACACAAATAAAAGTAGACATTTAACAGTTTTGATTGATGTATAACACTTGACTGTATCACAAAAATCAACATTTATTCAACAGTTATTTGAGTCTCTTTTGCACTGAAAAGAAAAAAAGAGAGGCAAAAAAGAGAGACGGCGTGATGGTCGACCCCAGGGGGTTAAACTGTTTGGGTCTCACAATCAATGCTGCCAAGAGTGAACTGACCCCCAGCCAGACTGTAGTCTTTCTGGGCACAGTTTTAGACTCTGTAACGTTGAAAGCGCGGCTCACTCTAGAGCGTGCACGCTCTGTAGAGGCTCTAGCAGCTTTGTTCAATGCGTGCAAGCACGCGCATCTAAAGAGGTTTCATAAACTGCTTAATCTAATGGCAGCTGCATCATCAGTACTCCGCTTGGGATTACAGTGCATGCACCTGCTCCACCACTAGCTAAAGTGCCGTGTGCCAACCCATGCATGGCAGTCAGGCAGTCTGCGCATTATGGTGAATCACTGAGTATTTGAGGACAAAGATTCTGTGGCAGGCTCAGAACTCATACCACAATGGGGTGAGCATGGGAATAGTTTCCAGAAGGAAACTGGTGTTTAAAGACACTTCCAACCTGGGTTGGGGAGCACTGCACGAAGGCTTCCCAAAAAAAATTGCCAGGGGGGCACGGGACCTCCTCCTCTGGGTGCAGGCTAATCTGGGTTCTCTGAAACCCAGAGAACAAAATATGGGTGCGGATATGCTGTCACGGGGCAACAAACCCCCTGGTGAGTGGTCCCTGAATCCTTAGATGGCCAGTTTAATATGGGAGATGTTCGGCGAGGCTGACATCGACCTTTTTGCCTCAAGACCCAACACCCACTGCAGGGCATTCTTCTCGAAGAACAAAGCTTACTCCTTGCCCAGCAGCCCTCTTTATGCCTTTTCCCCCGTCTCGATGATCCACAGGTCATCAAACAGGTCTTAGACACTATTTCTGAAGCAAAGGCCCCGTCCACACAGCGCCTGTATGCATTAAAGTGGTTGATTTATTCCAGCTGGTGCTCAAAAAATCGTGTTGAACCGTAATCATGTGAGGTATCAGTGGTACTCTCCTTCCTGCATGAGTTGCTGGACGCTGGCCACACCCCGTCCTTACTCAAGGTTTATGTGACAGACATCGCAGCACATCATGCTCCGGTGGCTGGGTAGAAATACTCTAGTGGTAAGATTTCTGAAGGGCACCAGGAGGATTGGCATCTATCAAGCGAGTAGGAGATCTGCAGGCCCTGTCTGTGAGCCCTCCAAGTTTGTAGTTTGGAACATGACTCCAGAGTCATTCTCAAGCCCAGACATGGTTATATACCTAAGGTGCTCTCAACTCCATTTAGAGCTCAAGTTATTATGTTGTAAGCCTTTCCCCCTTTGGCAGAGGATGGGGAGGCTAATCTTCTCTGCCCTGTTAGGGCATTGAGCATCTATCTGGACCGTTCTGCGTCTTTTTGACAGATGGAACAGCTGTTTGTCTGCTTTGGTGCCCGATCCAAGGGTGATCCAGTCACTAAGCTAAGACTGTCTAGATGGATGGTGGATCCTTGGCTTATGCGTCAGTGGGTCAGGTTTGCCCCATTAGTGTTAAGGCCCATTCGACTAGAGGCATGGTATCATCGTGGGCTTGGTCATCTGGGGTTCTCATTCAAGATATTTGTGGAGGTCCGGCTGGTCCTTGGCCTCCACATTTATGAAATTCTATAATATGGAGGTATGAGTAAGACCCTACGGTGTCTGGTTTTTACAGACAGACTTACTGTGCATAATCGCAAACATTATATATAAAACGGTATTAGGCCTGTTATGGTGTTATACTAATAATCCCGACGGGGTCTGGTTTTGTTAGTATAATAGACTAGTATGACTGACTCGTATATCTTCTTGTATATCTTGATACGTATAACTTCAGGCCTGACGGTGTCTGGTCTGTTATTCATGTGGTTTTATATGTATACATATATATTAGTGGGTTATGGCTTGTTCTGTTAGTTCAGGGTCTAAATTAAAGAGCATCCTGTTACTCAGGGTGCGGCGTTTTGTGTGGTGTACCCACTGCGTATAGCTACGCAATACGAAGTGACCATTCGAAGGGAAATACTCGGTTACTATCATAACCTCAGTTCCCTATCGGTCAGTCACTACAACGTAGGTCATGACTGACCAATATGAATCTCGCTAGAGAGCCAATTTACTTCAAGTGAATCTAAAACAAGCCAATGCACATTGGCGTGCAATCATTTGCATCAGCTGCCCGGCCTCGTCAGCGCGGGTGTATAATGAACAGTTGTTGCGATTGCACTTCAGCTTTTTGCTTCAGGGACTAAACTTCAATGCCTCTGCTAAAGAGTGAATTTCAAGGCAAGTCTGGAAGATCTCTCATCCTTGGTGCGGGGTGACGGCACAACTGTGTGAACAGTTCTCCTCTCTCTCTCTCTCTCTCTACAGAGCATAAAACCAAAAGCTGTTTTAACGGCTGGTAAGACCTTCCTTCGGGAACCAACCCCCTAGGAACCCTCACCCTCTCAGCCTCCGCAACCATCTGTGCTGCCAAAGGAGCGTGCTTCACTATCCTCGAGGTGTGTACCAGTCGTTTCCTTTGGCCCTCTCTGTGATGATCAGATTTTGATCAGAGGGTGGGTCAGATATCTCTGCGGTTGACATGTCGGAGCCACTGCCTCCTTCCGGGTGTGCCAGTGGTGCCCGAGATGGACCCGGAGATAATGGCCATGCTTTCCCGGGCCGCCCACAGGGTCGGGCCCACATGGAACCTTTCAGAGCGCGGGCTCGTGTCCCGAACCCTCGAGGCTGGATGATTGGTATCTCGGCCATCAAACACATCTTGCAGCGGCAGTCAGCTCCTGCCTCCACCCCACCACCTGCGGCTCCTCAGTCTACTCGTCACCGGGGGCGCCCGCCTGTGTCCGTCCCTGCTCCAGCGCTGCAGCAGCAGCAGCCACCACCAAAACGCTGTCCAGGCCCACGCCAAGAGGGGCGGTAAAGCCAAGAACAAGCGACCCTAGGACGGGCAACCCAGGGATGGTAGGGACTGCTCTTCTGGAGACGATGACCGCATCACTCCCTCCACCGAAAGAGGGCCAGGTGGAAAATCTTGTGTTTTGTTTTGTTCCGCCATTGGCCCCACAGTTAGCGGTACCTGAATTTTCAATAAAAGAGCAGATTCTACCATCTCTGGGCCCAAAAAGGACTCACAGAGCAGTGTGGTGACAAAATTCTACCACTCGCATCCTCCTCTTCTATCGCCAGCTTGCACCAGTGTCCCTACTTTATTGTACCTAAGAAAGGTGGTGGGTTACGACCGATCTTGGACCTGCGAGTTTGGAATCGGAGCCTCCACAAGCTACCGTTCAAAATGCTCATGCAGAAACGCATTTTCGAATGCGTTTGTCCCCAAATTGGTTTGCAGCAATCGACCTGAAGGACGCGTACTTTCATGTCTTGATTCTTTCTCGACACAGGCAGTTTCTGCGCTTTCGTTCGCGGTCGAGCATATCAGTACAAGGTCCTACCCTTCGGGCTGTCCGGTCTCCTCCTGTGTTCTCACCCAAAACGGGTAGAGGCACTGGAGAGACCCAGCTCTGTTGGCTTGCTGCACCCTACTGTGTAACCTTATTGCTCCAGAGTGAAAAGCCTGTTAAGTCCTCCAACACCCCTCGGCCCGGACATGGCGGTGCCGTCCAGAGCCAGGCCCCTGTCCCCTGAATCCTTGAGAGTCAGACCCGGGCTGGGTTCCATATGTGCGACCTTTCGGGGATCCCATACGTGTACATTTTCCATGGTTGCTCCTAAGACGGAAGCCTGTGTCTTTCCCTTGGGCTAAGTCACCCATTATCTCATATGCAGTACAGCCTTCGGGTTAGTCCATATGTATTTCCACATAACTCTTTGAAGAAAGTGGGTTCTGCAGCGTTCCCTCCCTCAAAAAAGGACACGCTTTCCCAGTGTTATCCAAAGTCTCACTGTATGGATTATAGAGGAACAACAGTGTCAGACATTCCCTGTGTAAACCCTCCTCCTACCTTTGGTAGGGATTCATATTTGTCAGTCATGACCTACGTTGTAGTGACTGACCGATATGGTAACCCTCGTTCCCTGAGGGAGGGAACGGAGATGTAAGTCTCGTCGCCACATCTGCGTCCTCAGCTTTTCAAGTTTGGCTCCTCAGCAAAAAAACTGAAGTGCAATCACAACAGCTGCTCGTTATATACCCGTGCTGACGAGGCCATGCAGCTGATGCAATTGATTGCACGGCACTGTGCATTGGATTATTTTAGATTCACTCAAAGTAAATTGGCTCTCTAGCGAGATTCCTATTGGTCAATCATGACCTACGTCTCCGTTCCCTCCCTCAGGGAATGAGGGTTACCATATGTAACCGAGACGTTCTGAGTATTGCGTAGCGGGCCGCACTAGAGAAACTGGTGAATTTGTCACTTCAGTCATATAAACCTGCTATAATGGCAAATTCGGGGGTCTATATAGACTGGGTATTGTCTATATAGTCTATATATCCTTGGTGGGCTCTGACATAAGGCTAGCTCATTGGTCGCACGTCAGAGTCGCGGCGCCATTGGATGTGCAATTGCTGCAGCACAGCCTATGAGAGCGTCTGACACTCAGTGTGCTGACTGTGCAGCTGCAAATGCGTTTTACAATAGGCTTCAGTAAATCAAGGAAAAGGAGTTTCCCCACTGCGTATAGCTACGCAATACCCTCTCTCAGGAAACTGAGGTTACGATATTACCCAAGTAGTTTTCTTTAAACTTCAGAACTGAAAATGTCGAAATTGTTTTGCCAAAATTTGGGATTAGCTAAAATGGGGGGTTATTTACTGTATCGTAAATTGTGGATAATTAAGATATGTATATCATATGCTGAAGTACATTTCTGGAGTGTTAAAGATTAAAAGAAAAAAATAACAACAAGCACAATACAGAATCGAAAACTGTGACCCTGATACAAACCGAACTGTGGGTTATGTGAACCGTGTCACCCCAGTAACTGGCCGTGCTCATGCCAAAGGTGCTATTTTCGCTTCAGTCGATGAAAACCAGAGAAACAGCCTCCGAACCCTGCTTATATACGCTAAGCCACACCCATTCTGGCAGGCTAGGACACAGTGAGGGCGCGAGTGCCCTTGATTGGACGTAACATCACGTCGGGCTCACTGGTAGGCTGTGCAGTTCCTGCAGAGCAGCCCATGAGCACGCTAGACAGCCTGCTCTAGGTCTGCTAGCTGCTGCACCGCGTTGAAAATTAATAAAAAATTAAGGATAATTATTAGGCTTCAATATCTCGAGAAGATGAATCTTTCCTCAAATGAGCTTCTCACTGACACTTGGTTTACTCTGATCTGATTAGTTCAATAAACACGCCAGTCGCCAGAACACATCTTTATCTTTATTTGGTTAAGAAATGTTCTCATTACCCGAAATGGTACTTTTAATGCACACATACATGTTAAATTAGGGCTGGACGATTTTGGCTAAAATCATAAAATGAAATGAAAAAGTTACATTGATTACGATAATTGAACGATTATTTTTCTTATTTTTCTTCTATTTTTCTTCTCATCAGTGGCAAGGCTTATACTGTAAATATGTATGTATATTTTCTAATGAAAGAGTGCATAATCCTATCTTTGTGATTCTAACATAAGGAAAAACACAGATAGCTTTTAATGCTTATTAAATATTTAAAAATATAAAAAAATGTAAATAGTTATTTCTGTAAACAAAATGAAATATAGTAAATATTGCCATCTTCCATCTATCCATCCATCCATCCATCCATCCATCCATCCATCTTCCGCTTATCCGGGTTAGCAGGGCCAGCAGTCTAAGCAGAGATGCCCAGATTTCCCTCTCCCTAGACACTTCCTCCAGCTCTTCTCCAGCGTATCCTAGGTCTTTTCCGGGGTCTGATCCCAGTGGGACGTGCCCGGAACACCTCCCCGGGAAGGCGTCCAGGAGGCATCCGGAACAGATGCCCAAGCTACCTCAGCTGATCCCTCTTGATGTGGAGGAGCAGCGGCTCTATACTGAGCTCCTCCCGAGTGACCGAGCTTCTCACCCAATCTCTACGGGATTGCCCAGCCACCCTGCGGAGAAAGCTCATTCGCCGCCTGTATCAAAAAGCTCATGACCATAGGTGAGAGTAGGAACGTAGATTGACCGATAAATCGAGAGCTTTGCCTTGCGGCTCAGCTCCTTCTTTGCCACAACAGACCGGTACATCGACCACATTACTGCAGAAGCTGCACCGATTCGTCTGTCAATCTCCTGTTACATCCTTCCCACACTCGTGAACAAAACCCCAAGATACTTAAACTCCTCCACTTGAGGAAGGATCTCTCCACCAACCTGAAGTGTGCAAGCTACTCTTTTCCAACTGAGGACCACGGCCTCGGATTTGAAGGTGCTGATTTTCATCCCAAACCGCCCCTGTGCATGCTGAAGGTCCTGGTCTGAAGGGGCCAACACAACAACATTATCCGCAAAGAGCAGAGACGAAATCGTGTGGTCCCCAAACCTGACACACTCTGGCCCCTGGCTGCGCCTAGAAACTCTGTCCATAAAAATAATGACTCAGCTAGGGTGATCCCCCTCTGAGCCCTCAGCCTCTTCTTCCTCAATAGAAGACATGATGGCGGGATTGAGGAGATATTCCTTTCACCGTCCGACGACATCTCCAGTTGGAGGCCAACAGCCGCCCACCTCCACTGTAAACAGCATTGGTAGGGCATTGTTTCCCTCTCCTGAGGCGCCAGACAGTTTGCCAGAATGTTTTCGAGGCCAGCCGACAGTCCTTCTCCATGGCCTCACCAAACTCCTCCTAGGCCCAAGCTTTTGCCTCCACAACCACCCGGGTTGCAGGCTGCTTGGCCTGCCGGTACCTGTCAGCTGCCTCAGGAGTCCCACAAGCCAACCAGGCCTGATAGGACTCCTTCTTCAGCTTGACGGCATCCTTTACTTCCGGTGTCCACCACGGGGTTCGGGGAATGCCGCCTCGACAGGCACCGGAGGCCTTACGTCCACAGCTCCATGGAGGACAATGGAGATGGAGAACATGGTCCACTCAGACTCAAAATCTCCAGCCTCCCACGGGATCCAGTCGGGGCTCCGCCGGAGGTGGGAGTTGAAGATCTCTCTGACAGGAGACTCGGTCAAGCATTCCCAGCAAACCCTAACAGTACGCTTGGGTCTGCCAAGTCTGTCCAGCTTCCTCCCCTGCCATCGGATCCAACTCACCACAAGGCAACTTCACCCCTCTCTTCACCCAAGTGTCCAAGACATACGGTCGCAGGTCAGATGAAACGACCACCAAGTTGATCAATGACCTACGACCTAGGGTGTCATGGTGCCATGTGTACTGGTGGACACCCTTTATGCTATGGTGTTTGTTATGGACAAATTGTATTGGCATCTTAAAAGTAAGGCTGAACGATTAATTGCATTTGCGATAATATCGCGATATGATGAAACGCGATTTTGTAATCGCAAAAGCTGCGATTACACTGTTCACATGACACAAAAGAGAAAAGCAGTCTGCAAGATCAAGAATCAACTTGGCATGCTGACGCTTATAGGTCTGGCCTACAGAAAAGAACGGTTCATTTTAAATGTAGGTGATATTGTGTTATTTATTCTCTCCCCAACAATTCTGGATCGATTCAGAGAATTTCAGAATCGAGTCTTTAGCTTAGTTTTTTAACACAGATGCGTGATGACGCTGCGTGTGAAACAACCGTGTTCTGCTTGCTCCTATTTTTTCTCTCTCTTTTTCTCTCTTTCTTTTCTCTCTCTCTCTCTCTCTCACACTCACTCACTCTCTCTCTCACACACACACGACACCGCTCGAACCTTCAAAAACATAGTATTTCATAAAGTTCGGGGCTTAGCTGAATTACAAGGACATTCGTGGGCTTCATTGCACAGGTTTTGCTGCTTTACGTGATGTTATAACGTTACTCTTGCAGCGCGTTCTGTCCCGTGGGAATTTTCCTTACAAATGCTTCACAAAGGCATTATGTATGGCTAATGTATTTGTGAAGTTTCAGCTCAAAATACCCCACAGTTAATTTATTATAACCATTTGAAAATGTCATTTTGGGCCCTGTTCAAAAATGAGCTGCATATCCCTGCCCTGCCTTTTGAATGAGAACTTGATACTATGGCAGTCGGCACTGAGAGAGTGAGAGAAATCGTTTTTTTGAATGTCATTCAGCCATACGTTTGAATCAGAATATATAAATAGTCTCTGATCAGACCCAGATGACGAAAAGACTCTGGCAGAATAAACACAAATGAGAATGGACCAGTACGTCTCGGTATGGTTATTTGATACATTTATACACTTATAGAGTTGTAATCGCGTCCCATTTGCAATTATGGATGTGGAACACACACACACACACACAGACCCACACAAACACTAACGCTGGCGCAATATTTTTAAACTACATGCACATTCTGTGATAAAGTTTGCTGCGTACACGTGAAATTACATTTATGCGAGGGACCTGTTGCTGTCATGTTTACTTGTCATACAGGTGCTTCTGTGGCAAATGTGAGGAGATGGCTTACTTACAGAACAAGAACATATATGCAGTTTTTAATACAATATCTTTAAAAATATATATATTTATAAACGTGTGGTTACACACTATACAAACAAGGTATAAATTATATAGCCTACACAGACATCCTAAGACGACAACAACTTTAGACTAATTTGTTGTTGAATTGGCTTCCATAGACATCGACTGAAAGACTATTTGCTCAAAAATCATAAAATACACTTACTGTTACTGGAGGTGACGGTGGATCGCAAACAGTTTACGACGATCCACACTTGAGGATTACCTTTTAAGCCAACAACAGGATTAACCCACGACAGAACATTTATGTTTCCAAGAGACATTACCGGCTGTCATTAAAACAATGGAGGATGGTGTACAGATCACCGAGGGCGGGGTCTAGGCCACAACCACACTGTCAATCAAACCCCTTGCTCAATTCTACGTCACAAAGAGCTGAATCTTAGAACAGCTCGTTTTGAGACAGTGCATATGATTTATTTTCCATAATAGGTGCCCTTTAAACCAACAGGACAAACCACTTTTACAATTTAAAAGAGATGTGCATTAGTGTGAATGCAGCTTATCGTATCTACTGAGGGGGAAATCAATCCATCTCTTGAATGAAAAATATCCAGACAGCCTAGATATCTGATCATCGCATTGCAATTATTCAAATTGTGTTAAGCATGATAATATGGTTAAATATCACACTGAAGCGGTTTTAAAAATAACATTTACTTAAAATAAAAGTTCTTCTTTTGGCAAAATTACTCTTTATTTACTAGCTTTTATATTTTGAAGCTATATTAGTTTATATAGCCTATTTAAAATTCTTAACATGTAATTGGTTTAATTAAATGTTTTTTATGTTTATATTCTTAAAGTATGTGTTTTACACATGTAATTAAATTAAATTAAATATTTTAAGTGTTGTTAATATTGATTAAAGGTGCAAAATGCAAGTATCTGAGTTTTTGCAGAACTACGCCCCTCTGGCGACAAGCAAAACTGCGTGCACGCTCATGAAACACACTAAAGGTCTTCACAATGCACCTGAGACCCGTCGACCCGGGACCCGACCCGGGACCCGTACGGGTTCGGGTCTATATTTTAAATGATCAGCCGGGTCCGGGTCGGGTTCGAATCAGGGGCGTTGCTAGACCCCCTTTACTGGGGCACATGCCCCACTATAAATCTGCTGTGCCCCAGTAAATCTTAAGTTTGAGTTTAACAATTTATTTTATATTTCAGTGTATTTAAAATAAATTATATTATAGGGTAATTATATAAATTATCTATTTGGAACGCATTACTTAAACAATTGAATCAATGCTTGTAAAAGCAACACAGTTTAACCGAAAACAGAAGCTGACCCGCGCGACAGAAATCCTTGCCTGCGCGGTCTGTGTTTCCAAGCAACTTCAGCGCGCACACATCTGAGCACACCAGTGACCGGTGTTCGCACGCTATTGAGCATATGCTTTAGACTTTCACGTTTCCATGGTAAGCAGTCATTCGTGCATTAGCCTAACACGCCCATGCTCGCACCCGCGCCAAATCCATTTTCATTGAGTTGGCAAAAACTCGTTTTTTTTGAAAAAGTCAAGCACTGTAAGTGAGCTGTCATGTAGTATCCGAATTGTGTTGCACAATGATGAATAACTCCGCCTTTCTCTTGTTGAATATTAACAGGTTTAGTTGTAAATTCACTAGGCCTACCCGAACAAACAGGCAATATTTTCATTCTTTTTTTACTCGTAATGCATTTTATTTTCATAGATATGTTATCAAAGCCCTTCAAATTAGAATAAACATGATGAATATTAGTGCAATTTATAAGCCACTATATGCTTGAATCAGGCATAATAGTAATATGTACATGATGTTTATCATAATTTGTTAACACTTTACAATTAGATAACTTAGTCTGTCAAACCTTTTTTTGGAAAAACCTAACTAGAGAATTTGAAGTACTTTTAAAAGCTTGAAGTTTGAAGGTTTTCAATTGGAAAATTTCAGTTTAGTAGTAAGAAAATGTAATTTTGCCAAAAGAAGAACTTTTATTTTAAGTAAATGCTATTTTTAAAACCGCTTCAGTGTGATATTTAAACATATTATCATGCTTAACACAATTTGAATAATTGCAATGCAATTATCAGATATCTAAATCAGAGAATATCATAGGTTTGGGCAGTTGGATTATTTAATTTTAATAGCAGATTTTTTTGGATTTATTATTTTTAACAGCAGATTTGGGGGACTCAAAGTGCACCAGATTAATTAATTTATCTTAAAAAATGTACATAATTTTCTCATGGGGGAGCATGCCTTCGGACCCCCCTGAGGTACCGGAATCCACCTACTGTACAAAAATACTGTGGGTAACACAAAGCAGACTATGATGGTCTACGAAAAATACACATTTTATTATCTTATTAAAATACAGGATCAGGATTTTACCACCTCCGCCTCATTTTAAGACAGAAAAATCCCTGCATGTGCAGTATACAGTAAAGTACTGGACAACTTTCTTTACTTTTTTCTGTTTTATTGCTTTAAAAATAAATAGCATATTAAGCCAATTAAGCAAAAATCTGTTAACAAAAGTCTGAAGAAGAAAAACTTTTTTGAAGAGTTAAAATAGTTTTTAATGATGACAATCACATTTTGTAGTGTGGATCATTCATTGCTTATTCTCATGTGTTAACAATCTGTTATCTGCTTGACAAATAATTTATGCTAGCCTACTGCTGTCCACTATTACTTTTAATTGTTATCCAATTTTTTGGCTTTGAAACACCTTTAAATATGAAGGTCGGAGAATATGACGGTAGGAGAAATCAACATTTTCTCAGGGGAGAACCGCTGATCCCCCTAACTTTCAGAATAACAGTCTGATGTTTTTAAAACAATTGCCCCCAGCCTTCAGCACTGTAGCACATAAAATAAAATAAATACATTGTCTTCTGTTATTCTATGTTTCATTGTGTGTGATAACAATTTATCATTAATAAAAATTGACCTATCGGTAAGCCTCGCCTTCCTTAGTTACTGTTGCTATCCCAGACAAACAATGGGGGACCTGTGCCCCAGAGCCTTATGTCTAGCTACGCCCCTGGTCCGAATTTATTACTTCGGGTCCCGGGTCTGTTTAACATTGTGTGTAATAGTGCGATCGAGAGATGCCAAGTGCAATATCAAGCGCGTGCCATGTTTCTATGGCAAACAGAGCGAGCTTCCGCCAGACCGCGCTTTACATTTTCTCCTATTTTTATAATAGTATAAATGAGCCGTTGTTTATCTTAAAGTTTTGGTGGTCAGATTTAGACTCAATGAAGAGCAGAGAGCACAGATATGATCAAGCTGAACAAGCAACAAGCAATCGTTATTATATTTCAAAAGGGCAAACAGTTAAAGTTATTATGCGAGTTAACTCGAGTCAGAATGTGCGTGCAAGGTTGCATTTGTCATCCATCACTGTGACATAAGTGGACATTTAAAGCTGAAATGATGAGTGGATTAAGCTTGGAATAACGAGAGAAATAACATGGATAGAACTTCCTCGTCGGTGGATTATAGGCTAATGCATCACAGTCAGTTACAAGGAAGTGAGACGACGGCTAATAAAATTAGGTAAGACAAAAAGTTTTATTTTTCGCAACTGAAATAATATGTGACGACAATCGGGTCCAGACCAGTCGGGTTTGTCTGCCGGATTCGGGTCCAGTTTTCAAATAATAGACGGGTCCAGGTCGGGTCCAGGCAGTACATTTATGACATTTCTCGGGTCTGCATGGGTCCGGGTCCAATTTTAGAAATGAACGACGGGTCCGGGTCGGTTCGGTGTAGCACATTACCTCTTACGGTTCGGGCATGAATTTTTGGACCCGTGAAGACCTTTAAAACACACACACACATAAGGGCACGCACGTTTGCACGAGCCGTATAAATGCCACGAGAAATGACATTCGTGCTATAAATACGAACTTTCATGAGATCGGGCGATGTAGGTGTGCTCCTTAAACATCTGAATTTCGTTCAGAAACGAAAATGTCGAAATGACTTTGATGACAGATGACAAATGACAGATAATAAACTTTGAGTAAATCACAGGTTTTTCGATTATGAGACCATTCAGGAAGAAGTCGTGTATATATGAATTACACCATAATAATGAAATTATATATTGAAATATTATTGATATATTCCTCACAGAAGAGGAATTTATACTGCATTTAGCCTAGTATTCCTTATTGGTGTTTGTTCATAATTCTCTAAACTAAATTCAATAGTCAGAACAAGTCCTTCACAATGGGTTCAGACATTAAAAGAAATGTCAAACAAAAAAAACTATTTAGTTTTAACCTGTTAAAACTATACATTTACAGCAGTTGCACAATTTTCTACTGTCTTAAATTAGAATTCTGCATTTTGTTTGCTAATTTCATATAGGCTATACCCAAATTCAGATTTATGATTTGAGTTGGTATTTAAAATGCATTCTCAGCTCAATTTAGTTGAATGCACACAGCCCTTTGTCCTGTCAGGAAGAAAATGCTCATTTTTTAATGTATTAATTTTCTTCTGAACTTACCAGCCAGGTTGATGTCAGAAGAAAACATGCCAGTAGTAATGTATATTTTCTTAACCTGCAGTCTGAAGATACACAGAAAAAGGGTAATTTCCAAATCCTTCAAAAATTTTAACTATTTTGACCCATAACATAAACTGATTACCTGGTGGATTTGATTCATTTGTGGATGTTATGACCATGGCTAAGTCTGTTGCTCTTTAGAATAATTTTAAGTCCGATTGTGAGTGATTCACATGAAGTGAGAATATATGGGAGTGAAGTATATTCACCAATGTCTTGTTAAACTGGCCACACTGCTCTAAAAATAAGGCGTTACCACTAATTGTGTGACGCTCAGTTGAAAGTTCATAGGTTTAGGCAGTTTGGCTTTGTTTGATTTGATCAACATTAGATGCTAACTGTTTTTTTTAAATAGTTAATATTAGTCTTGCTGTGGGAACAACAAAATTCAGCAATTATTATTAGCAATTCAATTTTGTCTCTTTTAAAGGAGCACTATTTATAAAAAACTTTATATCAAAAAGCTGCATTTCCTCAGAGACCGCCAACATGACATCATGACTTATGCGTAAACATACATGCCATTTTCAAGTCAAGTTGTGTATTATTTATACGAATTTGGAGCTATCTGCGTGTATGCATGTATGTCTACTCCATTAAATGTCCGAGTGATTCGCGTGTATGTACACGCCGTTAAATGTCCAAGCAAAACAAAGCAAAATGTAGATCTACATCTGGGGAGCAATATATTATATAATATAAGCAATATCATATATTTATACAGCAATGTAACGTTAAGTCAACAGCATTCATAAACACGCTGAAAAGTGATTATGCGTGTTGATAGCACACCAAAAATGGAAATACGAATTGACGTGTCATACTTACGCCATTTCATGAGTGAGTCAGAGACCGCAGTGCGTGAGTAAATGAGTGACATTCAGGAAGATGTGACTGACAAAGGCTGCTCCACACAGCAACAGATAGGGCTCGAGCTGAGCGAAAAAACATTTCTCTAGAAGAGGGAATGAGTACTGCGTGATATCTTACGCTTCAGGGCTGCAACTAACGATTATTTTGATAATCGATTAATCGGACGATAATTTTTTCGACTAATTGGATAAAACATTATAATATTTTTTTGTTTGTTTTAACTAAATGAACCCCTAAATCAGGGTTGTGGCAAGCAGGACGAGGCCTAGATGATCTGATAATCACTCTTTTGTGTGTTAAACAATCTAATTAAAGCAGACAACTTCTTTATAAAGAAAAATAATAATGCAAAAATGCTATTATAAACTAGATTAGTGGATTACTCAGCAAAACTTAGCCTAGAAAAAACATTATTGTATAAAATCTTAACATTTAGTGAAAAAAAATCCTTAGTGGGGAACAAATAAGAGACAATAAGTGTTGCCCTAAATTTGGTAAAACTTTACACATTGCTCTTTGAATTGTTGTATAATATATATTTATGAAAAAACGTAAAAATCAGATGCACAGCTTTTTTAAATGTATAGCACAGCTGTTTAGTGAGCCAGCAACATATAATAGATAGGACAGAACAAGAAAGGCTATTAATAAGCTTTCATTGCGCAAAAGTATTATGACATGATTATGAAGACTCCAATACAGTGCTGCACAAAGTGCTTATGCGCATTCGCGATCGCTGAATGATGCGCTTGAAGCAACACGGAGTCACAGGGAGGTTCTGGGCCCGCGGTTCCCGAGGCAGCGCGACGCCGCAGATCGTGGGGCTCACAAATGGATCTCTCAGCGGGGCACGGGACTGCTTCGGCATCTTCCCAGTCCTCGTCTGAGGATTGAGATGTTTTCCCGCCCCGTGTGGAAGCCCGTGAAACGGCTTCTTCCCACGAGGTGGGGGACACAATGCTACATTTATCTGGCTCTGAGGAGTCAGATGATTTAAGCATTGAGGGGTGTGATGTAGAGACTGTTCAACCTCTTCATGCACCTGGTCAAGAGGAGTTAGTGGAGGTTTTTGACACGAGCTGTGGCCAAATTAAAAATTGATTGGCCACAAGAGGAAGTAAAAATTAAGCCAACAAGCAAGCTGGATGAGAGATATTATAAACGCAAGTCTCAACCTCCACGCCGGGGCCTTCCATTTTCCATGACTTGCATAATGTGTTATGCAAGTCATGGGTGAAGCCTTATTCAGCCAGGCTTTCCAACCCCCCAGTGCTTGATTTTGCTAATGTGCAGGGGGCTGCTGAGGCTGGTTATGGGACATTGCCTCGGGTAGAGGAGGCTCTCGCGAGCTATCTTTCGCCCGAGGCCGCATCGTCCCTTAAGGCCCGGTACTGCCCACCAAGCCATGCCGCGATACATCCGCGCTGGTGGGCAGGGCTTACATGGCGGCTGGGCGGGCTGGTAGCTGCCTGCACACTATGGCGGTGTTGCAGGCCTACCAGGCCGACCTCCTCAAGGAACTGGATGAGGGTGAGGGTCCTTCTCCAAGTGACATCACGGAGTTGAGGAAGGCCACTGACCTGTCTCTCCGCATCACCAAGGAGACGGCCCATGCCATCGGCCGCTCCATGGCTGGTTTGGTGTGTGTGGAGAGACACTTATGGCTGAATTTGTCAGGGATAAAGGAGAGAGAGAAACATTTTCTCCTAGACTCCCCAATTTCACCTGCTGGCCTCTTCGACGGCGCGGTCGTGCCGTCGTCGGGAGGTTCCAGGAGGTGAAAAAGACATCGGCGGCCTTCCATCAGTACCTTCCTCGCCGTTCTGGCTCCTCGAGGAAGGCTGCCTCCAAGGGGCAGCCTCGGCCGCCTCCCAGCTCCTCCAACCATTATGATACAGAAGGAGAGTGTCGCCTCCGCGCCCCTCCTGAGGGAGCCTGGCAAAGGAGACGGCGCTCTCATGGCAAGCCTTCTGAGCCTAAGGTCGATTCGAGGACCGTCCTGCAGGCAAAGAAGACTTCCACCAAGCGGTCCTAGTTCCAGCCGGACCGCTGAGAGCTGTCCCCTCGGGGCGAAGCGATCGAGGTCGCCTTCCCCCGGAGCTCTCGGGGAATCAGTGCTGGGTCCCCGCCGTCCAGTACGCTCGGGCCACACTGATTTCCGCGGACGCACTCCGCTCCAGCCGCCTCTACTAGGACTTGCGGCTGGGCAGCTGACACGTCCACCCACCGAAAACCGTTGTCGACCACTCCCTGCCGGCCTGCCGCTTCAGGGGTTCGGGAACGAGTCTCGAATAACATCCGAGGCCAGCCTCGAGAGGCTGGTTCCCTTCAGTAGATTATCTCGGAGCATGGGGTTGCCTTCCGAATATTTCTGCATGGGTCCTGCGTACTGTAGAGCGGGGTTACAGGCTGCAGTTCAGTTCCCCTCCCCCGAGGTTCAACGGGTGGTCTGGACTGTGGTCGGCCCAGGAGCAGGTTCGGGTTATGGAACAGGAAGTTCAATCCCTGTTGGTCAGGGAGGCCATAGAACGTGTTCCTCTGCCAGACAGGGAGTCCGGGTTCTACAGCCGGTACTTCATAGTTCCCAAGAAGGATGGGGGGTTGCGTCCAATAATAGATCTCAGGCACTTGAATCGTTCTCTGAGGAGATTCAGGTTCAAGATGCTCACCATTCCAGCTATCGTGAGTCAGATCTAGTTCGAGGACTGGTTCGTCACGATAGATCTGAAGGACGCATACTTTCACATATCCATCCTTCCAAGTCACAGGAGGTTCCTGAGGTTCGCTTTTGGGGGCGAAGCATACCAATATCGGGTTCTTCCCTTCGGCCTAGCTCTCTCCCCTCGCACCTTCACCAAGTGCATGGATGCGGCGCTGGCTCCGCTAAGACTCCAGGGCATCCGTATTCTCAACTACATCGACGACTGGCTAATATTGGCAGAGTCGCGAGAAATGGAAGTTCGGCATCGAGTATGGCCCAACGTCGTTATGGCCCATATCAGGTGCTTGGGGCTGAGACTCAACACAAGGAAGAGTGTGTTGACGCCCTCCCAGAGGACGACGTTCCTGGGAGTTGTATGGGACTCCACGACAATGCGGGCACAGATGTCTCCCACACGCATGGAGTCCATACAGGCAATGGTCTCCAGAGTGAAGCTAGGCCACAACCTCACTGTGAAGCAGTTTCAGAGACTGCTGGGGCTCATGGCAGCAGCGTCCAGCGTCATACCTTTTGGCCTGCTACACATGAGACCCCTACAGTGGTGGTTGAGAGCCAAGGGGTTTTCCCCAAGGGGAAATCCGTTCCGTATGGTCAGGGTAACGCGCAGATGCCTTCGTTCCCTCGTCATATGGAGGAAACCTTGGTTCCTGTCCCAGGGACCGGTGTTGGGAGCATCATGTTGCCGGAAAACCGTTTCAACAGATGCCTCCCTCACTGGTTGGGGTGCGGTCATGGACGGCCGCTTTGCGAGAGGTCTGTGGGAGACCCGGCATTCTTCCTGGCACATCAATTGCCTGGAAATGCTAGCGGTCTACAAGGCTCTGAGGAGTTTTTTCCCGGACCTCTGCGGCCACCATGTCCTGATACGCTCAGACAATATGTCTGTAGTCGCGTATCTGAATCACCAGGGGGGTCTGAGGTCGCGCCCTCTATGCAGACTGGCACACCAGATTCTTCTGTGGTCCCAGGGGAAATTGTCGTCTCTCAGAGCGATATATATCCCTGGGGATCAAAACCAGGGAGCAGACGTCCTGTCGAGGCAGGGGCTGAGGCCCGGGGAGTGGCGACTCCATCCCGAGGTGGTGGAGACCATGTGCGTGAGATTCGGCCCAGTGGAAGTGGATCTGTTCGCGTCTCAAGAGACGTCCCACTGTCCACTGTGGTTCTCTCTCAGGTACCCAGCTCCGTTGGGCTGGACGCCATGACACAGACGTGGCCGAGGCTGCGTCTGTACGCATTTCCCCGATCGCTCTGCTCCCGGGAGTCTTGGAGCGGGTCCGCCGGGAAGGGATCAGCCTACTTCTAGTAGCACCCTGCTGGCCGACCAGGGTATGGTTCTCGGACATCGTAGCTCTGCTAGACGGCCTCCCATGGCAGGTCCCTCTGAGGAGGGACCTGCTGTCGCAAGCAGGGGGCACAATATTTACCCCCGGCCGGAGCTATGGAACCTCTGGGTCTGGCCCCTGAGGGGGCTCGGTACTTAGAGGCTGGCCTGTCAGCAGATGTTGTCGAGACCCTACTCAGCTCCAGGGCTCCTTCCACCAGGAGACTGTACAGCCTAAAGTGGAATGTGTTTTCCACTTGGTGTAGAGAGCGTGAGGTGGACCCAGTTAACTGCCCAGTGGCTTCAGTGCTGGAGTTCCTTCAAGATCGTTTCTCCGCCGGTCTTACCCCATCCACACTTAAGGTGTATGTGGCTGCCATTGCTGCTTTCCACTCGCCTGTAGGTGTTGGGCCTTTGGGTAGGCACCATTTGGTTGTACGTTTCCTCCGTGGGGCTCGGAGGATGAGGCCTGCGGCTCATTCCAGAGTCCCAACCTGGGACCTGGCAGTGGTTCTTGAAGGGTTGGCTGAGGCCCCTTTTGAGCCACTGGAGTCGGCTGAGGTAAAGAACCTGACCTTCAAGGTGGCCTTCCTCCTTGCCATCACTTCTCTGAGGAGAGTGGGGATCTCCAGGCCTTGGCGATATCGCCAACTTGCCTGGAGTTTGCCCTGGCGGAGTTAAGGCCATCTTACATCCTAGACCTGGGTTATGTACCCAAGGTGCCGTCTAGTGCGGCACGGTCAGTGGTTCTTCAGGCATTCCATCCTCCACCTCATGAGACGGCGGAAGAGGGAGACTTCATCTGCTCTTCCCGGTCAGAGCTCTAAGGGTTTCCTTGGAGAAGTCCTCCCAGTGGAGGAAGTCAGACCAGTTATTGGTGTGCTTTGGTTCACCCAAGAAAGGGCAGCCTGGATCTAAACAGACAATCAGTAATTGGATTGTCCAGGCTATAGCCGCGGCTTATCAGGTGCGCAATTTGCCTTCACCTATGGCTGTGAGGGCTTATTCCACCAGGGGCATAGCCTCCTCGGTGGCCCTCCTTTCTGGCGTATCGCTTCAAGAGATCTGCGATGCGGCCGGGTGGGCCACCCCCACACCTTCATACGTTTTTACAGTCTGCAACTCCCTGTGGCGCCTGGCGCTAGAGTGCTTGCGTCCTAAGTGTGCCTGGTCTCCCAGCTTCACACTTGGACGGGCGTGATTTCGGTGTGGCATAGTGGGCATTTCGTTCCCCAAAGTGTCATAACGATGACGCAGTGCGAGTTCCCTCGTCAGGGAACGTCTCGGGTTCGACTGTAACCCTTGTTCCCGAGAGGGAACGAGACACTGCGTCTCGTCGCCACACCTATCACGATCAGAGCGCTTGCTTCATCGCAAAAGAGCTGGTGTTGTTTGTGTCAGCGTCCCCTTTGTATCTTCCGGTTATGCCGTCATCTACTACGTCGGGACGCAGCTCCAATCAGGATCGGACAGATTTCATTCATGCTTCAGATGCGCTACGCTGGGGCATTCCCCAAAGTGTCATAACGATGACGCAGTGTCTCGATTCCCTTCTCGGGGAACAAGGTTTACAGTCGTAACCCGAAGACGTTTACTGTGCTACTACTGTGCAGAAACTGTGCTACTACTGTGCGTGTGAAAGAACAATTATAGTGCGCTGACTCTAGTGTTGTGATCTAACAAACAGACACTCAGTAGAAAGTGATTAGATTACAGCAATAAAAGTCTAGCAAGATAGTCATTTTATGCAAACCATAGACCTTTATCTATGGATCAGTCAATGTTAATACTATTATAAGTTATAATAGTATTAACATTGAATCATCTTGGAAAGAGTTTTGTGTTGACTGTCATAACCGAATGTGACGCGCTCTTTGAATATCGAATGGAGAATGACTGACAGCCGCAGTGGAAGGAAAAGCTTACGGCAACTGAATTCAATGACTTAAATATACATTTCAATCTCACATTATACTATAGTATGGCTTCATATAGTGTAAAGTATACATGATTAACATAATTCACCTATTTTGGTTTCAAAACGGTGAATTTCGCCAAAGGTGAGTGATTTTTGTGTATGCGGCATAAAGATAGCGGTTCCTTGATGCCCGCAAATTAGTTCAAACTCATGGAATCAGGAGTGCACATGCGATACAGAAGATAGTGTGCTCCAAACAGTCCGTGTTGCGTGTGGGTGCAGGGTAGAACGGCGAGGGAGAGAGACTAGGGCTGGGCGATATGGCTGAAAACTTTATCACGATATCAGTGTTTCATATCTGGTTCAATATTCGATAATTATTGAATTTTTTATGACCCATTTAAAATAAGGACCAGGAGAAAAAATCTATTACAATTAAACATTTTTATTTTAAACTTAACCTTCCTCTGATTATAATCCCAAGACAGAAATGTCAACACAACCATGAAAAACTCAAATAATTAAAAACGAGGCTGAATCATTCAGCTTCTATTTCGAATTCTGAATTAGAAACAGAAGCTGAATGAAGCTTCTTATTATAGTGTCAATAAGAAGCTGCGGATAAGAAGCTGGATTCAGCCTTGTAATGTACACAGAAGTCACGGTTCAGGTTCAGACATCACGGTTTGGTACTATTTTGGTACAAGGGAGTGGAAAGCAAAACAGAAATATAGAAGGCATTTCTATAAATGTCTTAAGCCTTGTATTTTTTAAATATGTTTTATTAACATACTGTATAACCGGTTTATCTAGTGATAATAGTTTTATGTAATTAGTTTATTAAATTAATAAAATTACCTTGATATATGTTTTGTAATTGTACCTGAATTAATTTAAAACTAATTATTAGCTATATTTCAGATCAATATATTTGTTTTCCTTAATTTGAATTACGGCTAAACGATTATGGAAAATAATCTAATTGCGATCTTAATATAAAATCTTAATATGCGATTTAAAAAAAAAGTTCTTAACCTTCTGTATTAGTCGACAAAGACAAGCAATAAATCATTGTACATTAGGGATGGGAATCTTTAGGTAGCTCATGATCCGATCTACTTTTTTTCTTATTAATTAATCTTAATAACACTTAAAATATGTTTTAATTACATGTGTAAAAACACATAGGCCTACTTTAAAAATATAAATATACATAAAAAAAACATTTAATTAAACCAATTACATGTTAAGAATTTTAAATAGGCTATATAAAATAATATAGCTTCAAAATATAAAAGCTAGTAAATAAAGAGAAACAAAAAAAGCATTACAAGCAATAAACAAAGAGTGGTCTCATTATTTAAAAGTAGGCTGTCTGAATGTTTTTCATTCAAGAGCTGGAGTGATTTCCACCTCAGTAGATATGATAAGCTGCATTCACACTTGCACATATCTCTTTTGAAATTGTAAATGTGGTTTGTCCTGTTGGTTTAAGATATAACTGACTGTGTTTACATTAAAGCTGCTGTAGGGAGTTCCTAGAAAATGTTGACTTAGCCTGAAATTTTGAAAAAGCACAACTACAGGCAGGGCCGGTTCTATCCCTTTGGTTGCCCTACGCGAGATTGATTTTAGCGCCCCCCCCCCCAATATTATTTTAAAATAATATATTGCATTTTATTGCTGTCTCCCACATTGTCCCACAGCAACATTACAATAGTGTAGATAAGTGTACAATGTTTTATAATAATAATTTATTCTACAGTGTCCAATCCATTTAATTAATTTAACATATTTAATATTGGGTGCATCCAAGTTGGGCCTATTTTAACTTTTTTTTAACACAATAGTTACTTTCTCTGGTAATTAGTTACTTTTATAATGATTTAATTCAGTTACTAACTCTGTGAGAATTTGTGAGAAGTAACTAGTTACTGTAACTAATTATTTTTAAGTAACATGCCCAAAACTGATTATGAGCATTTATTAAACTAAACAAAAATGCTCTTATAATCACTCCAAAACTTCAACAAGTTGAAGGATCTGTAATAAATTGTTCATACAAATGCTACAAATAACGTTCAAGGATATTTCTATCATCCTACATAGTTGCATTGTTTTATCTGTGTAATGTAGGCCTAATGTAACTTGTTGTAGATAAATTACAATTATTACCTGGCTGCTACAACTAAGGGGGTTTTGGAGTCCCAAATGTTGTGCATTTTAATGTTAAATTCCTTTTTAAATCAAATTTAAATGTTAAATTCATCAACCTGGTGCAATTCATTGTGCAAATTGAACAAAGAAAAATTCAAACATCTATTAGTTACAGTGTCTGTCTAGGCCTACATTACACTCAACATAATAGGCTATATTGTAAAACAAATGGAATGAAAAATAAAAGAAACTTTCATATTTAGTTTTGTACAAATTTCTATACTTGCTATAGACTTGGAAGCAACTCAACACCTGCAATTAAGCAAAACAAAACGAATAGGCTGCCGATGTACGAGTTTTATGGGCCGTTAAGACAAAAAATAAATAAAAGGCTATGAGATGTCTCAGCCCAAAAAGCACGTCGGTCACCAGGAATCTCAAGTAGGCGACACCGTGAAGTAATGACTGAGATGAGAAAGGCTTACCTACTGGACTTTCTTTTTATTTTGTTGCTTTCTCTGTGTCCGTCCCTGTGGACCAGATGGTTTATTTATACCGCTTCATTTCCGATCAACGCGACCGCAGCTGAGCACTTGCCAACGTAACGCAACCCCCGGAAAAGAGTCGACAATAATCATCAATTCAATCTAATAATCAGTTATTAATTTATTAAACGTGTGGCTGAGGGGCGCCTTAGGATGACAATGTTTAATAAACATTTTTTATTTTCGCTTCTCATTCTAACTCTGTGATTTATTGATTAATGGGGAGTAGCAGAGAATGTGAAGTAGGTCAAGGGCGACGATAGAGAGCGCGCGCCGCGGCGCCCCAACACATTTGGCGCCTCAGGCAACCGCCTAGTTCGCCTATAGCAATCGCCGGCCCTGGTTATGACACAGCTTGATGATGTGTTTGACAACAAAGCCATTTCCGGAAAGTTTGAGAAATAGTCAATGATCACCAAGCAGTCCTTTCCTTTAAGATGAAACAAATCCATTCCAACCTTGTGCCATGGCGTTGTTGATACCTCAGTTACCATCATGGGCTCTTTGGTTTGCTTGTTTCTGACCTAATTTATTCCAGGCCAAAAGACTGTTTCTCTTGCTCTCCCGTTTGCATTTCTCGACCCCGAGTTTGACCTTCATGGATCCTATGTAGAACATCTCGTCTCATTTTCAGTGGAATGACAATTCTGCTTTGCTTCGGCAACAGTTCATCAATGACACTGAGTTCACCTCTGATGTGATAGAACTGTGTGCAGGAACCTACCGGCCATCCGTTTTTCATGTTATTCATAACACACTGCAGCTCTGAATCCTTTGCTGTTTCAACAGCTATCTGTCTGGACTTTGCGTCTGATATCAGAAGTGCAGAAGACACCATGCTCACTTGACACTGAACATCCTCTTCAGTGGTACTTCCAATGCTACTTGTAGGTGCTCGTGAAAACACATCTGCTATTATCAGGTGCTTTCCTGGTGTGTAGATCAGCTCAAAGTCATACCTCTGCATTTTCATCATTAAATTTTAAATCCTTGGTGACATTTCATTCAAATTATTTTTGATGATGGCAACTAGTGGACGATGATCTGTTTCCACTGTGAAAGAGGGTAGTCCATAAATGTAGCTGTGGAACCTCTCAAGGCCAAACACAGAGCCCCAGACATTCTTTTTCTATTTGAACAATTTCTATTTGATCAAAACTCAGTCTTTATCATGGACCTGGACGCGTCAGGCCACAGGTTTCCAATGCTCACCTTCAGCTTGTAGAAGCACTGCATCAATTCCATTCTTTGAGGCATCTGTCGACACTGATCTTCTTTGTCGGGTCGTAGGATGTCAGCACAGGTGCAGTTGTCAGTGTTTCTTCAGTTTTTGCCATTCATATTCATGTCTGCTTGTCCATTTAAACTCGGCCTCTGTGTCAGGAGTTCACGGATGCAAGATGTTTTTGCGGATAAATTTGGAATAAATTTACCTATGAAATTGATCATCCTCATGATGCGTAACACTCCAGTCTTGTCAGTAGGCCTTGGCATGTCTATAATGGCATTGACTTTTTCTTGGTCGGGTTGAATGCATTGTGCAGAGGGGTTGAATGCCTTGTGCAGAGAGCTTGTCTCCCAGAAAGATAATTTCTTCAACTCCAAACTGGCATTTGCTCTTGTTTAGCTTTAATCCATACTTGCGTACCTGCTCTAGCACTTTCGTCAGCCTCGCATTATGTTCTTGGACTGTGGATCCCCACACGATAATATCATCGACATGTACCCAAACTCCATCTAGTCCCTCAATAATATGCTCCATGGCTCTGTGAAATATCTCAGATGCTAAGATAATGCCAAAGGGAAGTCTGAGAAAGCAGTATCTGCCAAAAGGCGTGTTAAAGGTGCAATATTTGGTGCTGTTTTCATCCAAATTTAGCTGCCTGAAACCCTGTGATGCATCAAGTTTTGAGAAATATCTGGCACCCGCCATCTCACTTGTGATTTCTTCACGCTTGGGTATCTGAAAATAATCATGCCTAATGTTCTCATTCAGACCCTTTTGGTCCATACATATCCTTAGGTTGCCATTCTTTTCTTTGCGCACACCATGGAGTTGACCCAGTCAGTTGGTTCTTCAACTTTCTTTATCACACCCAACATCGTCATCCTGTCCAGTTCCTTTTTTAGACTGTCTCTCAGTGGTGCTGAAACTTTTCGTGCAGCATGCACAACTGGTCATGCTTTTTCTTTTAACTGTATATGTGAAGGGCAGTGCACCAAGACCTCTAAAAACATCTTCATAGTTTTGTGTTATAGAGTTAACAGTGTCACTTGGTTTACTTGCAACTGTGTTGATGCAATACACTCTTTTCACCAACCTCAAACTCTCACAGGCTTTATCACCCAGTAGTGAATCAAGGTCCTCAGCAACAACAGAGAAAAATAGGTGGTGTACTTTCTCTTTTACAGTCACTTTCAACCTGCACGTGCCTAAACACTCTATTTTCTGTCCATTGTCTTTCAACTCTGTCATTTCTTTGTTTATTTTTGGTTTCACTTTCATCACTTTAATGTCAGATGTGCTGTTCAGGTTTGCCTTTGCACCAGTGTCCAGTTTCATAGTTATTAGAGTCCCATTTATCTCCAATGGTGCGGTCCACGTATCGTCTCTGACAGCATTGACTTGCTTTTCTGTTTCGTCAAGTCAAGTCACATTTATTCATATAGTGCTTTTCACAATACAGATTGTATCAAAGTAGCTTCACAGTGATAACATGAAAGTAGTACAACACAGATCAATAATATTTTTTAAATATTAAATATCCCGAACTAAGCAAGCCAAAAGCAAGGCAACAGTGGCAAGGAACCAAAACTCCATCAGATTGGATGGAGAAAAAAATCCCTTGGGAGAACCCAGGCTAAGTCGGGGGCCAGTTCTCCTCTGGCTAACATTCATATTGTTTATATATATAAATATTAAATATTGTTTATATATAAAACGGCGCCATAACATATCACCGGCGTTGAGTCATCTCTTCACAGGCGTTGGGGCAGCCGAAATCCCGAGAGAGGCTGGATACAAAACTGGACCTGACAAACGCCATTTTCCTGGGACAAACGTCCCAAGATAACAGCAGAAAAGCAGATGGGAAATAATTAGCATAGCTGATGGTCATAATGATTTCCATTATACGGGAGTCGGTGTTAGAAAACCACAATCTCACAAACTTTCCGCAACCCAAACTCTCCGCAACCCAACCATACGCACCGACCCGATTTGTCTAAAAGGCTGTCGAGCCCCACTGGTGCGTTAAGACAGTTTCAGTGGCAAACGGTTCCGTATGGCATAACAGAGGACTAAAAAGGAAAGCATTATGTGAATGCTTGATTAAAGAGATGCGTCTTTAGTCTAGTTTTAAACTGTGTCAGTGAGTCAGAGCCTCGGACCGTCTTGGGAAGGCTATTCCAGAGTTTTGGAGCTAAATGCGAGAACACCCTCCCTCCTTTAGTGGATTTAGATATCCTAGGAATGACCAGAAGCCTTGAATTTAGTGATCTTAAGGAATGCGGTGGATTGTAGGGCGACAGAAGGTCCGTTGAGTACACAGGAGCTAAACCATTTAGGGCTTTATAGGTCAGTAGTAGTACTTTGTAGTTAATACGGAACTTAATAGGTAACCAGTGTAGAGATGATAAAATCCGTGTTATTATGATCGTATTTTCTTGAGCTAGTAAGCACTCTAGCAGCTGCATTTTGTACTAACTGTAGCTTGTTTATTGAGGATGCAGGACAACCAGCTAATAAAGTATTACAGTAATCTAGTCTCGAGGTCATGAATGCATGAACTATTTTTTCTGCATCAGAAACAGATAGCATGTTACGTAGCTTAGCAATGTTTCTAAGGTGGAAAAAGGCTGTTCTTGTAACATATGAAATATGATTTTTGAAAGACAAGTTGCGGTCTAATATAACACCCAGGTCTTTTACTGTAGTGGATTAAGTAACAGGACATCTGTCTATATTAAAGTTGTATTCTAAGAGGTTTTGTGAGTAGTTTTTTGGACCAATAAGTAATACCTCCGTTTTATCTGAATTTACTAGCAGGAAATTACGCGTCATCCAGAATTTTATAT